>CM038793.1:267703134-268116586 GCA_021764765.1 Vicia sativa | reverse complement strand
AACAAGTTACAATGTGCGTCTGCACATTCGAATCAAATAAACCCGCAAGAGAAGTGAAAACCAAACAAGCTGACAAAGGCTTCCACGTCCGTATGCAAAATGTTATAGAATGTGTGTTCGCGGCACATTCAAATCAAAATAACTCGCAAGAGAAACCCACAACAACCGCATAATGTGCACGTATGTACATAAGCTTATAGAATGCATGTTCATACACATTCAAACAATCGGATAACTCACAAAAGAGTGTGTCAATCCATGACAACCAGATAATAGAATGTACATGTATGTGCATGCAATGGAATGCGTCAGACAAGCATTCAAATAATCGGATAACCCGGGCAAGGTGTCAATCCATAACACCGACAATAGAATGTGCATTAGTACACATTCAAACAATTGGATAACCTGCAAGAAAGGTGTAAATCCACACAACCAGAAAAATAGTATGCACGCATACAAGAATTAGAATGTGCGTTCGTACGCATCCAAAATTGGATAACCTACAAGAAAGGTGTAAATCCAAGCAAATAGATAATAGAATGCACATGTATATGTTCAAACGCAAGACAAGGATGCTACGAGTCCAAATCTCAAGTAAAAAGGCCCAAAGTACCTTGCACATGATATAAAGAGTCAGAATTAACAAAGCAAGTGCTAGAAATAAAGGATTGAATGCAAAACTGAATGTGGATATGATAATAAACTAGTATAGCATGTAATAAGTGAAATAAAATCACAAAATCAAGATGGGAAGGCGTCAAATCGCAGTGAAAAGTCAACTTTACAATCGATTCAAAATTGCATGGTTGCTTGCAAAACGCCAACGATTCGTAAATGTGGGCGATTTTAATTAATTCCGAGTGGAAGCGAAGTTTTTCGACCTTAAGGTGACAAGGAAGAAACTCCATTTAGGCATGTTGTGCTTGAAATTTGGTTCCAAACCTCTAAAAATTCCGAAACATGCCAAAATGTAGGCCTCATTTACCATTACTCGGACTTTATGGAAAAGTGAGTTCTGCACAAAACGTTGAAAACGCTTATGGAACAATGAAATTCATGTACCGAATTAAGTTCCAATTCACTTTTGTTTTGGCTTTGAAATGTGAAATGAATCAATATACATGTAATAGACAACTCAAAACAAAATATCATACAAGTTATGTATAAGCTTGATTGTTATTTGAATCAAAATAAAATGCAAAAATGCATGAAAGTGCACGTTTTATGTACATTTTTTAGGTGGTTCGATGAATGAAATGCAAGTGGATGGCATATCATATGCTAACAACATATACTCAATGCAAATCCTATCTAAATGAAATTCAAGACATGGATTATGTCATATAAGAAATCAAGTATGTGATGTGTTGAAGTATTGTGATTTCATACATGTGATCAAGTGTTTTCAACATATAAAAAAGCGAGTGGAAGTGAAGTTTCGACACACTTAAATGTCATTGAAAATCAAACAACGACGCATAAACTTGATTCAAATTATTCGATATGCATATATGTCAATGCAAGAGAATGAAAATTATTTCTTAGATGCTAGTTTAGATGCATTATGTATAATGCAAATGCTACCTACACCAAAAATATGCTTAAAGATACATTTTGACACAATTTTATTTATGAACTAAGCCTTAATTCGCATGATCCAATACAATTTAATCAACCTATATGCTATCTAATGCATACGCATGTGATAGGTGATGCAATATGCAATTAAAGTGATTAAAATGCAAAGAAAGATAACTACACAAGTGTATGTGTGTGTTATGTACAATTTTCCTTCACATCGGCACACTTTAACGCCACAAAATCGTAACCAAATCAAAGAATTATAAATATAAATTCAAGAATCGAATCCATACGAAAATGCAATCAATTCGACTATTGAATTTCAATTTAAGTCAAAAGTGAAAATCACTTAAAATAAGTGATTATGGAGAAAATCACTTACTTGAATTTGCAATTGGAAGAGGAGAATTGAAGAAGCAAGATGAGAATCTGGAAAATCACATGACGGAGGGAGCACTACCGCCTGAAAACGCATCAGAAGGAGAGGGAGAGAGACGCCAATGCATTGGCTATGAGGAAGTGGTCGTGCCATGTGGCTAACGGAGAGGGGGAGAGCGGCGGTAGCTAGTGGCGCTTGGTTGTCCGGTGAGAAATTCCGGTCGATCAAAGGAGAGGAGAATAAGAGTTGATTTCAAGATGAATGTTTAACAAATGATTGTGTGTTCTCAAATTATGAAGGGAGAAATTTATTTATAGTGTGAAAAATTGGGCCTTGGAATGCCTTGGATCCACAATTAAGCCCAAATCGCGATTGTCTGTATAATTTTCATATTTATTCCAAAACAGCCTAATCCGTGCGAAATTTGAAGTCGGAATGTAAACGAAAAATGTCCGGAACGCGATTTTGTTTAAGAAGATCAAAATTTTGAATCAATCGAACGAACGCTCCAGCGATACGAATTTTTGAAGTTTCAGTACACTTTTTAGGCGTCTGACACGTGCAGAATTTTCAATGCGCTCTTCAGAGAGATTGCCTCGAACGAGGGTCTTCGGATCAAAATCTGAACTCGGTGTTGCTACGACAAATGAATCTAACGGAATTTGTGATCTTTTGGCACTGGTCCCACCTCGTTTCAATAAAAATCAAGCGAGATATGATTTTTCGAACTTCGCATATCAGATTAAAATTGCTGGTTCATCTCAAAATCAAGTCCAAAGAATAAAAATCTGCACTTAAATGGTACAGATTTCTCTTTGGAATTGTTCATGAGAGTTGTAGAGAACTTTGATACGAAATTTTAGAAATTATCCCCGCTCAATTTCGACGTTCCAATTGGGAGATATGAATTTTTAGCTACGAGATCACGGTATACACTAAAATTCAGCTTTATATCACTTGAAATATCAATTTCTTTGAGGGTCTTCCTCACACTGCTTCCGACTTTCAAACGAAAGTTGTAGATAATATTGAGAGGGACTTTTCAAGAAAATCATCATAAAATATTCGACAGAGCCGAGAGATATTTCCGTGAGTGCCCAAACGCATCGAAAACCCAAAATTCACTTTATTGAGAAAAAGAAATTAAAGTCTTTTTCTTGACAAAACGGCCACTAATCTGAACAGCTAAACTAGTTAACTTATTGGAATGATCCCAAAGCTCATGGAACCAAACCAAAATAGCTTTCTGACTAGAAAATATTGCATCAAGCATACGAACCGAAAAATATCGATTTCAGGCTTGAAATGATCTGAAATAGCCGAAATGCATAGTTTCTTTCACAAATTGAGATACTATGAACCCGTTAACCATATGATCAATGCTATGCATATATATGCATGTATGTTTATGAAAATGCAATTATAAGCCAGAGAATTCTGAAATGAAGAGGGTAAATTTTAGAGTACAACAACTACCCCTATTCAATCATCCTTCAACCTGGAGTGAGGTTGGCGAGCTTGCCATCCGAGAGATGAGGTAGAAGGTGATTGAATACAAATATGAACCCAAAAATGTACACTTAGAATAGTGAAAATCAGATACATTGCCCATACTCCAAGGGGATATAATGAAATTGTTGTATTAGGGAATGATTGGAACACAACAAAAGGATGCGCAGACCAAATGTTGAATTCTGCAAAGAGAAACAAGCGTAATACTTTTTCTCGACAGACACAGGTGAAAACCTGACCCAAAAATAATTGGCCTCGACCCAATTCGATTGTATTATGTTAGGGAACGACTAAACATTCTAGTGGATCGCTTTATGTTAGAGAACGACTGTCATGTCACGAAGTAAAGACATAGAATGATGACTAGACTAACCGCACTATATCAAGGAACGACTGAACATGTCAATGGACTAAAGACTAGAAATGACAATTATACTTTACAAACTTAGAACATTGTACTCTAAGGGAGAAACAAGTGTGATACTGTTTCTCAAATAGGTGCAGGGAATGACCCGACCAAGGATGTTGTACAAGGAACGATCGTAGTGCAATAAAAATGAAGATCGGCAATCGATCGACTTCAAACATAGTGCAGGAAACGACTACACCATGGGCATAGGAAGGAGATACTCAACCCTGCTCAAGAATTGGTAGCAACTCAACTCACGAAAAGAATTTTCAGAATAAAAGTTGTAATTGAAGAGAATGCAATTGTCGGGATTTCTTCCAAAAAGGTGCCAGGAACGATTGGTAGTGTAAAACAAGGAAGAGGATGGACATATTGCACTGTGGAACAATTGAAATGCAACAGACTCCATCGGGATATAAAATGTCAAATATATCTTCCACATCACTCAAACACCAAACTTGTCAGGATTGCAGAACATCACTGGGACAAAGATTAACCTCTTGGGTTATAAGTCCATGCAATGTATGAATTCACTATGGAGTAATGTAATGCAATGATGCATGTCTATGAAAGATAAAATGTATAATCGGTGACCACGTGCCACATCACAATCGGATGAGGTTAACCACCTTCCTAGGAAGAACACATGAGTGTGTCGTCGAGGCAAGAATACCACCACTAATTTGGCGATCATCGGGAACTTTAGTAATAAACTTCACGGGCATACGAAACTCGGGAAATCAATCACTGATAGCGGCTGAATGGAGAAATATTCATCAAGAAAAATAATTGGGGAAGGATCAATAAACTGATGCTTATACAATGGGATAAAGAGAAACCTAATGAAGGGTCAAATAAACAGCTTGTTGAGGTATATATTTCTACCATCGAAACACACAAGAACGGCTTGGGTGTGCCCTTCATAGGAACTTTGTTGAAGAGGTATTCGCTCATCAATTAGTCACTCGGGATAAACAATCTATGCCAATGGTTCAAACGCCGTTTTATTGGGAATAAAGGCTAGAGCCTTTATATCGTGAGCGATTCGAAAATCCAACGGATATTCACCGGAATTTTTCCTAGAATAGGCACCAACAAATTGCATTGGGAATTTATGCACTACTTTGCGATGATACTCTACCAATGACCTCGGGACTTATTTTCGAAAGATAACCTCTATTGGGGAATCTTTATCAGGGTTCACTAGAGATGAGATACTAGAATCTTCCATCGGGATGATTTGAAGAGCGAAAAACATTCATTGAGGAATTTCATCGGGATGCCATGTTAATGATATCCTTTGAATCAACCCTTTCGGAAGGTATAGCTTCACTTGGGATCTCTCATTAGTGCTCACCGGGAGGAACATAAAGAGGGTAAACTTATATAAACGAACTCGGCCTTTCCGCTCATGAGAACATTTGCATTGAAGCGGCCCACCGTGCGATAAAGATACACCCATAAAGAGAGACTCATCAAGATGAGAAGAAGGGACACATTCATACAATCAAACTCGCATCCCACTCACGAGAACACTTGTATTGAAACAACCCCTTAGGGGTGATAAAGAGAGGACACCATAAAAGAGAGACTCCTAAAGAAGAGATCAACCGATAATCCTCGGCATGAAGCGCTTGTCGATAAGTAACTTCAGATCAAGGGCAGGACACCTACACGTGGACTCAACGGGAGAAGACGTAAGGAGAATACGAAATTTAATAATATATCTTTGACATGAAGAGTTGGTTAACTTCGTAGATCTAAACAATGAGGAGACACCTGACAGCAGTGAACTTACAGGGGAAGAGGACGTTGGACAAAGACGAGCTCAATGGGGGAAACAAAAGAAACATTTGTATGAAGATGAACTTACAAGGGGAAGAGATCGATCGGAGGGACTCTAACAAGTGTTGCCAAGACGCTGGACCTTGAGAAAGTGCCTGCAAAAGTAAAAGAACTATAATATTCCTCAGGCCAAAGACGGGGTATAATTTTTCAAGAGTGGCAAATATCTGAATTAACACACACCAAGTATGGATACTCAAATACTTCAAAAGATGAGGCAAACACGGGTAAGATAATCGATA
Source organism: Vicia sativa (assembly GCA_021764765.1). Classification (NCBI taxonomy): domain Eukaryota; kingdom Viridiplantae; phylum Streptophyta; class Magnoliopsida; order Fabales; family Fabaceae; genus Vicia; species Vicia sativa. Next base: position 268,110,615 of record CM038793.1, on the reverse strand, counting down.
ACTCACATAAGGAAGAGAAATGTATGACTTACCGGGGAAAAGAGGCATCTATAAAAAGATGAACTTACAAGGGGAAGAGACCGGTCGGAGGGACTCTTATCAAAGATTTCCAAGACAATAGACTTTAAAAAGGTGTTTGCAAAAGCAAATGAACTATAATATCCCTCAGGCCAAAGACGCGTATAATCCTTCAAGAGTGGTAATATTCGAATTACACACACCAAGTATGGATACTCAAATACTTGAAAAGTGAGGCAAACACGGTAAGATAATCGATAACTCGCATAAGCAAGGAAAGCCCTGGACTTATTAGGGAAAAGAAACATCAAGACGCAAAGCATGAATCATTGGGACCAAATAAATCCATCTAGTTTTCCGAGACAAATTCTACATTGAATCAAACTCACGGAGGAACTCGGATTGAGAGGAACTCTTTAAGGAAAAGGGTCCCACAGTATAAAAATCAGTACTGTAAGTTGTTAACCATAACAATATCTCCAAGCACAAAGTAAATTTCGAGAGACAACTTGCCCTCTGATCTTCGGATTTTGAAAAGATTCTCCTTTGATCAAGATTCTGAGAGGTTAAATTTTGACATGACTTCCCAGCTTTAATTGAACTTTGAGGGATATAATCCCGACTTGAATTTCGTGATTACTCATCACAAGAGACATTTTTTGAATCGACATAACTTCACCAAATCGATAATCACTTTGAGAGATTGTCGAATCTCAACGCAATGCCCGGTTTAATCACCACTTGTTCCACGAGCATCAACATGCCCCCACCTTCGGGTGACAAACACCGAGGTACTTCGCTCAAACGAATATCGTATGGGATACATCCCGCCTACCGAGATATAAACCCTCATCATGGTAATTATCTTACATCCGAATGCAAGCTAACACACAATTATGTTTCTCACGTGACCGCTTTCACTCAAATGATACTTGAAAGAATCCATCTCATGCCACCAACTGAAAGTGATACACAATTATTCGATAAAGAATTCTGGGAAATCAAAAACTTGTACACAATCTGTTTCAGATCATTTTTCACTCAATAGAGTCACTAGGCGGCATGCCCCAGATTAAGATGATCCTTCAAAAGGCCATTCAATAGAGTCTCAGAGTAATTTGCCCCTCGGGACAATCAAGATGTTTATATGATGCTCATTGTGAAAGCTTCCTTGATGTTTAACCACCTGTTCATATGCAAAATAATGTTTTATCCTAAGAATGATAGTTCTAATGCAAATCCTATGTTTGTCTTGAAATTTAAAACTTTTATTGAATAGATGTCGAGACATCGAATTTTCTATGCAAAGGATAGTAAAATATAGAGTGATACCAACTCAAAAGTTATAGAAGATCTCCTAGGAGTCAGGTTACTATGCTCTCGTTACGGTTTCACTTTCGAATTAACCCTGCTTCAGTTAGGACTTTTAAGGGTTATAACATGGTCTAGTTCATGTTTTTAGAAAAAAGGATTTTTAGGCTCAAAATAGTTGGTGCCCACCCTCTTCGTGATGTTTTCGAACCCTAAATTTAGTTAACTCAATACGAGCATCCATTTCTCACAAGAGTTTTTATGGTTGAGGAACCACTCAGCTTGGTCACACGGCTTTAACCTTTCGGAGGACGAGGTTCCTTGGACACGACAATCACTCACCTTTTTGCTTTGGTGTCTCGATCACACGATTGTTCTTCATCGAGGATCATATTTGATTATCCTCACCTTTCGATTTCCAATTTTCTTTCACATCATTTGCCCTTTCTTTTTTTCTGTGACTTATTACCAAGTTTGACTTAGCGGGCTTTTGTCATCGCTTTTTTATTCACACTTTTGAACAAATCATGTGATCTCGAGACTTTGATTGACAGCGATCAGGACTGCTCCGAGTCCTTGGTGGATACTAAATACCCATTGGGGTATCGTATTTCTTTAATACACGCGTTGAGACGAAGCTTAACCATTACGGTCTCTCAACCTTTCGGAGGATAACCATTGTTGTATCCTTTGATGCGCACTCTTGATGAGTTTTTAACCCTCGATCTAATTATCTAAACACTACCCCGCCGGTCAAAATATTGAGGGTTTTCTAAACATAAAAGAAACTCCTACTTCAAGGATCAAAGGTTGATGAGGATCTAACCTGTTATGTCTCCGGTGTTTGGGGATTTGAAACAAGGCTCACATCATCAATGTGGTTTTACTCAAAAACAATACCATTTGGGATTCTTGGTAAATTATTCGTTATCCTCCCTATAGAGGCTTTGCTTTATTTACAAGAGTTGAGTATCAAAAGAATATAAAAACAATTAAGAGTGGATATGAATGGATTAATTCAAGACAAAGCATATTTAATGCATTACAATTAACATTCAAAAGATGAAAACGTTTTGCATGCAAGAAAGTAATGAACAAACAATTAATATTACAAATGAGAATGCAAGTGAAAATTAAAATTGCCACTATAGAGGAGACTAGACTCCGTATGGACATGCTACTTCAGGCGATGCATTTTGGTGTCTTGTCATTCACTAAGTTAGCGGAGGATCTGAATACGACCATCCTGTATGAAGCTGATAACTTTTGCATCAAGAAATTCTTGCACCATATGCTTGAAAGCCCTGCAATTCTCGAGGGTATGCCCTTGCTCGTTAGAATAGAAAGCACACCAGGCGTCATCATCAAAATTCTGTGGCAGCTTATTAGGATCAATTTCCAAAGTATGCAACCTGATCATCTTCACCTGTAACAATCGAGAAAGCATTGCATTGGGGGACATCGGCAGAGGGTCCACCTTCCTTGTCACCTTCGGCTATTGTTGATTACCCTGCTTGGGAGCATAAGTTTGTCTTTGAGGCGCATCAGCAGTCATGTCAGCGAATGGAATGAGATTTACCTGTATGCTCAATCCTATGGGAGTAAACATAATTATCCCTTTGTCAATTAAGTTATGAACCTTATGTTTAATCGCCATATAGTACTCTATATCATAGAAGGATTCCCCATAATGGAAATCACACTTGGCCTTCACATTGTACTTGAATGAACATTCTTCAGGATTTTCAAGAGTTCAGAGTTCAACCAACCGAATTTAAGAAATTGAGGAAGCAATTGAGCATATAGCATTGGAATGGGATCAAATTTCCTATCAGGTTGTAACGACCCTATTTGAGGGGTTTTACCCTTTGGATCATTCTAAGCAACATAAATTGGTTGTGAACGGAAGGACCCCAACACACAGAGTGGCAGAGGAGGTGCATACCCTACTTGAAGACTCAAAGAATCAACCAAAGTATAAGGAGGATTGGTAACTCTCATTGTTGTAGAAGATACAAGATCATCTCCCTTTCTCAACACGGTCCTTAAAACATCCACAACCAAACTCATCTGAGTCTTCAACTGATGGTTCTCTTCCTTCAGGAGCTCATATCCACTGACCAAGTCTTGCATGTCCAACATAAGAAATCCCATATGTTCTTTCATTTCATCCAATTCCCCACGAAGTTGTTCCATTACTTAATTATGATCGCAGAGTGGTGAAGAGTCAAAATTCGGAACTCTGAAAAGAAAATAACAGGTCTAAATAAGAGAAATCCCCAAGTTTCAAATATCTATTATGAATGCATGGAATGAATGAATATGCATGTTAGATATATATACATGTATTTTTCTAACATTTCTTTTTTGGGAAATAGACATGCTATGATGCAGGTACATTATGCATTGATCATGGATTTACGACTTTCATAATATCTCCTGTATATTAAACCACTGTTGTACTGATAATAGAATCCTTGGTCAAATGTAACAGGATCAAAGGTCCGGAACCAAATTGGAACTCCATAGAAAATACCATAAAATACAAGAAAATACCAAGATCACGAACCAAAAACTCATATCATGGAACCAAAGATCAATACCTGAATAATGATATCCCTCCCTAACTCACCGGTAATTCTAGACACAACGGGGGTCCCTAATGATAAACAGAGTCGATGATCCTTTATCGAGTACTTCTCTATCTATACAACAAGGTGTAAGGCAAAAGCACCATCAATCGAATGTTGTCTAAGTTCGGTACTTCATGCCTCCTCACACGGACCACTGGATGCAGGATTCGACACGAACATCCATCTATCCTATATGTCATTGGCCGGGGTAGGGGCCTTTTACCTCATGTAACTCTCACCTAATCAAGAGAACAAGCAGTACAGCAGCAGCCAACAGGATATATGAAAGCAATAAAATTCCATATAGAATGCAATGTGTTATACCCCAAAATTTGCTCTCTTATTTTTCAAGTCAATACATATTTCCATACTCAAGAGTTCCTCAAGGGTTGACAAGATGAACCCATTCCTAAGCAATCAACCCACAACTAGGGTTTTGATTTTCTCAAGTAAAAGATGGTTTCTATTGCCTCAAGTGAGCATCATGCCTCCTCATATGTCTCAAGGTATCAACATGTCAAGTTTCAAGCCTCACAGTTCAAGTTTGCTCAATCAATTGCTCAGATGGTTGAAAATCAATTATATTGGACAAAAAGTCAACTTTGGTCAAAATAAAGTCAAACTTCATCATTTTTGGTCCACATCATGATTTTTAAGTCACATTCATCATTTGATTAATGGTTGATCATAATTCATCAAGAAAGTTAAAGAATTGATTGAAAGTCAAAGTTTTTAAGTTAGGGTTTTTGATCAAAAGTCAATGTAACTTTGACCGTGCATAACTTTCACATACTTCATCGTAAAATTTTCCACCAAAGCTCACTTTGAAAGGAATTCAGTTCTCTACAACTTTATGTCTCACACGATTTTCCCAAAAATGCTTCATTTGAGAGTTATAGGTCAAGCCATTATAGGTCCTTCTAAAAGTCACCAAAAAGTCATCTTTTTCCAAAGAAGTGTACATGATAATGGAAACTTCAATGAAGATGAAACCAAAATGAGCAATTATAGGACATCTTAAGGTTTCTAAAAAGTTCAAGAACACTCTCAAATGTTAAAATTGAGCAAGATATGGTTTGTGCAAGTTTGGAAATTTTGAAGAAGTGCATGAAGAAAACATTGGTCAATTTTGAATTTCTTTCAAATGAGCCTATGTTTTATGGTTTAAACATGTTTCAAACATGGTCCATGGCCTCTAAGTCCAATTACATGCCCTACTTTCATTTATTTAATTTATGTTTGAATTAAATCATTTAACTTCAATTTTAAATAAAATAAAATGTAAGATAAGGTACATGGCGGTTGGGATTGCTATTTGTGTATCTTAAGGACCAAGGAAGCCCGTAAAATGGCAAGAAACGATGGAAGCATTAGAGGAATATTGAGCAAGAAAAAGGTAGATTTGATTCAAATTTTCAATCAAGTATCTTTCAATGAATGCAATATATTTTCTCTCAAAGTTTTGACCTAATTCACTCCTCATAATTATCGATTGAGACCACAAGCAAGGGACACGAGTTTGTAGCCAAGAACACTAGGGTTTGGAGTTTAAAAATTGCCAAGAAACTTGCACCATTGGATTTTGTGTTGTAGCCATTCTCTATCAATTTCAAACACTTATTCATTTTCCTAAGGTGTTCCGAATCGATCCAAGTCCTTGCACGAGTTCAAAGCATCCAGAATTCACTTCCCCAAGGTGCACCTTGGCAAATCTTCAAGAATATTAAACTTTTATTTCATGAAATATAAATGATTTCGATTAATATATTCATGTTCATACTGAATTTTGTGATTGTTTAGAACCATCGCTTGCAAGGTTTGATGCCATATTCAAGTTTCACCATTGTTAGGACATACAAACTGATGAGCTTCAAACCCTAGATATAGGTCGTTTCAAGACAAACTAACCATACCATTAGACTCAGCATGATTAATTAATGAATCGTTGTTTTTGTTCTTGTTTTGATTGGTTTTGCAAGTTTGATGTTTGAGTTGATCGAAGAAGGTGACCAAAATCCATCTCCGAAGACCTCCTCGACCCTCGCTGACTCAGAAGAATGTGGATGCTTTTGAAGTCTTGGAAAAACACTTAGAAGGGGGTTGAATAAGATTTTCTTACTTTTTATATCTTTTACCTAAACAACAAACTAAACAATTAAGTATTGTTATCCTCGGTTCGTTTGAAACTAAAACTACTTCAGTCCACCCGTCAAGGTGATTTCGCCTCTCTCAACGAGGACTTAATCCACTATAATCAACTATTACAGAGTGCACTACCCAAGTGGTGTGACTAACTTCCTCTAAGACTCACTAGTCCTAGCCCTCTCAAGAACACTACCCCAAATGGTCTTCTCAAGGAACAAACCGCACAACCAACCGTTATGACTAACACACCTAAGACTCAACTAGTCCTAGCCCTCTCAAGAATACTGACCCAAACTGGTCTTCTCAGGGAACAACTATCAGAAAGTGAATTATGACTGACTGTTTACAATATTGATTATAGAAAAGTTATTCTTCACAAAGTGAATTTTACACAAAAATGAAGCTCAACTTAATAGTAAACTAATTTACAAAAATTATTCTTTGTACTTGCAAAGATGAGTTTACTTGAAATAATTTGATGTGAATTTTTCGCGATGTATTGTGTTGTTGTACTATATAGTTGTAAAATTTCCTTTTGAATTGAAGACTTTTGTAGAGCTTTAGGAAAACTTTCCGTTGGAGGTAGCGTGTCTTGAAGAATGGGAAACATAATTAACTTGCTTGTCTCGCACGTGATTTTGCGTAACTAATGAACCTGGAAGTTGTGCCACTCAAGTACTTAGCCTTTTAGCTTAGTGGGTTTTATGCATCAGAAGGTGTTTTGTCTCTTAGAAGATAACATACATATTGATAAAGATCTTCGTAGGCCTTTTAGAACATCTTCTCATCGAACTTCGCTTTGTGCTTCTATCATAAGTTTACTCTTGCATGTTGTTCGATTAAAAAGTGTCGCGCTAGGGAATCGAATATGAATTCAGATCCTCTGGCTCGAAACGATTTACTCTTTTGATTTGTTTATAAAGATGCCGCGAGCATCAAGCTTTATTATTTTCAACACAAGAAAAGATGATTTAATGATTACGAAAAGGGGAAAGTCTTATACCCTCAATTGATTTTGATATGCGAACGACTAGCGCAAACTAGATGCAACGCATTGGGGAGATTCTGGAGTAAGGAGGTTTGTTATATAAAGGAATAGATGGAGCACCCTAAATATATATAGTTATCTATAGCTTTATATATGAATATGTTTGATATGTTTGTGTGTTTTAATTGCTATTTCTATGATTGGGAAAGTTTCTCCTTTGGGATTTTAAAAAGGATAGATTATGTGGGATCCTAGTGTTTGTTATTATTGTGCTCGCAAAGATCTTTGGATCTTTTCATACATATCCCTAGTGGGAATCGAGCATTTGTAGCTCGGATCTGCTGTGGATCTATGGTTTGTTTGGTCCGAGGGAGATAGAAATTTGCTCGCCAAGGATGAGACCTTGTGCTCACGTATTCTCAAAAGGATGTTGAGAAAGTCGAGCAATCGTAGTTCCCACTTGTGCTAGTGGAAGCAACGGATGTTAGTAAGAGACACGCATAAATGTCATCTTAATGAAAATGTATCTAATCTATTTCATCACATACATTTTGAATAGGTTTGATTGATTAAAATCTTTCGTCGTAAGTTTCAGGTATTTTTCTTGAGTGTACAAGCGTTACCACTTACATGTTTAAGAAAGATGTTTGAAAAAGGTGATTGAATCTTTTAACTGTAAGCATTGGGTGTTTTGCTTGAGTGTACAAGCGTTACCACTTACAATTAAGAGATGTTTTTTTGTTTGAAAGTAGTTTGAAAAGAGTTTGATTATATGTGATGTGATAGATAAGATACTTCTTCCATAGAGATGATAAACGTCTGAATCCCGAGGAGAAATTGATTGGATTAAAGGGATACTTTTAAGAAGCCCATGGGTCCTTGTATTGTTAGCCCAAGAGGAGGCATTCCGAGGGTTATCGAGGTTCATCGAGGTTCATCGAGGGTCCTTGTATGAAGCTCAAGAGGAAGCTATAGGGTATGGCTGGCTTTGGCTTTAAAAGGGATTTCACCGGGAAACCATCCTTTTGGAATTAAGAGCAATTTCACCGAGAAACTATACTCTCTGGGTTCTATCCTAATGGGTGATTCTTTGTATTGGAAGCCCAATAGAGGTAAGAGATTTCCTAGTCTCTTTCTTTGTATGATGCCCAAGAGAAGGCTAAACTCAATGAGGAGTTCTTTTGAACGAAGCCCAAGAGGAGGTTGAATCAACAGGGGAGTGTGTCTTATATGAAGCCTAAGCGGAGGCTAAACTCAGATGAATGAGTTTTCTTATATGAAGCCTAAGAGGAGGCTAAACTCAGATGAAATGAGTTACCTTGTACAAAGCCCAAGAAGAGGCTAACTCTGTGGGGAGAGTTATCTATTGGTTAGACTAATTGTTATGTTATAACTAGACAGTTATATAAACAAGTGTGTGTGTGCTATGTATTCACTGTGAGTTTATGAAGGAAATATAAACAATGCATGATGTTTATTTACAAGAGTTTATGAAGGAAATATAAACAAGTGTCTGTGAAACGAACGTTTATAACGAGCGTAACTTGATTATTTACAAGTTGGAATTGTGTACAAGGAAGTAAATATGTACACGAACCAGTATTTATGTACAAGGAATTGTGGATGTACATAGGATGGTTGGGACTTACATTATAAGGGTGGCCCATTGGTTTAAAAGCAGTTTCAGTGGAATAACGCCTTTTAATACCAATGGTATTCAATGTAATACACAATTGAAACGAACGAATGATCAAGTTTATCCGTGTTTGAGCTGTATGTCTATATTATGTACAGGTAAAAATTTGTATGTACATGAAGAGAATTTGATATGTACAAAGAAAATATGTATGTACATAAAGAATGTTGTTGGGACTTACACCGTAGGGAGGCCCATGATCGGTTAAGAAAACGAGAGAAACGAATCGGTTTTATCGCTTAATCGGATCGATCATGGAAAAGATGCAAGTTTGATGAAAAGTTTTGAAGAATGGTTTTGAAAGTGTTCTTGAAATGTGAAGTTTAATTATAAGAAATTTTGAGAAGAATCGATTCGAAAGTTTGAAAAAATCACCTTTAAAGGTGTTTTGAAAAGTGCTAAAGTACCGCTGCCTCGATCAAAATACAATCGGATGAAAGTTTTTTCTGAAAATTTTTTGCACTATCCTAAAATAGATACATTAATTGACAAGTGTACAAAAAATCACCTCAAAATGAGGAGTTTTGATTGGTTTTAAAAAATGTCAAAGTTTGTAAAAAATAACAAAAGTTTGGTAAAAAAATGGTCCCAAGGAGGCTTGAACCCGGGACCTGTTAGGCAAGACGTGGCACAATGACTTAAGAGTGAGATGGCAACCGCTGGGGCGGCAATACATCCGTGTATTGTGTTTAAACAAACTGAATATATTTTAAAACGGATTTTTTGAATTTGAAAAACACGCGCAAGCCTTGTTCTTCTTCTCCAATCTTCAATCAACCATGGATTTCGTGTTTCTTGATGAAATTGAATGAAGTAAACATGAAAGTTGATCGTTTTGAACCTAGGAACATGATGGCATCACTTAATTTCATTTATTTTAAGCCTAACATAACTGAATTTCGATGACACGAAGAACCCTAAACCTAAAAATCTAATTGAAATCGTATGGTTGATGATTTATTCAATTGATTGAGGGTTAATGATCGGATGGTAAAAACAAATGGCCAAGAGTTTTTCAATTGAGTCAAAGAATCATGGAATTGAAGTTTCACCTGAAGCGGAATCAAAACTGGATTTGAATGCTTCAGCTGTTGTTTGAGGATTGCATGAGAACCAACGACTCTATGGAAGGTGTTTGATCCCCGCTTGCTCGAATGATCCAAACTCTCTACCCAAGTCGACTGCATGAGCTCAAAGTAAACTTTTCGGATTCTCAGGTTAGAGGTGTTACAGGTTGTTGTTTATGATCCGCATCATGTTTATGATGTATGTGGATGATGTTTGAGTGATTAAAACTCGTGTTGCTCAAGCCAAAGTCCAAATTCGAAGTTATGGCTTTGTGAGTTTTGGAAGCATGAAGTGCAATTCGAGTTTTAGTGTTTCTTGTGTTGATCTTATGTTTCAAACAAGTTATATATTGATTATAAGATATGTTAGACACCAAAATTCTTCATGTTTTCACAAGATTTCAAAATTGCAAGAATTCTCAATTTTCACTATGTTTCTTGAATTTCAAGTAAGAAGAGAGAAAGCATGTCTTGCATTACTTTGGTGTAGTTTGAATGGCAAGCAAGACATCTATTTATAGGGCATGAGTTCTGAAAATAATTGAGAAAGTTTGGTCATTGGTAAATTTGACTTGTTTAGAAGGCAAGGAAGTTTTTGCATTAAATGCAAAGGAAGCTTCCTTCTTTTAACCATGGTTAATTTCCAACTTTATCTTATCTATCATAATTACGTCCAACTGATTTTTATCAGCTCTAGTCTATCCTTGCAAGGTGGCATGTGTTCTAGAAGAAGAAAATGCAAAGTGACCTATAATCTTGAAGTTTTGTACTTGAAATTCAAAGATTTTGGAGCCTTATGTTTCAAAATCAAAAGTATAGCTAGACTCCATGGATTTGAGAGTTCTTGGACATTTTGGAAAGCTTGTTTCAAGGGCTACAACTTTCATGTTTTGAGTTTTTTCCAATTCAAAGTGGAACTATGTGAAACAATGCCATGAAGTTTGGAAATTTTGACTTTTTGTTGACTTTTCCAAATTCTTTGATTTTTATGATCACGATGGATCATTTGAAGTATTTTGATGATGAAAAAGTTTTGTTTTGAAAGTTGACCAAAAGTCAAAGTTTGACTTTCCTCGGATGAAATTTCATCGATGTTTAAATCGACTGATGAAGTCCGTGAACTTCGTGATGTTTTGAATCCAAAAAATTAGGTCAAGATGTTGTATCTAAGATATTAAGATCAATCTCTAACCAAAAAGTCATTTATTGATCGAAAATCGAGATTGCACATCCTCGATCAAACCCTAATTGGTCGATCCTTGATCGATCAATGAGAAAAGTTGGATATCCAAGATCGAGGTTGATGGTTTGATCAAGATAGATCAAATGAGGTGAGTAAAACTCAAACCCTAATTGGTTGCCTCTTGAATCAGATGAAAATTTGATGAAACCCTAATTTTGACCTGTAGAAGCTACACCCGATTAGTTCTGTTGAATCATAGTGATGCAATGATGCAAATATGGTGGTATATTAGGTCAAAAATTGGGGTATGACAGATGCCCCTATTTAAGTTTCTTTATCCTGAGATATGAAGATGAATATCTTCATTTTGATAGGTGTGAAGAGACTTAAATATCAGAATACGCAAATTTTGGACCTAAGATACCAAAAATGTGGGAGATGTAAAAATGATTGTAAAAAGTTTCACCCAGATGATATCATAGAAATGACAATGGTGGGGAAAAATTTGTGAGGATAACTCGATCGCTTAAGAAAAGAGAATCTTTGTTGGGAAACACGCAATATGTCTCGCTGGGGAAAAAGAGATTCACAAAACATGTGAATATCTATTTCGTTTTGGGAAACAAAGAGATTACCTTCTGTCAGCCTTGTGACAATGTTTAAGGTAAGCGGGGATGATATTACCAATTATCAGCCTTGTGATAGTTTATGGTAACGAGCTCTAAAGATATTACCAATTATCGTAAGTGATAACTATAACAAGGTAATTTTGAGATATATTACCTAATATTCAAACTTTGTGAATAACAGACAAGGAGAAAAAAGATCTCAAATGAGTTTCTATTTTCAAAGCTATAGTCTTGCTTGGGGATCTCTCTCTCGAGAAGATGCAGCATTTTGATCGAAAGATGTGTTTTCTTTTAGAGAAAGACAACTGGAAATTTTTGAACTGTCATGATTTGAATTTCTGAGAAGAACAATTGTTTTATGACAAGTTTAAAGATGAAAAGGAAATATGCGGCTCGGATGACGAGGCTATTGTTTATTGTTTTGTTGGTTAGAGACGAGGTTCTATCCAGGAAAGAACTTGAAAGAAACGGTCAATCAAGATTTTGTTCCAAATGAGGAATAATCTCACTGGGAATATGGGAGAAAAGATGTATTTCGCTTGGGGATAATTTGTCAGATATAATCGTACTTACATGAGTAAGTGTGATTTAAACCAGGATATGGAAGCAAACATTTTGAGAAGTGCAAAATGCACAAATGATGCTTATTATGTATGAATGTCATGAATGTTATATGCATGTCGATTTATACTTGACAATACAATTAAAGAGGTATTTGGGGAAAAGGACCATCACAATTCAAACAAATACTCAACAAAATCAAAGAATGGTGTAGACGTTATTGTTGAAGGATTTGAGTTGCATACTTTAGACTTTCTGAGAAAGGCATTTCATTGGCAACTTTGCAGGGAATTCTTTTCGGATAAGAATACCGTCCTTTGATAACATCTGCTGAGGAAGAGAAGATTTCCGTAGCAGTTGCTCTATCTTTCAGAGATCAAAACACTTATGGAGAAAACTGTTGAAGTTCTTTCTGTGTTCAGAGTTCAAAGGAAAATTTCGCTTTTGTTTCAAAATTTTGAAGTAAAAATTCATTTAAAACTTTTTAGTTTCACATAGTAATTTTCACAATAAAAAAAACGCTATTTTGCAAAACTGAATAAAGCAAGAATTGCAAACAAATGGGCACAAGGCTCAAATTTTATTGATAGAATGGTAATCAGCCAAAGGCGTGATTCCATGAACTATTTACAAAAGTTGGAAATGATAATTTATTGGGAAAAGGCTACATTGAAAGCAATAACCATTATTATCCCTAACAACTTCAAATTTCCACCGTGCTTGTTGCTTCAGAATATTTGATTGAAGATCCGTTGATGGAAATTTCTTCAGATTGACGAAGTACGTACTGATTGCAGTTACTTTGTCATTTTTGTATCCTTATTTTTGCCTAGATTGTCTTTTAAGATTTTCAATCTATCAGGATAATTTCTGCTTATTGTCTCTTATTTTTCCTCGACCGCCTTTTCGTGTTTTCATCCACCGAGACGCTTTTTGCCTAAGCCGCCTTTTCGGGTTTCGACTTACCGAGCAGTTCTTTTGTTTTTTAGACAAAATATTTTGATCGATCAAGATTCACAAGATGCGGGAGTTCATCACCGTCCATGGTTGTGAGAGTCATATCACCGCCAAAAAGCTTCTTTGACGATGTATGGGCCTTCGTAATTAGGAGTCCATTTGCCCCTAGAATCCGTTGAAAAGATGTAATCTTTTAAGCACGAGGTCGCCTTCTGAATTCACGAGGTCGGACCTTTTGTCGAATGCTTTCTTCATCCTTCTTTGATATAGTTGTCCATGACACGAGCGGTCGCTTTTCTTCAATTAAGTTCACCGGTCGATCGCTTTGACACCATTCACCTCGATAACTTAGTTTCCATGAGAACTCTCATTGACGGAATCTCAACTTCTACGGGAGCACCGCCCATGTCGATACTAGAAAAGGGGTTGCCCTCTGAAGTGCGCATCGGCACGATACCCATGCAGCAAATGGCGCTGCTTGCGTGCCTTGTAAGTGATGACCATTTTCCGGACGATCTTTTGATGTTCTTGTTGGCAGCTTCAACGCGCCCGCTCATCTTTGGCCGTAAGGAGATGAGTTATGATGCTCGATCTGAATTCCTCACATTCTTTCATCATTTCGTTGTTCAAGTTTGATCCATTGTCCGTAATGATCTTGCTTGGAACTCAGACGACATACGAGGTTGTTCTTGATGAACCTCACAACCACTTGTCTTGTAACGCTGGCGTAAGACGTCACCCATTTGGTGAAGTAATCAATAGCTACTAGAATGAAGCGATGTCCGTTGGACGCTTTTGGTTCGATCATCCCGATCATGTCAATGCCCCACATGGAGAAAGGCCAAGAAGAGAGAACGTTGAGTAGAGTTGGCGGCACGTGGATCTTATCTCGCGAGATCCGCATTTGTGACACCTCTGACGTGTTTACAAAGAATCGGACTCCATCGTTATCCAATAGTATCCTCGCCTCAAGATTTTCCTAGACATTGCATGCCCATTTGAATGGGTTCCAAAGGATCCTTCATGTACTTCATGGATGATTGTGTCTGCTTCTTTCCTGTCGACGCATCTGAGCAGAACCATGTCAAAGTTTCTTTTGTATAGCACATCCTCATTTAAGAAGAAATTTCTAGAAAGCCTCCTTAGAGTTTTCTTATCTTTGTACGATGCCCCGAGTGGGTACTCTCGTGTTTGAAGGAAACGTTTAATGTCGTGGAACCACGGTTTATCGTCAAGACCGTCCATGAATACATATGCAGGTCTTTCAAGGCGTCTGATACGGATTTTAGGCACATCGTTCCAATGGTTGACTTTGAACATGGAAGATAGAGTAGCCAAGGCGTCTGCCATTCGATTCTGATCTCGAGGGATATGATGCATATCAACTTTGTTGAAGAAAGTCAACAATCATCTTGCATAATCTCTGTAGGGAATCAAACCAAGATGATGAGTTTCATTTGTCTTTGATTTGGTTGATCACAAGGGTGAATCTCCCATATATGTCAAGGATCTTGATCCTCAAGTCGTGGCTTCTTCTATACCCATGATACAAGCTTCATATTCTTGCGATGTTGTTGGTGCAATCAAATAGCAACTTGGCGGAAAACGGGATATGAGAACCTTCGGGAGTAATGATGACTGCCCCAATTCCATTACCAAAAACATTAATAGCTCCATCAAAAATTAAGCCCCATCTAGACTCTGGATCCGGGCCTTCTTCGTAGCGGTTCGTCGCAATCTTTCATCTTTAAGTACATAACATCCTCGTTAGGAAGTCAAATTGAGAGATTGGTATTCGCTGAGCGGTGATAAGCCAAGTGATCGGCGAGAATGCTTCCTTTGACCGCTTTTTGAGCGCTGCATCGGATGTCATATTCGATAATGATCCGCCATCGAGCAATTCTTCCCATAAGGGCTTTTCAAATACGCATTGATCGGATCCATTTTGGAGATTAACCAAGTCGGTGATTGATCATGTACGCGGAGACGTTTGAAGCCCATACCAAAGCACAACATGTTTTCGAGCATGGAGTAACGAGTTTCACGTCAGTGAACTTTTACTGTAGTAAATGGCATGCTCCTTCTTACCGGTTTCATCTTGCTGTCCAAGCACGCAGCCCATGGACTCTTCTAGTACGGTAAGGTACATGATTAATGGTCTTCCTTTAACTGGAGGAATCAATATTGGAGGTTTTGACAGTATTCCTTGATATCGCAAACGCTTGGCAATCTTCGTCCACACAACCTCTTGATTTTTGGAGAAGTTTGAATATCGGTCCACGTAGCATCATTTGAGAGATAAACTGGAGATGTAATTCAACCTCCAAGAAATCCTCTTACTTGCTTTTCTGTATGTGGCGTAGGCATTTCTTGAATAGCCTTGACTTTGTCAGGGTCAACTTCAATACCTCTTTGGCTGACGATGAAACCTAGGAGTTTTCCAGATCTTACCCTAAAGATGCATTTGTTAGGATTCAGGCGAAGCTGAAATTTCCTTAGTCGTTGAAACAACTTCAAGAGATACTCTATATGCTCTTCTTCAGTATCTGACTTTGCTATCATGTCATCTACGTAGACTTCGATCTCTTTGTGCATCATGTCATGAAAGAGAGTAGTCATTGCCCTTTGGTAAGTTGCACCTGCATTCTTTAATCCAAACGGCATTACTTTGTAGCAAAACGTGCCCCATGGCGTGATGAAAGATGTCTTTACCCTGTCTTCGGGAGCCATTCTGATCTGATTGTAGCCAGAGAAACCGTCCATGAAGGAAAAGACATTAAACATTGCAGTGCTATCCACTAGCATGTCGATATGCGGTAGTAGGAAATCATCTTTTGGACTTGCTTTGTTCAAATCCCGGCAGTCAACACACATTCTGACCTTTCCATCTTTCTTGGAGATGTACTATGTTGGCTAGCCATTGAGGATACTCGTAGTGACGAGGAAACCCGCGCTGAAATGTTTTGAACTTCCTTTTTGATTTTGTCAGCCATATCAGGGTGAACTCTTCTCAGTTTCTACTTAAATGGCGGACACTCCAGCTTTAATGGCAAATGATGCTCCACGATGTTGGTATCTAAACCTGGCTTGTCCTGGTAGGACCAAGCGAACACATCAACATACTCTTTGAGAAGGTCTATCGCTTTCTCGACGTTGTTGTCGAGCTAAGTCTCGATATTTACTTTTTGTCTTCTCGTAACCCAAGTTGATTGCTTCCGAGGTTCTTTGTGAGGTGAATGATTCTTTCCTCGTGCTTAAGTAATCGAGAAATCTCATCTGGGATCTCTTCTTCAACTTCTTCCTTGGCGACTTCACAGGGGATTTCAAAGTTGGGAGAGAGCACAGAGCTACTGCTTTCAATGGATTTGTCCATTTGTTAATCTGCATATTTGATTTATGTCTGATTAATAAATTTTTTCATCATTTTTTTTTGAAGATTTTTATGGTGTTTTTTTTTTAGAATTATCATTTCCAAGAAAGGGTAAAAATAAAAACAAACACAAAGTGTGGAATCAAAACAACGCATTTTATTTATGATTCACAATATGAAACAGGGCCCTAAAATACAAACTCATTCGTCTTGGGCAAGACAAAGAGAAATTATTTAAAAGCTAAACCCTATAAAACATCTCTTCGCTCTGGGTGAAGCGAGAGTTCAAAACAAAAGCAAAAGATAAACTACTTAGAACTAGGAGCGTTAGTCCGAACTTCAACAGGTTTCCAGTAGTGGCGAACTCCTTGGAAGTCGAGGTACTGTAGCTTTCGCTTGGCTTAACCTTGAGTAGACTTTGGTCGTTGGTCGAGGTGCTTTGAAGATCCGGACAATGACCTTGTTTTGTCGCTAAAGCCTTCTTCGCTTGATGAATAGATCGGGAAGTATGGGATACAACATATGTGCTTCCGTTGACCTCTGTTGAATTCGAATGTACCTCCAATCTTCGAGTAAAGAGACTCATTGTCGGCGACACTTTCTAGTTTGTATCCCGAGTCGTATCCTTGATCTTCGTGATCACGTTGATGTAGTGGTAATCGGATCCGATTTAACAAACTCTGTGTGTGTTAGAGCAAAATCTGGGAACCTCGATTGGTCGATTTGATTGGGAAGATGGGTACACCTCTTCCGATTGACTAGGATACTCAAAGAATCACCTCATCCAATGGGTGGATGTCTTCAATTCGATTCTTGAGCTTTCGCGCCAGGTATTTCACCATGTAGTCAAATTTACCACTTGGTTCTCCCAAGGTATCCCAAACTTCGTAAGGGATGTGGATTTTCATGCCTTTGCAGGACATGTCTTTGAATTGATCATTGGAGGATAGTATGGTGCGAGGATTCTTCCCGAGACACATATTCGTTTCGTATAAGTGCTCCACTCTTCGATCTAAAGAGATCATCTTCATCATCTTCAATGGTAAAAACGTTAACCTCTTGGAGAATGTGGTTTAAGAAACCCCACCGTTGAATACTTTGATTGGACGAAGTGCTCCATCCTTTGCTTGTCTTTGGAGAATACGGTGCGAATCCGAGTCCGCTTTTCTCTCGTTGTCGATGTGTTTGATTACTTGTCCCCAACCTTCAAAGATTGCCATCTTTCACTATCTGCGCTTCTTTATAAGAAGAGATAGATGATCTGCTTTTGCTAGTAGATTCATCTTCTAACGGATGTCCGGGAGATGTGTCCTTCAACGCTATTAGTGTGATGAAAGAGAAGCCGGATAAATGGCTTATTAGTAACGCTTGTTCACCGATGATGGTCACTAGTTTTCCATTTATCGTGAATTTTAATTTTGATGGAGAGTGGATGTCACAGCCTCGCTTCATGTATCCATGGTCTTCTAGCAAGCAAATCAGAAGTACCGGCACGCCCATGACCGGAAAGTGATTTGAAAGTGCGGACCGATTGTCATCGGAGGTCAACTTCCCAATAACGACTTCCTTGACCCGTCAAAAGCTCTTACTACTATGTCATTGAACTTCATCGGTGTCCCTTTGTAAGCCAAACGAGCGAGTGTCGTTTTTGGCATTACGTTCAAAGATGAACCAAGATCTACCAATACATTGGACAGGAATCGATTGACAAATCATTGAGATATGTAGAGCCGATTATGATCTTTCCTTCTTCGAAAGTTCCTCATCACGAAACTTAGATTATTGCAAGTCGTTATGTTGGCGATTATACCTCCAAACTGGTCTATAGTCACATCGTGGTCTACATAAGCTTGGTCTAGTACCTTAATCAGAGCTTCTCAGTGAGCTTCGGAGTTTAGGAGTAGAGATAGTATTGAAATCTTGAGGAGTCCATCACCGATCCACGACCGGTCGCTCTTTTGATTAACTTCAGATCTCATCAAAATCGGTTGACGTTGGTTTTATCAGAAGACCAACATTTGTGCTTGGATTAACATCGGAATCATTGTGGGATTCTCGGAGATATGTTAACCGGATTTTGTCTAACAATGTGAACGGCACCGGTCTTGGTGGCAATGGAGTATGTACTGCCCACTTCGTGTTACTCGTCCTATCTCGCTTATGTTGACATTAATGGAAGAGTTGGCATAGGTTTCTCTTTTCCATCCTCTATCACAGTGCATTGTATTGATAGGGAATCGCTTACTAGAACCGTATGAAACAGACCGGTAGGCAAATCACCAAAGGAGACCCCGAACGCTGGAACCGTTATATTTAATCTCTACATGTTGGGTACATTGAAAGGGATGATAACGCTTACTTGGATTTTCCGAGTTGATATCCGAGACTAAAAGCTCATGCGGAAAATGCCCCACGTATTTACGTCATAGTCATCTCTGTTTCTGTAGATCTGTATGTCACTAATATCTAGCAATCGTTGAATGTCTGCTCTTATGGTGGGACACCCTCGAATATTCTTGAAACAGATGTCGCAAGCTGCGTAATCGTGTTTGGTGAAGACACCCATTGTACTGTACGTATCATGGAGATATACCAAGTTTCCTCTGATCAGATTCACGTCCGTGACGAGATACCTATCTGTATTTCTTAGCATCAGATTCACCGCATGTCCACTATGACTGGGAAGTGGATTTGCTTGTACATTTGGATTCGTATTTCTAAAGGAAAGAAGATTAGATTTCACTAATCTCTGCACTTCTGCTTTCAAAGCTATGCAATGTTCAAGGTCATGGCCTAGTGCCCCTTGGTGAAAAGGGCAAGAGACGTCCGCTTTGTACCACCATGGCAATTTTTCTGGGATCGGAGGTGGTGACCTTGTCTGCACCAGACTCCTTTCTATCAATGCAGGGTATACTTCGGTGTACGTCATCGGAATTGGGTCAAATTGCGAGATCCGAGGCACACGGTTTTGATTGTTAAACTGTTGAGCCTGTTGACGGGGCTGTTGAGTTTGTTGAGTTTGTTGGAACTGCGGAGCAATTCCTGTGTTTGGACTTGTGTTAACAGCGGGCGTTATGGCGCCACCGTCATTGTTGATCGACATTTTCGCGGTTTCTGGATATCATTCCTATGTCATGTTCTTTTTCTTTGGGAAACTGGTTTCAACCTTCCTAGTTCCACTAGAAGATCCTCGCCTTGGTTAGGCGTCCGTTCGAACCCCTCTTCTAACCGCATTCCCATGCTTACCATCTCGGTGAAATCTCCGGGAGCGCTGGCGATCATTCCTTCGTAGTAGAATGTACCAAGAGTGTTTAAGAATACCTTGGTCATCTCTTTCTCTTCTAATGGTGGGTTGACTTGCAATTTCCTCCATCGTTGAGCATATTCCTTAAATGTCTCTCTTCTTTTCGGACATGGAGCGGAGTTGATCCCGATCTGGAGCCATATCCAAGTTGAACTTATATTGTTGTACGAAAGCTTCACCTAAGTCATTGAATGTTTGGATACTTGCGCTGTCTAACCCCATGTACCACTTCAAGCGGCACCGTGAGACTATCTTGGAAGTAGTGGATTAACAACCGTGATCGTCTGTACGTAGACATTTTCCGGCATACATCGTGAGATGACTTTGTGAGGAGTTTTTTGTACTTTTCAAAGTCGTGGACTTTGAATTTTGCGTATCCTTACGCGAGGAACTAAGCAAAGATCCCGGGCGTTTCCCAAACAATTTTTTCCACGGATCGCTTTAATTTCAAGTGCATTTTGAGGAGTTGTTCCCGGAGATTCTCCATAGAACCACGAGTATTCGTGTTGTTTCGGAATATGGTGAACTTCTTCGCTATTGTAGTGTGCACTACTAAGTCGAGTTCGCCATGATCGGTTGAGAAACCGTCATTGTTACATGGAAAAGTTATTCCATGTTGTGGAGTAAGTGTTGAGTTTTGCCGCAGCGGTATTTCAAGCGTGTTTGTTTGCACTTGAGAAGTCGGTCACGAAACCGATGCCAAAGTTGAAAGGCATGCCCCTACGATAGCCTTCCGCATACAAGGGTGAACATCGTCTGCACCTGAAACCGAGTAGTAGTATCCTCTGAAATCGCTGCTTGGTTTTGACTGCTCGATGCTACTTGTTGACTTTGCGCTGCGGCCAATGAGTTGACCAAAGAAGTGAGTCTTTCCACCTCTTCTTGCAGTGTTGTTACTGTACTACGAAGCTCAACATTCTCTTGCTCAAATCCTTCCATTACTTTTCTTATTTTTGAATGTGTATTGTATGTTCAAGTAGGCTGTGGACGCGGTCGAGAAACTCTAAGACGCGACAGCTTGGCGATCTTTTCCTATCTGTTGGAAAAAATTCCAAAAGATCAAACTCTAGACAATAGACTCAATATGCAAAGTATGATGCATGATTATGAATGTAAAGAAAGATTTCCAAAGAATTTACACTACAAGAGAAATTTCTGGCAAATATTTGGATGGAAAACACACATTTTATTGATTATTCAAAGAAGATTAAAACAGTTTTTGAGCATTGCTCACACAAATGATAAAATAAATGATAAAAATTGTAATCTAAACTAATTAATCGTCCTCGTCGGATGAAGATCCAAAGGCTTGATGTAGCTTCACTCGTGATTTCCTTCCCATAGTGAGCTTTTAGTTCGCCTTTTCGGCTTTTAGCTTGCTAATGACTTTCTTCCACTCATCGGGAGCAGGATCATGGTTGTCATTTCCTCAAGCTCTTCCTTTCTTTGATGTATCTTTTGATCGCGTTATCCTTCTCGACGAATCTTCTAATATTTCTCCATGAGCCATTCATCCGGAAGTAAAGCGCCTTTTCATGATCTTTGACCTGCTTCGAGCTTCTCATTCTCGAGATCACCTTAAAGAACTTGTTTTCCAAAGCTTCTTTCTCAAGCCTCATTTTGGCCAAAGCTTCTTGGTATTCTCCCATAGTCTCGACGGAAAAATTGTTGATTTGGAAGCTGTTGAGAACATAGGTTCTTCATAAGCGTAAGGAATTCGGAATTCCTTCGCTCTTTTCTTTACCCAAGAAGTGTAGATTTCCATGGCTACACAATTCTTTGCTTTCCCTTTTTCCTTCCTCCGGATGTGATGCCAAGCTCTGATCATTCTGGCTTTCAACCCTTGGGAATCCTCTCCTTCATGATAGAAGTAACTCTCTACTGTAAAACGAAGAGGTTTACTAGAGTTTGCGTATCCGAGTTGAAGTCTCGCCAGGAATGGGTTGTAGTTGATTCCTCATTTAGTACCAATGAGAGGTACGTTAGCAAATTCTCCACAGCTCTCAATGATTTCCATCTCATTGTCTGCCAAAGTATACCAATGGATATCGTCGTTTGTAAGAGACATGAGTCTTCTTGACCAATGCCAATCGTCTTTGTTTTCGCGGAAGATAGGAGATTTAGGCAAGTGTGAGACAATCCATTTGAAGAACAGGTACACAACACACGATAGTTCCATCTCCTGACGATTCCAATGATGAATAGAGAAGACGTGTCACCAAGCGAGTGGGAACGGATTTCCAATCGAAGATCCTTATGGCGCTGATATCAACGAAATTTGGGACGTTGGGAAACAACACCATCCATAGAGGAGTAAAGCTAAAATAGCTTCAAAGGCTACCATACTACCGCCAGAGAATTTAAGAGCCTTCTCCATTAGGAACTTTGAAGTCGGCCCTAAGAGTTTTCCTCCGTAGTTAGGTTTTGTCTATCTCGATTTCTTTAAATGAGTCATCGTTGCAATGACCGGTGACTTAGGAATTGCTTCCAAACCATTGAAAGGCACTTTGTCCGACATCGAGATACCTAGTATGTGTGCGCATTTTCCAAAGTAGGCATCAACCGATAGTCGTGAAAGTGAAACAAATATAGATCGGATCGTAAATCGAACGAAAGTTTTGAGAAGTCCTTCATCAACGTTAGTGTTCGTAATAGTTAAAAGAGTTCCATAGCGCTTTCTCGAGGGATCTTCTAACAAGGATGCTAACTCTTTCAACTTTCCTACATCAGGAATTCTAAAACTGTATCTCTTGGTGAATCTTCCTCTGACCTCCATCACTCTAACCTAAAATATTTGCAAAGAAAAAAAATCTCTAAATTCTTTGGAAATGGGAAGAGAAATGAAGTTTTTGAATGAATGCATGAATGAATGTTGCAAACATGGTTAGTAGTTATACACACGGTCAAGCGTTCGAAGTCACGAGCATGAAGCTAACGATAAGAATCAAACGTGGGTAAGTTCTAAGGGCTTATTCATCTGTGAAACGGGTCCTACTGATAATACAGGCTCAACACTTCTCTTTGATATATTATCGGATTTGTTGAATACTCGATGGTCCAATAATATTTTTCAAGAGAAACTCGCCTGATCGTAGTCTCGCATGACAATTATTCTAGGCTTACGCCCGAATAATCTCTTCACTACATCCTAAATGGCCAGGATGGTTTATGTGTTCTAGAGCCACTCAGCTTCGCAAGTTCTCTTGAAAGCAAAATGTCTTCGCAAATACTTGTTAAACACAAATACCCCCAAGACAACCTCCACTGAGAGAGGGATCTCAAATTAACTCCGTAAGTACTGAGACTTCTCACAAGTTAATAGGACTATACTCCCACCTAGATCTTAAAATGTTTCTTCAAACCGGTTAGATTTCTTTCCATCGATGAAATCGCGAAACACACAATAAAGAAAAACAAACATATGCACAATATGAAAGCTTAACCCTTCTTTCTTTTGAAAACAAAAGCTTGATACTCTTAAGCAGAGTTTTTTTTTTTGAAAATCAGGTTTCAGCAGCTCCCAAAGAGTCGCCATTTTTTCTCTTCAAAGTGTCGCGCTAGGAATCGAATATGAATTCGATCCTCTTGCTCAAACGATTTACTCTTTTGATTTGTTTATAAAGATGCCATGAGCATCAAGCTTTATTATTTTCAACACAAGAAAAGATGATTTAATGATTATGAAAAAGGGAAAGTCATAATACCCTCAATTGATTTTGATATGCGAACGACTAGCGCAAACTAGACGCAACGCATCGGGGAGATTCCGGTAAGGGGTTTGTTATATAAAGGAATAGATGGAGCACCCTAAATATATATAGTTATCTATAGCTTTATATATGAATATGTTTGATATGTTTGTGTTTTTAATTGTTATTTCTATGATGGGAAAGTTTCTCCTTTGGGATTTTAAGAAAGATAGATTATGTGGGATCCTAATGTTTGTTATTATTGTGCTCGCAAAGATTTGATCTTCTCACATATCCCTAGTGGGAATCGAGCATTTGTAGCTCGGATCTACAGGATCTATGGTTTGTTTGGTCCGAGGGAGATAGAAATTTGCTCGCCAAGGATGAGACCTTGTGCCTCACGTATTCTCAAAAGGATGTTGAGAAAGTCGTGAGCAATCGTAGTTCCCACTTGTGCTAGTGGAAGCAACGGGATGTTAGTAAGAGACACAGACAAATGTCATCTTAATGAAAAATGTATCTAATCTATTTCATCACATACATTTTGAAAAGGTTTGATTGATTAAAATCTTTCGTCGTAAGTTACAGGTATTTTGCTTGAGTGTACAAGCGTTACCACTTACATGTTTAAGAAAGATGTTTGAAAAAGGTGATTGAATCTTTTAACTGTAAGCATTGGGTGTTTTGCTTGAGTGTACAAGCGTTACCACTTACAATTAAGAGATGTTTTTTTGTTTGAAATTAGTTTGAAAAGAGTTTGATTGTATGTGATGTGATAGATAAGATACTTCTTCCATAGAGATGATAAACGTCTGAATCCCGAGGAGAAATTGATTGGATTAAAGGGGTGCTTTTAAGAAGCCCATGGGTCCTTGTATTGTTAGCCCAAGAGGAGGCATTCCGAGGGTCATCGAGGGTCATCGAGGGTCCTTGTATGAAGCTCAAGAGGAAGCTATAGGGTATGGCTGGCTTTGGCTTTAAAAGGGATTTCACCGGGAAACCATCCTTTTGGAATTAAGAGCAATTTCACCGAGAAATTATACTCTTTGGGTTCTATCCTAACGTGGGTGATTCTTTGTATTGGAAGCCCAATAGGAGGCTGTTAAGAGATTTCCTAGTCTCTTTCTTTGTATGATGCCCAAGAGAAGGCTAAACTCAATGAGGAGTTCTTTTGAACGAAGACCAAGAGCAGGCTGACTCAACAGGGGAGTGTGTCTTATTTGAAGCCTATGCGGAGGCTAAACTCAGATGAATGAGTTTTCTTATATGAAGCTTAAGAGGAGGCTAAACTCAGATGAAATGAGTTACCTTGTACAAAGCCCAAGAGGAGGCTAACTCTGTGGGGAGAGTTATCTATTGGTTAGACTAATTGTTATGTTATAGCTAGACAGTTATATAAACAAGTGTGTGTGTGCTATGTATTCACAGGAGTTTATGAAGGAAATATAAACATTGCATGATGTTTATCTACAAGAGTTTACAAAGGAAATATAAACAAGTGTCTGTGAAACGAACGTTTAAAACGAGTGTAACTTGATTATTTACAAGTTTGAATTATGTATAAGGAAGTAAATATGTACACGAACGAGTATTTATGTACGAGGAATTGTGGATGTACATAGGAGGGTTGGGACTTACACCATAAGGGTGGCCCATTGGTTTAAAATCAGTTTCACAGGGAATAACGCTCCTTTTAATACTAATGGTATTCAATGTAATACACAATCGAAACGGAAACGAATGATCGAAGTTTATCTGTGTTTGAGTCTTTACAGAAGTGTCTATATTATGTACAGGTAAAAATTTGTATGTACGTGAAGATAATTTGATATGTACAAAGAAAATATGTATGTACATAAGAATGTTGGTTGGGACTTACACCGTAAGGGAGGCCCATGATCGGTTAAGAAAAAACGAGAGAAAACGAATTCGGTTTTATCGTTTAATCGGATCGATCATGGAAAAAGATGCAAGTTTGATGAAAAGTTTTGAAGAATGGTTTTGAAAGTGTTTTTGAAATGTGAAGTTTACTTATAAGAAATTTTGAGAAGAATCGGGATTCGAAAGTTTGAAAAAAAATCACCTTTAAAGGTGTTTTGAAAAGTGCACAAAGTACTGCTGCCTCGATCAAAATATAATCGGATGAAAGTTTTTCGAAAATTTTGCGCTATCCAAAAATAGATACATTAATTGACAAGTGTACAAAAAATCACCTCAAAATGAGGAGTTTTGATTGGTTTTAAAAACTGTCAAAGTTTGTAGAAAATAACAAAAGTTTGGTAAAAAAATGGTCCCAAGGAGGCTTGAACCCGGGACCTGTTAGGCAAGACGTGGCACAATGACTTAAGAGTGAGCTGGCAACCGCTGGGGCGGCAATACATCCGTGTATTGTGTTTAAACAAACTGAATATATTTTAAAACAGATTTTTTGAATTTGAAAAACGCGCGCAACCCTTGTTCTTCTTCTCCAATCTTCAATCAGCCATGGATTTCATGTTTCTTGATGAAATTGAATGAAGTAAACATGAAAGTTGATCGTTTTGAACCCAGGAACCTGATGGCATCAAATAATTTCATTTATTTTAAGCCTAACATAACTGAATTTCTGATGAACACGAAGAACCCTAAAACTGAAAAATCTAATTGAAATCGTGTATGGTTGATGATTTATTCAATTGATCGAGGGTTAATGATCGTGGATGGTGCGTAAAACAAATGGCCAAGAGTTTTTTCAATTGAGTCAAAGAATCATGGAATTGAAGTTCGAGCTTTACCGTTGAAGCCGGAATCGAAAATTGGATTTGAATGCTTCAGCTTGTTGTTTGAGGATTGCTTGAGCACCAACGCCTCTATGGAAGGTGTTTGATCACCGCTTGCTCGAATGATCCGAAACTCTACCCAAGTCGACCTGCATGAGCTCAAAGTAAAACTTTTCGGATTCTCGTTAGAGGTGTTACATTGTTGTTTATGATCCGCATCATGTTTATGATGTATGTGGATGATGTTTGAGTGATTAAAACTCAGGTTGCTCAAGCCAAAGTCCAAATTCGAAAGTTATGGCAGTTTTGTGAGTTTTGGAAGCATGAAGTGCAATTCTGAGTTTTAGTGTTTCTTGTGTTGATCTTATGTTTCAAACAAGTTATATATTGATTATAAGATATGTTAGACACTAAAATCTTCATGGTTTTCACAAGATTTCAAAATTGCAAGAATTCTCAATTTTCACTATGTTTCTTGAATTTCAAGTAAGAAGAGAGAAAGCATGTCTTGGCATTACTTTGGTGTAGTTTGAATGGCAAGCAAGGCATCTATTTATAGGCCATGAGTTCTGAAAATAATTGAGAAAGTTTGGCCATTGGTAAATTTGACTTGCCTTAGAGGGCAAGGAAGTCATTTTTGCATTAAATGCAAAAGGAAGCTTCCTTCTTTTAACCATGGTTAATTTCCAACTTTGATCTTATCTATCATAATTACATCCAACTGATTTTTATCAGCTCTAGTCTATCCTTGCAAGGTGGCATGTGTTCTAGAAGAAGAAAATACAAAGTGACCTATAATCTTGAAGTTTTGTACTTGAAATTCAAAGATTTTGGAGCCTTATGTTTCAAAATCAAAAGTATATCTAGACTCCAAGGATTTGAGAGTTATTAGACATTTTGGAAAGCTTGTTTCAAGGGCTACAACTTTCATGTTTTGAGTTTTTTCCAATTCAAAGTGGAACTATGTGAAAAATGCCATGAAGTTTGAAAAATACAAAATTTTAACACTTGAAAATTTTTCTAAGTGTTAGAAATTTTGACTTTTGTTGACTTTTCCAAATACTTTGATTTTTTATGATCACGATGGATCATTTGAAGTATTTTGATGATGGAAAAAGTTTTGTTTTGAAAAGTTGACCAAAAGTCAAAGTTTGACTTTCCTGCGTATGAAATTTCATCGATGTTTCAAATCGATCGATGAAGTCTCGTGAACTTCGTGATGTTTTGAATCCAAAATTAGGTCAAGATGTTGTATCTAAGATATGAATATCAATCTCTAACCAAAAAAGTCATTTATTGATCAGAAAATCAGAGATTGCACATCCTCGATCAAAACCCTAATTGGTCGATCCTTGATTGATCAATGAGAAAAGTTGGATATCTGAAGATCAGAGGTTGATGGTTTGATCAAGATAGATCAAATGAGGTGATTAAAACTCAAACCCTAATTGGTTGCCTCTTGAATCAGATGAAAATTTGATGAAACCCTAATTTTGACCTGTAGAAGCTACACCCGATTAGTTCTGTTCTGAACTGTTAGTGATGCAATGATGCAAATATGAAGTGGTATATTAGGTCAAAAATTGGGGTATGACACATGCTTATATCAGAATTTACACTGTGCTTGCTTCTATCAGAAGTTGCTTCCTAGCTTGCGTGACCAAAAGTTCTGTCTTTGTTAGAACTTCTAATACTTCATGATCTTCTGTTAGCCTTGTTAACATCTTCTATTCAAAACATATTTTTTATGCTTCTTATCAGAGGTTTCACTTTTCTTGCTTCCATCAGAAGTTGTATTTTATTCTTTACTTCAGAAGATTTCTTTTCAGCGTGTCTTCGAGAAGTTCTTGCTCAGAACTTTTAAAGCTCGTTTCTATCAGCAGTTGCTTTGAGCGTGCTTGATAAGAAGTTATGCTCTCATTATAACTTCTAAAGCCTGTTTCTATCAACTGTTGCTTTGATCGTGCTTTGTCCAGAAGTTCTGCTTTCATTATAACTTCTAACATCATCTTCTACTCAGCATGATATATTCTCCATTTTGTGCTAGAGTCAGAACATCTTCTGAAATGAAATATGTACAAGTCATAGTATCATATTCATTCATACAAAATTTATTATGCTTGTTAACATCAAAACTTTAATATATATTTAGAAACAAACTTCGTTCTAACAATCTACCCCTTTTTGGTGATGACAAAACTATCTAGATTTTGATTTAAGAAATTTTGTATATAAAAACAAAATATCTCCTCGAGATTAATAATCTTCGAAAGTAATAGTCTCGACTAAATATTGAAAAGAAAAGTTGCAAGGTAGAACTTCCCGAGTTTTTCTTTTCTTCCGAGTTTACTTTTCAGAGTTTGCTCTCAGCACTTGGTCTTTTGAGCTTCCAGAGTTTACTTTTTCAGAGTTTTCTTTCAGCACTTGGTCTTTTGAGCTTCCAGAGTTTACTTTTTCAGAGTTTTCTTTTAGCACTTGGTCTTTTGAGCTTCTGCTTAATTCTTTTCATCCAGAGTTTACTTTTCAGAGTTTGCATAATTCTTTTTATCCAGAGTTTTCAGAATATTGATTTTCAACACTTGGTCTTTTCTTCTCAGCTTGTTCTTTCAGAGCTTGTGAATATCAGTATCACTTAGAAACAAAAATGTACACTTGTATATTTTGTTAGAAATGTTTGACATTTTGTTCCAGCAACATGTTATAATGAATCAGTTCAAAATATTAGTTTTCTCCCCCTTTTTGTCATAATCAAAAGCGCATAAGTTTAAAAAGATAATGAGTAGTGGGCCAAAAAAAATACTTATAACATTAATGAAATAGTACGGGTATAGAAGATTGTCAAAACACTTAAAATTTAAAAACAAAAAGATGAATTCATGTTTTTCTGAAAAAGACAGAAGCTCTAGGTTGTATGCAACAAGGGACATCGAATATTCTTAATTTCGATGTAGATTCTTTTGTTTCGCATCCATGTCTTGATTTCGCATTGGTTTCATCTTGTTTATCCAATTGTTCTCTAACAGTTTCATTTTCTTTCTTCAAGTCCTTCAGAGTTTCTAGGACAACAAAGGTAGAGTCAACATCTTCTAAAGAGACAACTTTGGAGGAGGAACCCGAGGATCTGGGACCAACAAACTTTGTGAAGAGAGTATTCAAATCAACCATCAGGGTCAACACTTTCCTCCTGGCTACTCTTGGACGATTTCTAAGAGGTTTGTATAACACCAAAGCACGAGCATTTGGGTCAGCAGTTTCTGGTTCAGAGTTTTCATCATCAGAGATGTCCATATGATCAGCAGGTGGTGGCCACGTAGCGTTGTCCAGCTGTAGTGGTAGCTTCTCATTCCAGATGCTATAAGCAGCCTTCCTTAATCCTTTCAAACACTCAGTAAATTTCTCATAAGCATGAGAATAGAAAAATTCCCTGAGTGTGTGGGATTCAGAAATGAATCTCCTTCTGAAGGTATTCCGCAAGTCAGCAGATGAAGAAGGACACAAATGGTTGTCCAAATCATCCTTCAACAGTATCATCCAATTCTTCATATCCTTTTCAAACTTCTGTAAACGTAAATTAACATTTTCTTGCACAGTGGTATGTTTGGGTAGAGAGTGGAGTTTCACTTGAATTCTCAGAAATTATGGTGAGTCGGGAATTTCTGGATATGGAAATTTTGGAATTGGAGCAGGGTTTGTTCAAGAACTCTAAGAGGTGTTGATGATGAATTTCTGGATAGTGTGGTGATGAGGGATCTTATAGGTAGTGTGGTGGTGCAAAAATTATTGGAGTGTCAAAAGATGGATGTTCGATGAGTTTGGTGATGATATTTCCGTGAGGGAGTTTGTAAGTTCGATGATGGAATGGATGAAGGTTCCGAGGTGGTTGTTTGTTGTTCGTAAATGTTTGTGGGTTGAGGTTCTATTGTGGTGGTTGTTTGTTGAAAGGTGGTAGTCGTGGAAGTTTTGTTCTTGGAGTTTCAAAATTTTCAATATCGAAAGGACTTGATCAATTTGGTGGTGGGTTTCTAGAGTTTTTGTAGGAACATTCAGTCAATATCTACATCTATTGTTTCTATTGTTTGATGAGTAGTGTGAGTGGTTGGGGAACAGATTTAAAGGTTGTGTAGAAGATGTTAAAATACTAGCGTAAGTAGAAATTGAAGGAGATGCGTGTTCCACCGAACCTTGTTGTTGCTTCCTCTTCCGAGACTTTGAGGTCTAGCGTAAGTCCTCGACCCTCACCTTCCACTTCTTAACCTTTCTTACTAGACTAGAAGATTCTCTTCCTTGCACCCAAGCAAGATCAACATAAATTCCTTCTTCTTGCAACTTCTGATGTATTCCTTGACTCTTATAGAATGTTCTTCAGAGATGAAGCGAGGAAACTCTACAAGAGGATTCTTCCTTGTCTTCATGTCCAGCTAGATATAGGGAGTAGGTTCCACCAGAAGTTCTGGAATGATCTTTCTCTTCAGTAGATTCCTCCTAGTCAAAGCCTTTCCACACATTGGTTTTGACTCCTTCAACAGATTAGCTTCATCCAACAAGGCTATCAAACCATTCTCAGTTAGAATGTATGATATCAATCTTGACAGAGGAATCCAATTCCTCTTAGCCTTTAGATTTCTTGTTATGGAAGTTTCCCTTGTCTCCTTTATATGAGTCCAGAGGTGGCGAAATAGAAGATACGCCAAATCAACTTTAATGTTCTTGCCAATGCAGTACACCAGATACTGCAGATCTAGATTGATATAATCTGATGAACTGGTCTCCTTTCTGTGATGAATGCAGCTATGGAAAATTTTTTCCCTGATTTTGTAAAAAAATTTCAAATCTTTTATCTTTGTTGAAGCTTCTCCAGAGGTAAAGATTTCCTCATAAGCAATAGCCATATGACTAAAGGAGGAAAAATAGGACCATTGAGACGGTCAAAGAATTGATGCCATCCTTGAAACTCCACAGCGGGAAACAGATTGAACCCATTGTCACGAATGTTCTCCAAATCAATAATCATCTTCCAAAGAACTTCCAGATTATCTGTTGGAATCAGCGTAGTCCTTTCTGGGTTAGTTTGAGATGTGTTTTTAGGGACCATGGTTTCTGGGTTGGAGCTTGAAGATGAAGAAATTTTCAAAAAATGGGGTTTAGGGTTTTTGAAGAGAGAGAAAAAAGTAAGCAGAAATGCATAAAGGTTTTGAAGTGTGAAAAATGATAAATGAATTTTGAAAGGGTTTATATAGAAATTACACTTGCAAATGAACGGTTAAAAAGTAATAATTAAGAAAATTAAAATCAAATTTAATCATCACACGCATTAATTACTTCTGACAGTTGGAGGGATTACTTGAGATTTGAAGAGATTGAACAATTACCAAGGAGTTGCATGTCAATAGCTAGCACGCGTGTGGGTAACCTAGCAGAAGTTTTTGAACACGTGTTCTACTCCTGGGTTTAGCGTTACGGCTATTTGATCTATTTAACTTCTGAGAATACTTTGTAATGAAATGTTTTGGAGAGTTTCAGAACTTCTAGATATGGTTTTTAACTTAACTTCTCTTGTAACTTCTAAAGATATGTTAACTAGAGTATTCATATAAAAAAGAAGTATTGTAACAAAATATAGGGAGTCTTACAGATGATAATCTTCTGGTTGACTTTTCATCTAGAACTTCTACAAATGCTGGAACTTCTAAGTTGTACTTTTGTTTAGTTTCTCCAGAGGTTTGCCATTGAACTTCTCCATTTTGCGCTAGGCTCAGAACATCTTCTGAGATGAAACATGTACAAGTCATAGTATTATATTCATTCATACAAAATTTATTATGCTTGTTATCATCAGAACTTTAATATGTACTTAGAAACAAACTTTGTTCTAACAGCTTTGAGTGGTCGATTTGAATTTCCTTGGTCCCATCGTGTTTGGTTTATGATTTGTTTTGATTTTCAAGAAAATATATCAAATATATATTAATCCTTGTATCTAAATACATGGATGTATCACCACCCCTGGTTAACCATGTGTGCTTAAGTCTCTTCTCTCTCAAGGCGTGGGTTCGATCCCTGCCTTTTTCAGATTTCCACAAGTTTTCATATACATACAATTAGAGGTGTGTTATCTACAACACATGCAGATGGCGCAGTGGTCTGATTTTGGACCAATAACCTTAACCTTAAGCCTTTGCAGGGACGTCCTAATTTTTAAGCACTTGTTTTCTTTGCATTTTCTTATTTTCTTAATTTCTTAAATTTCCTAACCAATTTATTTTCTTTTCAAATATTTCTTTTAATACAATAAAAAATCACAAAAGTTTTTTTTTTTAAATTTAGATCTAGGTTTAAAAAATGTATAATTAATTTTAGACATAAAAATATTTTATTTTTCTCTTCATTTTTAATTATTTTCCTAATTAAATACTAATTAACTTAAAATTAGGTTTTCTTAATTAAAATCAATCCCGAAAACCAAAAATATTATTTTCCTTTAATTAGGGTTTAGAACACTTATATCTCCATTCAAATATTTTTCTTATTTATTCATGCTTTATTGTCGTTTAAATTCTAGAAATTAAAGTATAGGTCGCAAGGTTATTTTTGTAGTAGCATAGATTTAATTTCTCGCATTTACTTTCCACACCTCCTTTTATGTAACTACCCCAAATCCTTGTAATAGTGTAGGGTTAATTTTCCACTCTCTCTTATAAATTGTATATATACCCTGCTTAGATTTATGTTAACTAGGGTTTTTATGGAAAAACTAAAAACAACCTATAGATAACTCTAATTCAAAGATAATATATCTGAATTGAACACACTCTTTTCACACTTGCACGGCCACTAGGGTATCCTCTCGTTGTTGCCTTCAAAAACATGGTCATATCCTCGAACATATGGATACCATTAGCAAAAGTCCTCGATGACCCTCGATGTTGCCTACGAATATATGATCTCGTCCATCGGTTGTTGCCTATGAATAAGTGATGATCGTCCCTTTGAATTGCTAAGGTATCCTTACAAACGCTGCCTTTGATGACCATACGATGACCCTACGCTTGTCCCTTCATATCCAACGGATAGGTTACCTACCAACTAATGGTATGGATAGCGTTGTCCTAAAGGAGAAGGAAAATAACAAGAACGACCTTATGAGTAGTTAATAAGACTTTTAATTGCTTGCTCCAAATTAATCGAAAATACTTTTACAACTCACATTTCTTTTCAAAACTATTTTTCAAACAAACACTTTGTATACATTCCAACAAGAATCATTACAAAGTTTGACACTTTCAAAGAAACATTTCCAAACACTTCAGATACATTCTTGAGGATTGATACAAGGATCATTAAGTCAAAGCAAAATACTTTTACATTTCAAATACTTTTCAAAATACTTTTCAAATCACACACACACACGTAAATAAATTTTCAAAAGTGAGTTAAGAATTAAGAGCCCGTAGATAACTACGGATGGAAAGGGTGCTAATATCTTCCTTTTCATAATTACCTCTCGTACTCAAAATCTAACAAAGGTCTTTCATATTATTTTCACCTTTCTTTTATTGGATAAAACAAAAATTGGTGGCGACTTGCTATCCGCAACATTTGCGAAAAACGCAAAACAAACACGTCAGTTCTCCCACCCTGTTACACAATGCAAGCATACAAAGAACGGTGCGACAAATCGAGTAAATAAATAAACACCCAATAGAAAGAAAAAGGAATCTAGGATCGACTCCTGGACGGATCAGCAATAGTTCAACTGACACCAGTGAAGTCGCCAGCTGAAAAAATCGGCTAAACATCATCGGAGAATTATATCTATGAAGTCGACATCAAACGTTTTTTATCCCGTGAGAGGAAAGGAAATCATCGAGTAAACCTGAAAGGGGATAAATCACGGTCTCGCGAGAGGAAGGGATTAGCACCCCACACGTTCGTAGTACTCTACGGTATCCAAGTGGATGGCATATCATATGCTAACAATATTTATCAATACAAATCCTATATAAATGCAATGCAAGACATGGATTATGTTATATAAGAAATCAAGTATGTGATATGTTGAAGTATTGTGATTTCGTACATGTGATAAAGTGTTTTCAACATATAAAAAAGTGAGTGGAAGTGAAGTTTCAACACACTTAAATATCATTGAAAATCAAACACCGACGTATAAACTTCATTCCAATTATTCCATATGCATGTATGTCAATGCAAGAGAATGCAAATTATGTCTTAGATGCAAGTTTAGATGCATTATGTATAATGCAAATGGTACCTACACCTAAAATGTTCCTAAAGCTACATTTCGACACAATTTTATTTATGCGCTAAGATTTAATTCACATAATCCAATGCAATTTAATCAACCTATATGCTATATAATGCATGAGCATGTGATAGGTGATGCAAATGTGAAATTAAAGTGATTAAAATGCAAAGAAAGATAATTACACAAGTGTATGTGTGTGTTATGTATAATTTACCTTCACACGACACACTATAATGTCACAAAATCAGAATCAAATCAAAGATTTCACAAATATAAATTAAAGAATTAGAATCCACACGAAAAATGCAATCGATTCGACTATTCAATTTCAATTTAAGTCAAAAGTGAAAAATAACTTAAAATAAGTCATTATGGAGAAAATCACTAACTTGAATTAACAATTGGAAGAGGAGAATTGAAGAAGCAAGATGAGAAATTGGAAAATAACTTGATGGAGGGAGCACTACCGTCGAAAAATGCATCAGAAGGAGAGGGAGAAAGACGCCGGAAACATGGTGGTTAGTGGCGGAGGAAGTGGCCAGTGTGCCACGTGGCTGACGGAGATGGAGAGAGTGGTTGTGCTGCTGGAAATGGCTGGTGGCGTGTGGCTGTCCTGTGAGAAATTCTGGTCGGTCAAAGGAGGAAGAAGGAGGAGCTCTTTCAACTCTTGACCTTTTGCCCTTTGTGAGTTGAGAGAAAATTTTGGAGAATAAGAGTTGATTTCAGGGTGAAACTTTAACAAATGATTGTGTGTTCTCAAATTGTGAAGGGGAAAATTTATTTATAGAGTGAAAAATTGAGCCCTGGAGTGCCTTGGATCCACAATTAAGTCCGAATCGCGATTATCTGAATAAGTTTCGTATTTATTCCAAAACAGCTCGATCCGTGTGAAATTTGAAGTCAAAATGTGAACAAACATTGTCCGGAACGCGATTATGCTTGAAAGAGTACAAATTTTGACTAAATCGTACAAATAGTCCAGGCGATACGAATTTTTGAAGTTTCAACATACTTTTCAGGCGTTTGACACGTTCAAAATTTTGAATGCGCTATTCGGAGAGATTTCCTAGAACGATGGTCTTCGGATCAAAATCTTAACTCGGTGTTGCCACGACAAATGAAGCTAACGGAATTTGTGAACTTTTTTCACTAGTCGCACCTTGTTTCGATAAAAATAGAGCAAGATATGGTTTTTCGAACTTCGCGTATCAGATGAAAATTTCTCGGTTCGTCTCAAAATCAAGTCCAAAGAATAAAAAAAAAATGCTCTTAAATGGTAAGGAATTAAATATGGACTTGTTCATGAGAGTCGTAGAGGACTTCGATATGGAATTTTAGAAATCGGCCCCGCTCAGTTTCAAGATTCCATCTGGGAGATATGAATTTTTTTAGTGCGGCGAGAACACGGTACAACACTAAAATTCAATTTATATCACTTGAAAGATCAATTTCTATAAGGGTCTTCCTCACACAATTTGCTTCCGGCTTTCAAACGAAATTTGTAGTTAATAATGAGAGTAACGTTCCAGTCGAAAATCATCAGAAATATCGGACGAGCTAAGAGATGTGCCTTCCATAGTGCTCGAAATGCACCGAAAACCCAAAATTCACTTTATTGAAAAAAACGCAATTAAAGTCTTTTTCTTGACGAAATGGCCTCGATCCGAATGCTAAACCGGTGAATATTGTAACGCCTATTTTAATTAATATTATATTATATTAATATTTTCGAATTACCGATTGATGTTTATTTTGCGACGAGATTAAATATATTAATTGATATATATGATAATATATTCGGCGACGTTTTGTTCGGCCCGGCATTTATTCCGTTCGGTCCGTAAAATATTATTCGGATCCGATATTTAATTCTCCAAAATTATTTTAATTGATTGAATTAATAATATTGGTAGATATTATTAGTGTGTTAATTTATAAGAATAGATGGGGGTGTGAGGATTAATTGATGAAAATTGGGTTTTCACCCTTGTTGCTAGTAAGGAACACATTATAAATCATTTCTCCTCATTTTCCTTCCATTCAAATACCAAAACCAAACATGAGAACTTGGAAGCTAGTAATTATAAAAGCCATTCCCTTCCGTTTCTTTCCATCTTTCCTCACATAAAACCAAACATGGTCTTAGAGAGAAGAAGAGAGGGTTTTGGAAAGAAGAAGAAGAACAAGAGCAAGAGAGCAAGAGAGCAAGAGAGGAAGCTTGGGGTTGAGCTTTGTAGAATCATCATGGATCATCCAAGCTATAGGTAAGGGGTTTGATTTCTCTATCTCATATGATTAGGTTTTGATCATTGAGTGAGAGTATTGTTTCAGTTAATTTTTGCAATCA
This sequence comes from Vicia sativa, assembly GCA_021764765.1. Classification (NCBI taxonomy): domain Eukaryota; kingdom Viridiplantae; phylum Streptophyta; class Magnoliopsida; order Fabales; family Fabaceae; genus Vicia; species Vicia sativa. The sequence goes on along the minus strand of CM038793.1, from coordinate 268,073,692 downwards.
AAGATTGGGAATTAAGTGTGTGTTTGGTAGCTTGTTTGAGTCTTTTAATTTAAAATATGAATGTCTATATATAATAATTTATTGTCATGTCACTAATGATGTTGTATGAGTGTAAATATTTGTGTGTTTATTTGATTGCACTCACACATATAAGGTAAACATGAAATAATTGTAAGAATTTATTGTCTATAAATATTAATTTTCAGTGTTTGATAATTGGAAATAAATATTACTAGCAATTGATTTTCTTTCCTAAAGACTTAATATCAATGGTGAACTTGATATTTTGGCAGAGTACTTTTTTTTTTTCTATATAAACTAATATAGTTTACTTTAAAAATATAATATGAATATTATGATTTTTTGGATCTAGACCTTACATAATGATGGAGAAACTCAAATTCTATCACAATTTAGTATATTTAAAGTGAGACTTAAGTTTAAAAATGAGTACACTCCAAATTACACTTCTATAATCTTAAAGTTTTACAATCCGAGACATTAGAGGTGTTATTTCGATCACATAAATTTTGGAGCTTCACGATGGATATCAAGTTAGTGTTTCTTAATGGTGACAACAAGAAAAACAATATGGTGCAATGGGAGAAAATTTTGTATCAATAGATATAAATATTATAGATTCCAAAGAGATAAAATCCATTTATAAGTTAATGAAAGTGTCTCATTTATGATACCACAATATTTCATAAGGTAATTTTCTCATTTTGTTTTGAGATGTATATTATGAAAAATTATTGGGTTTTACAAGTTCAGTTGGAGAAAGTTTACATCCTCAGTTTAATGTGTCGATTTTATTTAGTTAACAATGATATATGATTGTTTGGTGAAACCAAGAAATTTCTAACAAAAGTTTAGCAATAAAATATCTTGGGCACATCTCTTTTGTATTATGTATTTAGATAATTAGAGATTATTCTCAAGGAATTGAAATTCTGGTATCAGATATGAGATATCGCAGGTGATGTCACGACACTAATGTTTGTATGCTTAACAAAGAACAACATAATACTAAATGCAAAAAATAAAATGAGAAGAAAATTGTTCACCCAAGTCGGATGAAGTCCACTATCGTAGTATTAATTTAGAGTAAAACTTGCTTACAACCCCTCACTTAATCACTATCCAATGACCCTTCTACCTAAGAACCTCTTAGATGTGAGAAACCCTCTCACTCCCCTCAATCACACATTGTGATAATAATAATAACAAAAGACTTGAAGACACACTTCAAAGACACATAACCATCCTTGCTTCAAAGCTTATAGATGATTAACAACTTACATCTCAACTAACGTCCAACTCAAGCATTAAACAATATAGGAGTGGATCACAAGGAACAATTAAAAGACTTTAAAACCTAAACTATGAACACAACACATTCAACTCTTCAAGATGGCTAATACTACAAGTAGGGTTAGCTTTCTTTTATAATAACAACAACTAGGGTTGTCTCATAATTTTCTTCACATAAGTCTTCAACGTTTCCCTCTACTTTCTCCATGAAAGTAGGATAAAAGCTCTCTAACAATGTTGCAGTAGAGCGTTACATAACCTTGCTTACTTAGAGAAAACAACTTAAACAAACATAGTTCTAGAATTTCTAAACTGAAAAACCAATTCAGTTTCAGAACACATGTCAAGACATCGGCCTTGACATCTTCTTAAAAACTGCTGATACATTTTGTTTCACATGATAAGGCATTCTTCATGGTATTTCGTAAGCAGAATGTTTTACCAAAATTGCTGCCAATATACAGAACTAACAAACTTCCCCTTTGGAAAATTTTGGCTAAAAAAATATTTGATATAAGCCATACTATTAAAAAAAGACTAAAATGAACATTCAAGCAAAATCAAGAACTTAGAGAGGCTTCACACATACAAACACATATCCGAAAGCAGATGATCATAATTTATCAAAGATACGTATGGAAAATAAATGTTTAAACACCTTAGAATATCACATCACACATGCACATAAGCACAATTAGTAGCTCATAGTCGCCTACTCCTCCTCAAACTCATCAATATAGTCACCACTCCCCTCAACCTCATCGGTTCAGACTCAATTAGTAACATCACATTCATTAGTCATCAGCTCACAACTCACATATTACCCCTTTTAGCCACAATATGCTAAAGTAATCACTAGAGTAAACTCATGGAAGATAACAATATTGAATATTAGATTATACTAGCATTAATTATTATTTGAGCTACATGTTAAAGTTATTACGATAAAATTTTCCATTGTTAAGCACACCAGTGGCAAAATTAAATAAAATAAAATCCATAACGGGAGCCACAGGAATCACAATAAAAAACATCTTCAACGCACTTATTTATCTGCATGATTAGCAGATGCACCACTTCCATCACTTTCTATTTCACCATCAAAGGAACTTCTTCCTTCATCTTCAGAGCTACTTGTTCCTTCTACAGTTCCTCAGCACCACTTGCAGCAGTATCGTTTTTCAAAGCTTTGATGGTTTCTTCAAATTTTAGCTTTCTTGTTGAGCTGATACAAATGACTTCATCAAAATCTTTACATGCCTCTATTAATTCAACAATTACATCACCCTTACTTGAGGTCTTTCTCCCAGTAGTTACAGATGTCGAAATAATGTCTGAGACATGTTACCCTGCAAAAAAAATTTGGTGAAGAGACATAACAGGTCCTCTTTTGTTAGCAAGATCAAGAGTGGACAGAATTCCAGGATGGTGATGGAGAATGATACCACAAACTAGGTAAGGGAAGGCAATGGGCGTCTTTACAACACATGTTTCAACATGCTTGATGGTTTGATAAAAAAAATATAGGAACCATAGTCAAATAGCTTCTTCATACCAACAACATAAATAAACTTTATCATCCCCACTGAAATAGTTGAGGTGTGATTCGTGCGAATCCAGTTAGCAGCTCCAATCCTGTGCAATATGGCATACTTGACACTTAATTTTCTAGCATATAACCTTTCTTTAATCGGCCATGCACAACTTGATTTGCAGTAATGATCTTGAAAACTTGATTGTCAGTCACTTCTAACTCACATTTCTCATCCTCACTTCTTCCATGATACATGTTAATACCAGCAAGAGAGAATTTAACACTCTTTCCTATCACAAAAACTTTCCTAAAATCCTTGCTCTTCTTGTCAGCACAGTCTTCAGGGATTTTAACAGTAAACTCTTAGAACAGCACCTCAAAAAACTTAGCAAGCTTTGTCACTGTCTTCATTAACCCAACAACAGATATAAGTCCCATAATTTCCTTGTACTCCAAGGCCTCTTTTCCCAATCATCTCTCAAGAGCAATTTTTCGTTGATAAATATACATCCATCTTGTGACATAGATGATGGAGTGGAAAGACATGTTGTTTGTAGGAGCATCAGTCACATTATCAGATGGCCTCTTAATTACATATTTCTTCACCGGAGTGATGTCCTGGACATAATTTTCAACATCATAATATGAGTCTATCTTAGACCTAACCTTCTTCTTGCTGAAGGAGGGAACAACTTTGCTCCAAGATTTTGGAGGTCCATACATGACCTTCTTCTTGTCACTCTTGGTAGGAGTATTGGTAAATGTATCCTTACCCTTTATCATTTTCAACCTCTTTGCAATCCCATGATTCAAATTGAAAATATATTCATTATCATATATTTCATCCACATCCACAATTTCTCCTGCCATCTTCCCTTTTGTTTCTTTTGGGCTTGTGGTATCTTTCTTGGTAGGAGATGTTTCCTTGACAAGTGATGTCCTAACATCAGGTGTAGCTTTTCCAAGATCAGACTCAATAGCCTTTCCAAGATTTCCTTCAGTGTTCTCTCTATCTTTTGTAGATGGTTCAGCAGGACCTTTAGGGGAAATCAGCAGGTATGTGGGAGAGAGGAAACGAAATTCCACGTACATGTAAGCCTTCATTTAAAACCCTAGTAACTTTTCTCCTAATGGTCTGATCAACATCGACGATATCTGGTTCTGACTCATCGTTAGTAGGATTAGAGACATTACCTACAACAGTTTCTCTTGAGTGCATGGAAGGTGCGGAGCTTTGGTCTTGCCGGACATGGAATAATGGCCAAGGGAGCCACATCTAGAAATTCATCAGGAGAGATGTTTTCATGGTGGGCTTTAGAGCTTGATAAGGATAGATTGATCTTGTTTGGAGCGGATTAATCATGTTGAGACATGTTGGAGTTTCTAAAAATAGAGAGATGAAAGTTGTCTTTTAGGCGGTAGGAGATAAGAGTATTGTAGGGCTGATTTTGTGTGTGGGGTAATTTGGAATGATTGCACTTGGTATGGACTCTTTATATGTTGAATAGTATGTTCACACATATGTGACACTTTGAAAAAATAAGCCCTATAATAAAATTTCCACACGCTTTAATTGCTATAACCCTGCATCGCCTCTTGAACTTCCATATTGATTAACATTACATCTTTTGAATGAGTGTCGCCTAATTGCATCCTAGTGGTTGTATGTTCCAAGGAAGCATTCTTGTTTTCAACAAACCGAACATTTGTTTTTAGCAATGTTATATGATGTTATGGTATTCGTGTCACGTTGGTCACCAAATCAAAACTTTCATCATTTATGTGTTAAGATATGTGGAGTTGCTGGTTTGTGTTTATATCTTTCTTGCATTATTTGTGCTTATAATTCCATTGCATAAAACATATATGTAGTAGCATGCATAGCATTCATCATAAGGAGTATCGCGGTATTCGAATGGCACCCAAAAAGAGGAGTTATTCTCAATAAAGTGGATTTTGGTTTCGGCATAAAGAGGGAAATCTCTCTCCTTAGGTATTTTCTGTTGATTTTCGACTGGAATTTCCCTCTGATGATTACCTACAACTTTCGTTTGAAAGCCGAGAACGTATTTTGTGAGGAAGGCTCTCAAAGGAGTCATTTTTCCCGGGCATATCAAGCTGATTTTAGTGCTGAACAGTGTGTTTTGGCTCACCGAAAAGGCTATATTTTCTAGTTGGAAGCTCGGAATTGAGCGCGACCGATTTCTAAAATTCCGTATGGAAGCCCTCTACAACTCTTATTTGCAACTCGGGAGCTTATTCTTTACCGATCGGTACCAGAATTTTATTCTCCGAGGGTGATTTTGAGCTGAACCGAGCAATTTTCATCGATATGGTTCGAAAATCATATCTCACTCGATTTTCATCGAAACGGACGGACCGTGCCAAAAGTTCACAAATCTTGTTAGCCTCAAATGTCCCACGATATGTTTCGATCGAAGATCCTCGTCGAGGCATTTTCTAGCGAATGAAATGCGTGGAGCGAATCTTGAAATTTCTATTTCCTTGACCGTTCATCGGATCAAGTCGGGATTTTGATTCACTCAAGCAAAATTTCATTCGGACACTTTTCATTTACATTCGACGAATTCGACGGATTTGGGTTTTGGTTTAACTACGAAATTATTCGGATAATGATGATTAACTTGTTGATTAAGGATCCAAAGCTATAAATAGATTTTCCTCTTCACAAATCACAAAACACATTCATTTTGCTAAATTTCCCACTACCATACACATTCTCTCAAATTTCAAAGGAAAAACTCAAAAGGTTTAAACTTCAACTTTCCTCAAAACAACCACCACGCCACCTCCGTGCACCATTGCTCAGATCGCTAAGCGCGCGCTAAGCGCAACTGCGATTCTTGATTTTTCCTTGATCGCAACTTCTTCTACTTCAATGCATAGCATCCTCTTTCAACTCACATTTGACATGGAAGGATCGAATCCCTCTTGATCTTCTTAATTTCAAGATTCAAGGATTTCTCTTCCTCTTCCCCAATTCTCCATTGGATTCCAAGCTTTTCTTCAAGGATTCAAGCTTAATTCTGAAGATTATCAACAATTCCTCATTGATTTGGTATTTTCTTTGAAGAGCACAAGGAATTCCTCTTCAATTTGACTCAAACCTCAAGTGCAAGTAAGTGTTATGTTCAAATAAGCACTTATTTTAAACTGTTTCTGATTTTCAGCTTTTCTTGAAATTGAATACCGAAATCACATGCAAATTAAATGTAGATTCTGATTATAGGATTTGTATTCTTGAATTCCTTGATTTGAATTGAGTCTTGTCGCCTTATGTGTGTCGGAGTTTAGATTTTGATTCATAGCATACACATACACTTGTGCATTTGTTTTCCCCTTACATATAAGACATGAACTCATACATTTTGCATCATCCATTGCATGTTCATGCATTGGTGAGTGATTAGCTTGATCGATTTCATTGATTCATGATGATGTGAAGCGTAACTTGCAATCAACATGTAGATATTCAAGTATCTAGTGCATTGTGCATAAACTTGTTGCATATGCACTCTAAGTGTTTGGGTTAATGCTCGACTTAGATTCTTCGAAAGAAAACTCCAAAATGCCATGACTAGCTTGCATCATTATGCATATGAACATTGGTTTTATCGATTCGATTTGCATTCCTTGCATGTTCATTCATTACTTTGATATGAGCATTGGTTTTATCGATTCGATTTGCATTCCTTGCATGTTCATTCATCACTTTGATATGAGCATTGGTTTTATCGATTCGATTTGCATTCCTTGCATGTTCATTCATCACTTTGCTATGAACATTGGTTTTATCGATTCGATTCGCATTCCTTGCATGTTCATGCATTACTTTGCTATGAACATTGGTTTTATCGATTCGATTCGCATTCCTTGCATGTTCATGCATTACTTTGCTATGAACATTGGTTTTATCGATCGATTCGCATTCCATGCATGTTCATTTAGCCATCCTTCACTGCTGGATTTTTGCTTGACGATACGGATCGAACCGTTGCATGAAAACATCATAAACAGGTGGTTCGGATCAAAATCTGATTTTTCGGGTTGGGTTGCGTTTGCGCGTGGTGGTCCGAAATGCGCGCAAATGTTGCATGGTTGCGGCGGCGGGCTTTCGGTTTATTTTTCTGATTTTTCGATTCTAATGGTGCGATAGGTGCGTTTGCACTCCATTTCGTGGCGGATATGCGGCTCGTTTCTTCGATATTCATTTTTCCTTTATTTTCTTTTTGGGTCTAAGGTTTTAGTTGAGTTTGTACACCCATGTGTACATCATTCCTATCTTGTTTTGCTTGCCTTACCCGTCTTGTTGTCGCGGATTGACACGACACGTGCTTGTTTCGATGCTTGAGCGATTCTCACCGGTTTACTTTTATTGCATGGCGGTGCTTTTCCGAATATTTCATTAGCTCGTGTGCTCTTCGGATTCTATATCCGTTCGGTACTTGCTACACTGTTTATTGCATTCTCTTACAGCTTTCCTAGATATCATGAGAAGTAGGGCTTTATAGCTTTCTTTTGCCATGAGAAGTAGGAATAGAGATGCATGATGGGGCTTCCGTAGTTGGAGCATGTTCAGGAACCCCTCTGGTTTATTTAAAGACCCGTTTAGGGCAATTCTACTTGTGATCTGTGCATATTTGCTTGTTTGTTTCTTGTAGGTTCCCTTGGTTAGGTTTGGTTCTTTAGCCTAGACATTAGGATTCACATCCTTTGCATGTCAACATAGGTAGAGATTCCCTTGCATCCTAAACCATAGGTCTAACCTTTTAGTTTCTTTTTGCATGTTGCATTGTGAATAAAACTAAAGCTTGCTTTTCTTTTCTTCAAAACAAAACACTTAATAATGGTTTAAATTCCTTTCTCAAGGTAAAACAACCAACCAACACCAACTCTTTTTTTTTGCGCTTCTTTTGCATTTGTGTTTAAAACCTTTTCACAAGTAAAAACACAAAACACACCAAAACAAGTGAGACGACTCGACTTTCCCATTGCACACGGAATACGTAGGCATCTTGTCACGGGGCTCGATCGAGCAAACTTTGTAAATACTTCCTTTTTCCGTGGTTTCTTATCTTCTTTTGCATACATGATTAGCAGCATAGATATAACATACCCGGTAAGTAGAAAGTGGATACCGTAGAGTACTACGCGTGTGGGTGCTAATCTCTTCGTAACTAACTCCTTACCTAGATTCTCTCGATTTCATGGTTATAGAACCGTGATTTCTCCCCCAGGTTTACTCGATGTTTCCCTTTCTCCCTCGTGAGATAAAAAACGTTCGATGGCGACTCTATTTGATACCTAGTTATCATTGTCGGAGGTTCCGCCGGTGTTTTCATCGTGTCTAAGGGTACCCGCAGATAGCAGTTGTCCTTAGATCTCACTTCTTTCATAATAGCTTCACTTTTCTCATTTGTAATAATGCATTCAACCTTAGTGAACTTTACCTTGAATCCTTGATTACAGTTGGTGATATTAATTAAATTAGTTGTCAAACCTTTAACAAGTTGTACATCTTCAATACTTGGAATTCGTGACAATTTATATTTTAATTTCACCTTTGACTCCATCTCCAAAGTGACACAACTAGTTGAATGCTTCCAGTCATATTTCTTGAGCATGCACTATCAAAGTACCAATCCTCTTTGGTTGGGACTATTTCTTGTCATTAGTATGAGTCTGAGTCACCTTAGATTGAGGTGTACGGTTAGGATAACCATACAACTTGAAACATAAAAGCTTTATTTTACCATAGAGTCCACAGTAATGACATCTCCAGCACATGAATCTTCTTTTAGGTTGCTTGAAATCACCTCTTCCATGATGTTGAAACATTTGGTATGACATCTTTGGTTTGGCCTGGATTTGAATGGGGTCTGAAGATGGTTCCTTTGTTTCATTGAAGAATTTTATCTAGTGTGTCAGATCCATTGTTTAGCATTCTGAAAGATTTGGACATTTTTTCAAGATCATATTTCAGTACAGTTGTTTCATTTTCCAACTTGGAGATAGTTTCTAGATACTCTTTCTGCTCAGCTTTTAGTTGAGCTATGAGCTTCTTTTAATTCTCCCCATCTTGACATACCTCAACGCCTCTTATACACAGCTCCTTGTAGGAAGCAGCCAACTCTTCAAATGTTATCTCCTCATCACTTGAATCTCCATCAGGTATGTAAGTAAAAGTCATAGCCGTTATATATTTGGCAGATTCTTCTTCCACATCACTCCCAGGGTCCTCATCAGACCAGGATACAACCAGACCTTTATTTTGTCTCTTAAGGAATATTGGACACTCAACTTAAATATGACCAAATCCTTCACATTCGTGACATTTTACTCCTCTGCCTTGAGTAAATCTTTCCTCAACTCGTGGTTTTCTCCCAAAGTCATTTGTTCTTGATGTCATATGAGATGTTCCGACATTTGGTCTTGAATTTCCTCTATCTTCTTCATCACTTTATTGAACTATCTTCCAAGAAACACTATAGTATTGGATAGTCCTTCCTTAGTGTCTAGATCACATTCCTCTTCCCTTCCTTCAGTATTTGACACAAAAGCTATGCTTTTGTATTTCTTCTCAAACTAGTCATTAATACCTAACTCAAATGTTTGGAGATATCCATTGAGTTCATCTACTCTCATTATGTTAATTTCTTTAGCTTCTTCTATAGCAGTGACTTTCATGTCAAATATCTTGGGGAGAGACCTGAGAATCTTCCTTACCAGCTTATCCTCTAGTATCTTCTCTCCTAAAACAATGCATGCATTGGCAATCTCAAGAATGTTCATGTATAAGTCTTGGATGTTTTCCCCTTCCTTCATCTTCAAGTTCTAAAACTTGGTGGTTTGCAACTGCAGTCTTGACATCTTTACCTTCGAGGTGCCTTCACGAGTAGTTTTTAGAATTTCCCAAGCATCGTTAGTAACTTCACATGTATTCACCAATCTGAAGATGATCCTATCAATTCCATTGAAGATAACATTCAAGGCCTTAGAATTTCCAAGAGCTAGTTCATCTTCTTCCTAAGACCGCCTCTCCGTGCTTCAAAATAATAGTGGGTTGATTGTTTTCCGCAATGACAACAAGATGTGACCATCCTTTTAAAACAGCTTTCCAAGCCCGTCTATCTAAGGACATTAAAAACACCACCATACGATGTTTCCTGAGATCATAGTAAGTTCTATCCATAATGGGTGGTCTGTTCATGAATCCTCCTTCCTTGTCCATAGTATCAGAAAGTATCTTCTTTAGATCTCACCCAGGGATAGAGCAGGATGCCTGCTCTGATACCTATTGAAATTCTAGTATCAAATATGAAATGTCAAAGGTGATGTCACGACACTAATATCTGTATGCTTAACGATGAATAACATATAACTAAATCTAAAAAATTAAAGTGACACAAGAAAATTGTTCACCCAGTTCGGTGGAATCACACCTACGTCTGGAGGCTACCAAGCCAGGGATGAAGTCCACTATCAGCAGTATTAATTTAGAGTTAAATTCATCCGTTTACAACCCCTTCACTTAATCACTCCCCAATGACCCTTCTACCTAAGAACCTCTTAGATATGAGAAACCTATATCACCCCCCCCTCAATCACATACTATGATAATAACAACAAAAGACTTGAAGACACACTTCAAAGACACATAACCATCCTTGCTTCAAAGCTTATAGATGATTAACAACAGACAACTCAACTAACATCCAACTCAAGTATTAAACAATACAGGAGTGGATTACAAGGAACAATTAACACAGACTTTAAAACCTAAACCCTGAACATAGTACGTTCAACTCTCTTGAGTATGGCTAACTCTGCAAGTACGATTAGCTTTCTTTTTATATGAATAACAACTAGGGTTGACCCATAATTCGCTTCACATAAGTCTTCAACGTTTCCCTCTACTTTCCCAATGAAAGTAGGATAAAAGCTCTGCAAGAATGTTGCACTAGAGCATTACATAACCTTGCTTACTTAGAGAAAACAACTTAAAGAAAATAACTCCTAGAATTTCTAAACTGAAAAACCAGTTCAGTTCTGTAACACATGTCAAGACATATGCTTTGACATCTTCTTAAAAATTGCTGATACATTTTGCTTCACATGTTAAGGCATTCTTCATGGCATTTCCTGAGCAGCATATTTTACCAAAATTACTGCCATTCTATAGAACTAACAGGTATCATCTAGTTATTACAAAAGAATTTATATATCTACCAATAAAGTGACATTAAAGATAATAAACCAGGGTATGTCTCAATTATCAAGGGATACTATTAAGTCTCAATCATTGTCCAAAATAAAGAATCTGGAAATTTAGAAAATTAAGTTTTTTATAATTAGCTATGGGATTTTTATATACAATTTATATGTATATGAAAAATATACAAAAATCATTGAGTAGATACTTGAACAATTCAAAATTGAATTGTTGGAAAAAAAAAGGTCAACCATGAGGATTATTGTAGACAAAAAAGAGTTTTACTCACAAATTGGAGATCTGACAATGAGGAGATCATTAGAATATTTGGCTCTGATATTTTAGATGTCGAATAGACATTCTAATATAGGATAAATAAAAGTAAGTATTTATGGCAATCTGTTACAATTCAATATAAGATCACTCAAGTTGTATTGTGTTGTAAGACAATCATATATTATTTCAACAATACATTTTAAAAGTTCATTTACTTATAAGTTATTTTTTTGAAACTAGAATATATGCATTTGGAATTTAAGCTAAGTAGTTACGAATCAAAGACTTGACATATAAAGACTTTCATATGATTATTGTCACGAAGGATGTGTTAGATTATTGGGAGTCACTCCTTGTTTAAGTTTAATAATATTATTTTGATATCGATACATAATTTATTTTAAGATTATCTGCTAAAATAATGTTTATAAGGTTATTTATGTTATAACCATTTATGTATCGTTTGTGCAAATATTGAATTTGCAAACTTTAGTTTGATCTCAATAAAGACTTCAGTTGTTGTAGTTGGAAATATACATGATTTAGAGATCACATTGCATGAAATTTTCATGCCCCTCATCCATATAGATCTATGCCATCGAGTACATTTATGTGGTGTTCGTCGGGGTTCTTTCACGTTATACATCAGTGACGACAATCGTGATGGTTCCATTATTAATGTATGAGGTGGACCAGATTGTAAAGTTGAAATCAAAATGTAAATAGCATTCAGATGCGCGCCTAAGAAATTAAGATAAAATTATTAAAATATATTGGCCAAGTGGGAGATTGTTGGAATATTTTAATAATATAGTCTTATATTAGTATTCCAATAATTATATGGCCAAATATATTTATTTAATTATATTAGCTATTTTATCAAATGAAATGCCTTAAATAATTATGTGATCAAATAATGTGAAAAGGCTATTTATATTTTATTCATGAATTATTTAATTAATTAATTAATTGAGTATGGACTCAAATACAAGTGGATGTCAGGATGACCCATTTGAGAATAATGGGAACCTTAATTGATCATCGCACTATATAAAGGCTATGGTCCCCAATATATCGTACACAAGCAAAATAATCTCTTCTCCCCATCTGAAATGTGTTCAAGGCATTAGGAGTACTGGTTGAGGAAGATCCACAAGCCAATAAATGTCAGTCACTTGTCTCTACACTTTTTCGTTTCAGGATTACAATTATCATTGTCAATTTTTTTTTCATCTTATGGATCTAAATATTCTTGAAATCCAATATATAGTATACTAACATGTCGTAGATCCTATAATTATATATATGTTCATAACTATTTATTATATTCCGCACTAAAGTATATGGTATAATTTATAAAACATGAATATTTGATTAATTGCTATTGAATAAATTCCAACAAATTCTATTATATTATTGGGGTTGACTCATAATCACTAGTCTTACAAAAAAAATGTAAGAACAAAAAATAATAATTAATCACTAATATTTAAGTTAATAAGATTAAATTATAATAATAAATTGAATGTTAATTAATTAGTTAATAAATTAAATAAATAATTTAATTTATGTGTAATATAATAATTTTAATTTCGGAATTAAATTTATAAAAAAAAAAACTACACTCACCTTACTATAAAAATTAAATTTAAAAATAATAAAATTATATATTTTTAGCTGAGCTTTTTAAAAATTTCATACACTTCTTTCTCTTCTATTTCTCTTATCTTTCTCTTATATCAAAAAATAAGTTAAATCTTCTATATTTCTTATCTATCTCTCTTTTTTCAAACTCTTTATTATCTTTTTCTCTTTTCACAATTTTTTCTCACCACCAACACCCCCTAAGGTTATTGACAAAGAGTACCAAGTACCTGCCCAACACGACCCGGTCGTGATCAATAAATATGTAAGCATAATCAACTCAGTTGATTTTGTAATAATATACTACCCTGAAATTAACTTCTAGAAATATAATACTGTTAAAATATCAACTACTATGTAGGACTATTCATATTATTCTGAGCACAAGATAATGCAAAGGGAAAATATTTTACAAAAATCCAAATATGTGATTGAAGTGGCGTGGTGAATAAGTTTGACAAATATGTTTCATATTTTCAATTGAGAAAAGACTCAAATTATAGAATATAGACACTTTGTTATTATCTGGAAGAAGACTTTCTGAATACAAACACTCTTTGCGCGTCTATCTCCTTTTTTAGCTAGACATGATATTCAACTCTTTTGGAAAATCATAGTAATATATAAGCAATGAAAAATGTGATTACATGCATGCATGCCGACGTTGGTACAAAAAATCAAACAAGTTGTTCCAAACGAAAGGGTATTGATCCCATTGTTTGATTTGGTAGGACATAGATATGTAGTTGCTCGTTTTCTTTGTGATCTTTTGTTTTTTTCTTCCTTGTCTTCCTCTTTTCTTTGTTGTATGTGGTTTTGAATACCCTTTAATCTGGTCTAGTATAATCTTCCATGATATTAAAATAGAAAAGAAACTTACTAGATTCAAGGACGAAGGCTTTTAAGACTCATCCAAATATGTTCAAATTACATTTTATAAAATGAGGGACTACTCCTAACTAAACTAAAAATATGATAAATATATAATTTTGTAAAATTTTATTTGATTAGTGATAAAAGTTCACATACAATCTTGAATCAATATGCAACACAAGATGGTATGAAACAATTGATGAACAATAAAATAAATAATAAATAAGATTTATAATCTAGAAGGTTATAGTCAAAGGAAAAGGAATTTATTAATTATAAAATAAATAGTGCATGACAATCTCATCTCATCTCATCTCTCCAAATTTAATACATTTCTCTATTAATATCCAATACCCATGAATTCAAACTCAAACTCTCCATAAATATGAGATCACCTCACTTTTACTCAAACACTATCTCATGTGTTTGCAAGAATCAATTATTTAAGATGTGATCAAATTCACAGATAATGACAAACAAAACTTTATTTTCCCTTTGTAAAAGAGAATGACAATGATAGAGTTTTATACAAGAAACTCAATACAAAGACTCAACTCAACAAAAATCTTATATTGGATAAGAATTCTCTCTTCAAGTGTGTCTTCAAATAAAGAGAACAATCTCTTTATCTACATATTACTATCCAAGCAAAAGCCTATTAAAGTACAACCAATAATCTTCCAAATTCAATATTCAGCAAACTAGATCTTTTGATTGAATCAAAATCTAGTTAAATTCTTTTTATATAGATTTTTTTAATTACAACTTTTCACGCGGATTTATTTTTAAAAGATCCTTTTCAAACGAAGTTTTTTTAAAACTATCCAGAATGACCTGATCGAAATAAATTTAAACAAAATATTTAATAAATATATTATATAAATGAATCGAACACAATACTTTCTAATTAGTGTGCACTAGTAAAAATTACAGAAAATCAAAAACTGGTGTTTCAACGTTTTTCTAGACATCTTATTGAAAAAGTTGTCTGCAAAAATATATGTCAATTAATTGTAATAAAAAACTCCCCATTTGACTATTTTTAGGAAAAACAACGACACAAATATTTTAAACATATCTTTTAGATTAACAGATAAAACATAACACACTTAGAAGATTAAACAAACAAGAGCATACAACATTCATAAACCAAGAATTCATCAAACATAAGGTAGATTAAAATGCTCATTTCTCCCCTATTCTCATCAAAGGAGGCTAGGGTAAAGAGAATCCACAATCAACACAAAAAATTTGAAACATATATAACCATAACAAATTAATCTTGAATAACAACAGCAAATCAACAGAACAATCGAAGGACCAACTTAAGATTCTTTGATCCATTTTAGGTAAAAGTCTTATAGGCATCATCCAGGACATCATTCGATATCTCATCTCCATTAGTAAAATTCCCATTATCATAAAAAGCATTATCACTAGGTAGCTCTGAATTTGAAACCTCCTTGAAGCGAGTAGTAAGTGCCACAAAATTGTTTATTTTATCGAGCTCACTTTCCACATCTGAATGATCATCAAAAAAGAGTTGAATCGTAGCTTTTTCTTTGTTCCCTTATGAAATTTGGACATTCAACTTGGATAATTCGTGTTAACCTTTTTTTGGACGTTTCATCAATGGACATCTAAAAGATGAGTAGAGAGCCAATAAATTCAAAAACTTTCAATGTGGGTGTATTTAAAGAGATTGTGGGTTGACTCCCACTTAAAGGTTTTTTAATTTTCATCTTTCTTAAAAAGGAGTCGACTCACACACATCAGGGGTTGATACATAACATGAAGGATTCGACTCTCACATGTGTATCGACTCATACTAAAGTTGTTTTTTTAAAAATCTTTTCTCTCTAAAAGGAGTCGACTCCCTTTCCCTTAGGAGTTGACTCCCTACTTCAAATGAGTCGGCTCCCACTGATAAAAATGAAATTTTATAATTTTGCAAACCTAATTTTTTCTATTTTCACATTCACACACTTGTTAGAGAGAGTTAATAGTATGAGCATTTATATAAAATTCAGGAACAAGCACCCTTGTGAGAGACACACCACTTGTCCACCTAAAACCTTAAGGTGTTAGGTGAGTGGGTTCTCCCACTTATATATGCATAAGTCTCCATATTTCTACCGAATATGGGACTATTTTCCCACTTACTCACACTTGCTATATATATTCCAACACTTCCCCTCAAGTGTGAGTCCACAATGCTCCCCCTCAAAATTGCGTGCGGGATGCTACCCACGACCATGTACAAGTTTGAGCCAACCAGGATTTGGATACCATGTTAGAGAGAGTTAATAGTAGGGGCATCGATATAAAGTTGAGGAACACGCACCCTTGTGAGAGACACACCACTTGTCCACCTAAAACCTTAAGGTGATAGGTGAGTGGGTTCTCCCACTAATATATTCATAAGTCTCCACATTCCTACCCAATGTGGCACTATTTCCCCACTTAATCACACTTGCTATACATTCAAACAACACACACACACCTATATATTGTCATTCATAAACCATTTATTATCAACAAAACCAAAAATATACAAATATTTTCATCATCTTCATTTTTTCTCATTGCATACATACAATAACTACACATAATCGTTTTTGTTGTGTGATCAAGAGATAGTTTGATAACGCTCAATTAGGATTCAATGTAATCGAATAGGTTGAAATATCTTTGGGGTTTCAAATTAGAAAACCAATTTGGGGTTTTCCTTCAATATCATTGGTGATTTGAAGGCTTTGGACAAGATTACACTACTTGGATTCAGTCGAGTGGAAGTTTCGAAGAATGGTGGGTTTGGTCGAAGAAGTAATGGTATCTAAAATATCACTTTGGTAAATCTTGGATCAAGATACATTCGCAATTTAGATTCATCCGAGTGAAGGTTTTAAAGAACGTAGGTTATATCAAAGAAGTAAAGGTAACTGGAGGATCAAATTGGAATTTTGGGGTTTTTGTGATTAAGCCTTGATCAAGGGGAGAGAAGAAGATATGACCAACATTAAACTTAGGGTTTGGAGGTTTGTATTGCTACTTTTTCTCTTGTAAATAATATTTTGCAAAGGATAATTTTCATCATCTCGATTCCAAATAGAATTGGGAACAAACATGCCCATAGCGAGGCCGATTAGAGAACTGTGTAAACAAATCCTTGTGTCTCTCTCTTTCTTTCTTTTATGTTTACTTGCAAATTGTGAAATCCATACATTAACATAAACTCTTTGTTTAATATTAAAAATTATTTTTTTGAGTTAATTACAATCTTTGTGATTTTAATTGGATTTACAAACCAACAAAACCATAGAAAAATCTATTTCGAATTGATTCTAACACCAAGTGTTCAACAAATTGCTTTAGTTATATTTTTCGATTTAACATAATTTTAATTAGAAATTTTCATTTGAAATCTAGTCACCCCATCTAGATCATAGCCTATCATCTAACATATGTTTATCTCATCGTATCTCATATCTTACTCAACTATGTGAAATTAGTTGTATTACCTAATAGGTGATCTCTCACACTAATAAATAAAACAACATTAAGATTCAACATTATTATAAAAATATTGACCATCAATTATCAGTATTTTACATATATTAAACATAACACTATATGTAGTGATAAACACCACACTTTATTGTTTCTAAATGAAATGGGAAACGAGCGATAAAAGCCAAAATTAAATAGAGATAAAGATAAGGGGTTGGTTATTCAAAGGGAATGTATTAGCACCCTAAACATATATGGTAATCCGCTGGAAACTCTTTGAAAATATATGTATTTGTCTAAAAAGAAATATTTACAAAAATGATTGTGGAGGTGACAAGTGAAGTGATTTTTACAATTTTGATTCGGAAAAATGACAATGAGCTCTGGGCCTATGTAGCATCAAGGTGCAATGATGAAATCAGAACCACGTAGTTCTTCTAAATAGAATTAAAATTTTATGTGTTGGTTAATTTTAAAAGAAGATACATCTCATCATATTCGAGTGAAAATCATACTTACTACCCACAATTATGAGGAAGAAGCATTTGCATCATCTTAAGGTGGAGGACATTATTTGGATTAAAATCAACAAGGCATCATTCAACACCAAAGTGGAAAATGTCAATCACTTCACTATATATTGTATAAGTATAGTAGCTTACATCACTACTAGAATCAACATGAGTCCAAACATTATGAAAAGGTTTTAAAGTGAAAAGGCAAAACGGCAAAATAGTCTGAATTTGTTTTTGTATTTTTTAAATATTAAATAAAAAGGTCATATCTCGATTAAGATTGATTGATGGTTTGATTAAGAAAATATATTTGAATAAGACATGAATCTAAGTCCAAGTTTATTATGAAAGCGGTTAAAGTTTGAAAATAAGAAGAGTTTTGAAAAGAAGGGAGAAGATTTTGAAATTAAAGAAGAATGAGAGGAAATGAAGAGACTAACTTAGAACACAAAGTAAAAGCTAAGGTAGAAAATGTCTAATAAAATAAGAAGCCAACACTCGACATAATAAAGTCAATATAGCATTCTCATCCTTTGAATTAAAGCACAAGAAATCATAATACTTAGACGAATACCAAGCATCAGATGAATCAATAATATCAAGCTAAGGAAACAAATCTAGAACAAGACCTTCATTATTATCCCGAGTATCGGATGAATATCTTAAGATCAAAATAACAACACCTTCACATATAAGATTTCCCAATACACAGACAAAATAACAACAGGGTAATACAAAATCCAAAGGTCCCAAGGTCTCAAAATATCAAGGCTTCTAATCATAAGCCCAAAAGATCCCCGGAACTACAACATGCGAAGGATAGTAATCAATAGTCCAAAGAGAGCCTTAAGTCTTTTATTTGTTCAAGTTTTTTCTTAAGTTTCTTCAAAAGAATAAAGAAAGCTCAAGTAAGCAAAGATAAAATGACATACCATAAATATTGAAGTGAGCCAAAGGCAAATATCATGAGATGTAAATGCTAAAGATAAAAGTACATAAAAACAAAGGCATATAATAAAAGCATAAAGTAATGACACAAAGTGAAGCTAATGGTTAATGGTTAGTAAGTTAATTGTTAATTAATAGTCACAAAGTATGATTGAATGATGATCTTCGACCAAAAATAATGAAAACTCACTAGAGGATTGATAAAATAAAAACCTCCAAACCACAAGTCTCATAGACATTGGGACCAAAGATAAAAAATCAACCATACTTGGGCATTCAAACATAAATTTTGAGCCACGAATTATCATTTCCCGATTCAGGATAAATTTAGCGCTATGTTATGCAATCATAGACAAATTTATGTAGAAGTTAATACTATATGAGGCCGACCAATAAAAATATATGCAGCATACATATTAGCGATATGATAGAAACTATACTCCTAAAATATGTAGCACAAGTAAAAACAAAATGGTGATCAAGACATCAGTCATGGAGAATAGTTTTTCAACTATCCATAAGTAGAGATAAACAAGAAAGTAAATCCCTACATTTGAATCAAAGGATTAATCAAGCTATCATTAAAATTATTCATCCATTTTGGTGGAGTTTAAACTCAAACCCGAGATACAATGATATTAATGAAACTTATGACTAAAATCCATATGATCCAACATCATCCAGAAAATATACAAAAATAAAATGGCAAGAAAAATATAATAAAGTAATAGTTTTAAATTGAAATTAAATGGAAATATAAGCACAATTATGAAACTGCAATCAAAGCTTCCAATAAATTGCAACCAAGGCCATAGAAAAATGAAAAATATTTAAAAATATGTTCACAATTTTTTTAAATTTTTTTATAAATCAGAAACTATTTTTAAAAATACCAAAGTTAATCAAAATGAAACAAAAATCATAAAAAATAGCAAATTCAGAAATAAAAATCAATAATCATTGGGTCATTCCATCATATTTTTTTAATGTTTTAAAGGTCTAAAAATACTTTTTAACAACTAAAAATGCAAATAATAAAAAGTGCTTAAAAAAATGAGGACATAAAATAAAATTGATACAAAATAAGAATCATAAACAAAATATTCAAAAATATTTTGGGTCTTTTTTTCATAATTTTTGGACTAAAAATGTAGTTTCTATGATTTTTTGAAGTTTAAAACAATTAAAAACTAAACTCACAAAATAAAACAAAAGCCTAAATAATGTGATGAGTTGATGGATCCGGCTAATGTAAAGTAATCAAACCTAGTAGTCAACATTAAAAGCGCACATAAACTTTAGCTTGCATAAAGCATTGGATCATTAATTAAAAGTAAAAAATATGAGAAACAGCACGGACCACTTGGTCTCCCTCATTAATTAAGGTGGCAGATTAAGTGGATCAGATGCAATAACGCACGGTGGGACAGAGTCAATGAATCAAATTATATCAGGTAAATTTCAAAAGCACAATAGACACGGCAGTGTCACGCTTTCATTGGTTGGATGATGTGAAACAATCGGCCGAAAATTAAATAAATAAATATATATCAATGAAGTCGCCATAGAACGTTTTTTAGCCCGTCGAAAGGGAAAGGTAAACATCTAGTTAACCTGAAACGGAGAAATCAAAATCTTGCGACCGAGAGATCGGGAAAGGATTAGCACCCCACGCGCCCGTAGTACTCTATGATATCTGCTTTTACTTTCTATCTAATGGGTGTAAACGTCTGACTATATCTGTATAAGGTATAATGCATCCAAAAAGAAATAAAGAATAAAGAAATAAAAGAAAGGAATAAAAGAAAGAAAACACAGGGAAAAGAAGAAAATATTTACAAAGGTTGCCTGATCAAGCCCCACGATAGGATGCCTACGTATTCCCTCGTGCAATGGGAAAGTTAGAGCCCATAGTTCGGCTCACTTGTTTTGGTTGGTTTGTGTTTTTTAGTTTAGAAGACGAGACAACAAGCAACGATGATGAAACACCTTCACGATGACGAAACATCAGTTACAGGATGACGAAACATTAGCAACAGACGGGATCACGAAATAATGACAACGAACGGGAGGACGAAACACCCTAAGACTAAGAATATTGGTTTATACTTTTACTTTGGAAAAAGTTTCATATTGTTAGAGTATTTTAATGCACTTGACAAAATAAGATTTTAATTTTAAGGATGCAAAAGGATAAAGGTAAAATGGCTAAGGGAAACTAACCTATTTTTAATCCTAATTGTTATCATACAAAGTTTTTCCTAGGTTACGGGTATGAAGAAGGGAGACTATTTAGATTATCTACCTAATATTGTCATGCATGGATACTTAACATAATGTTTAAACTCGATAACTAACCTAATCGAGTGATCCTAAGGTAAAACTATAATATCAATCATCTTGGTTATAAAACCAGATGAAAATAAGGGGAAGAAGCAAACAAAATGCTTTGGCAAAAGCACATAAACTAACACTCACAAATGCAAAGAAAGAAAAGAAGAAGAAGGAGAGGAAACAAGTGAGTGAATAATCATACAAGGTTTCATGTGGAGTGAGGTCAGTATACACAACATACATATACAAGATTTACACAAACCATAAAAAAACATAAAACATCACTATGAAAACATACATGCAAAGTTAATACACAAACTAGACAAAAACTAGTTCTAAAAGCATACGAAAAGAAAATTGGGTGAGATTTTAAGCATAGATGAGATGAAGGAAGAATTAGAAGGTAAGATAACATAAAAGTCAGTAGCTAACATGTTAATATCTCACTTACATAATGCAAACAAAACCATAAAAAACTTATGAATAAAAATCTACAAGAGTGCGCAAACATGCAACAATTGTGTGTGATGAAGTGAATTCAAGTGTGTGAAATGCATAACATGCAAAGAGAGTGTCAATATGAAATGATTAAAGTAGCAACATCATATTAAATAATTCACAATAAAATCACAAAGAAAACATTACAAAGATGCAATTACAACACTAGTACAAAAACTAGTCGAAACTTTGACCTAGAAAGCGTTTACAAGTCAAAAGATACCAAGAAAAGGAAATAATGAAAGGAAATGAACCATGTAATGTTGATATACATAAAAAATAGTAGAAAATCCACCAATAGATCATTCAAAGCACACAAACATGCATAATAAAGATTCACGAACAAATCACTTAAGGAAAATAAATTTAATCCATACAAGTGCGGGCAAAAGTGTGTGCGTATATGTGCTTGAGCATACTTGTGCTAAGTGTCACATAAGATTGAGATGATAAGAAACACATAATGAGTAAATACTCATGTTAAACACAATTAAGTTATAGTAAACTCAAAATAACACCTACACAACACTAGTACAAAAACTATTCAAAAACTTGACCTAGAATGCATCTAAGAGTCAGATGAAGCATGGTGGTGCATAGATGAAGAGAAGTGAGATTTTAGAAGATAAAAATAAATGAAATTCAGTGTTTAATATGGTAAGAACACATTCATATCATATACACAATCATCATGTAGATTCACAAACAAATTATCATAAGAAAGCGTAAACGTGCATCCCAAAAGTGTATGGTGAAGTGTGTGCAAATGTGCACTTGTGTGAACATGATTCAAGGTGTCACATGAGAGTGAAGTAAGCATCTAAACACATTGAGGTAACACTCATTCATAGCAAAAAAAATCAAATAGCAAGTATTACCACCAATAATAACACAAAATCTTAGTAAAGAAAGAAGTTAATATTTAATCCTAAAGTCAACTTAAACAAGTCTACAAGTCAACAAGTAAGACATGGTCAATAAAAAAAGTAAATAGATGATAAAAAACATAATTTAAGTATCTTAAACAACATAAGCATGACATGAAAATAAACCACATTTAAAACTCATACACAAAACATTCAAACAAGTTAGATCCAAACTAACACATGCAAGCACAAACCAACCTCTAAAGGCAAAGCAAACATAAACCAAACACCTATGAAAAGAGGTTAAGAATAAAAGGGGTTAGAACATGCAAGTTCAGTAGCTTAAGAGCTAATAAAAACACAACCAAAGACATCATAAACTAAAGAGAAGTCATTTACTCAAAAGCACACAAAACTAAGGTTTGAAAACATCAAAGCTAGTCCAATTCAAAGCATTAGATAAAAATCAAACAAAATGGTATTAATTAATAATTAAGACATTTGTGACTTGTATAATAACACAAATAAATATTAGGTTCATGAGAAACAAATTTAGAATACAAGACTTCAATACACAAAATAAGTCACCTAATTGATAATCAACATCATGAAAGATGGAAAAACACTTGTCTAAAATCAATGATGGATGATATAAATAAAGTGTGGAAATAATATTTGATACCTATAGGTCCTAGGGCAGTGGCATATACCTATTATAAGTATCTATCATGAGATTATAAGAACTCCAAGCAATGTTACTAATCTAACATGCTAAAGTCTCATGACAATGTACAAATTTAGTCCCTTATTCACAAAGGCATACATGATCAAATTGTATTAAATTTAATGTTCTTAAATTCTATAGGGATGAGACCAACATCAAGATAACTCAATAGGACAAAAATCATATGATCAAGATTTAAAATTTAAAGAAAAAGAAAATCAAGACTACAAGAGTTGCCAATTTAGTTTCAAAGAAGAGACCAAGATGAAGTGACAATGGAATTCCATTCATGGGTTCATAGAAGCATAAGAAATAATATGAAGACTAGATATGACATCAAGATTCAAACATCAAAAGAAGTGTACATGAAAGTCCTCAAACAATCACAAACA
This sequence comes from Vicia sativa, assembly GCA_021764765.1. NCBI lineage: Eukaryota > Viridiplantae > Streptophyta > Magnoliopsida > Fabales > Fabaceae > Vicia > Vicia sativa. The sequence goes on along the minus strand of CM038793.1, from coordinate 268,050,031 downwards.
TTCAATTAGGTCAAAACTAAAAGATGTGGCTCCTAACTTGTCACCATGCTAAGTGGACAATGAAGTGTCAATACAGTATCCTTGAAGCATGATACGTAAAATGAAATAGAGGCATAAAACAAGATTCAAATACAAAATTAAGTTGACATGAAAGTCCTTAAGCAAATGCGTACATACACTTAGGTCAAAACTAAAAAGATGGGAGCATTGTATAATAGAAATCTAATCATAAAAGATCAGAACCAGGATAGTTCATATTTGATAGAGCTTCACATGAGGTTTTCAAGGTGATGCACAAGAGCTACCTCCCAAACCTTGATCATGAGCAATCATCAAACAAAATTGAAGAAGAAAGTATGCTTAGAAGAAGTGAATTGTTCATTGATTAACTCAAATCTCTAAATTAGAAATGAGGATGAAATAGAAATAGAAATTAATTTTCTAAGGGTTGCATAAATGCATTCCAATATACCTCTAAGTCAAAAGAAACACCAATGCATCTATGGAAGAGATACTTGGTTCAAAAATAGTAACAAGACTTGTAAAATTAAAATAAAATATAAAAACATTCTTAAGAAAATTAAAATTCAGAAACAACAAGCATAAATCAAAATTAGCAGAATTCAAGTAGAGAATGAAAATGCACAAGCAAGCAATGTTCACAAGATGATCAAATTAGAAACCCTAATTTAACAATGTTGGGGAAAATATAAAATCAAGTCCTAAAATCCAAACAAAATTAGTTCTAGAATCCTAAGGGAGCATAAAACCCTAATCTAATCAAAAGTTGACTTGAAAGTCAAGGGAGATTAACATATAAACCCTAACTTGAGGCCTAAGCAACTAAAACCAACCAATTGATCAAATTCAAACAAAAATTCCAAACAAATAACATCCATTCAAGAAAAATTCAAACATCAAGATATGAACCTCAAAAGGTTAGATACATAAATTTTGGCATTTTTAATTAATGAAATTATTGAAAATTAAATCTAAAAAGATTAATATATCAAATAAACAATGAAAAATATTTAAAAAATAAAAAAATGCTAGAAAAACTAATCTAAGGTCTGAGACCAATTATATATCATGAAAAAGGACCAAAGTAAAATTGGTGGATTTTTATACTTGAAAAAGTATTTTTAAATCAATTAAATTACCAAAATAAGCTATTATTCACATATTTTCTAAAAATAATAAAAAAATTAGGGAAAATATGAAATAAAAATAAGAGATCAAAAATATACCAATCAAATAGCCTAGAATACTTTTTGTGTAATTTTGTACCTTGAAAAATATTTTTAAAAAAATTAATGAAAATATTACACAAAAATCAATTAATTAAACTGTGATTTTTTTCACCAATCGAATAATTTTTAAACTTTATGAAAAAATACAAAAAGTCAGAAATAATATTCTAAGCCTATCTTAATTTTTTGAGTATTTTTTATGAAGTTATGATCAAGAAAATAAAATCACAAAATCAATTAATTCAAAAATATTGCAACAAGAACACAACCAATGAGATGCTGCCACACAGTTGTTCGCGGTAAAAAGTGACGAACGAGGGAATCGAATCGGAATTCGAATCTCTGGCTCAAAACAATTTACTCTTTTGATTTGTTTTTAAAGATGCCGCGAGCATCAAGCTTTATTATTTCCAAAACAAGAAAAATGAGATGAAAAAGGGGAAAGTTGCAATACCCTCATTAAATAATGATATGCGGTGCGACTACCGTGAACTAGACGCAACGCATTGGGGAGAGATCTGAGTAAGGGGGTTTTTTATATAAAGGGAAAGATGTGGCACCCTATATATATATATATATATATATATATATATATATATATATATATATATATATAGTTATCTATAGCCTTATTTATATATGTGAATATTTTTGATATGTTTGTGTGTTTTAATTTGCTATTCTATTCTTGGGAAGTTTCTCCTTTGGATTTTTAGAAAGTTAGGTTATGTGGGATCCTAGGTTTTGTTATTATTGTGCTGGCAAAGATCATTGGGATCTTCTGCATACATATCCCCTAGTGGGAATCAGAGCATTTGTAGCTCGGATCTAAGGGAGCTATGGTTTTTTTTGGTTTGAGGGAGAAAGAAGTATGCTCGTCAAGGATGAGACCTTGTGCCTACGTATTCTCAAAGGGAGGTTGTGAAAGTCAGAGCAATCGTAGTTCCGACTTATGCTAGTGGAAGAAAAGGGTGTTATTAAGAGACAAAGACAAATGTCATCTTAATGAAAAATGTATCTAATCTATTTCATCACATACATTTTGAAGGATGGTTGATTAAATCTTTCATCGTAAGTATTAGGTGTTTTGCTTGAGTGTACAAGCGTTACCATTTACGAGTTAAGAAAGATGTTTGAAAGATGATTGAATCTTTAATTGTAAGTTTTGGTGTTTTGCTTGAGTGTACAAGTGTTACCACTTACAGTTAAAAGATGTTATGTTAGAAAAAGTGTTTGAAAAGTTTTTGATTCGTATGTGATGTTATAGATGAGATACTTCTTCCATAGAGATGATAAATGTCTAAATCTCTAGGATAAGTTGATTATTGATTAGGGGGATGCTTTTAAGAAGCATGTGGGTCCTTGTATTGTAAGCTCAAGAGGAGGCATTCCGAGGGTCATCGAGGGTCCTTGCATTGTGAGCCCAAGAGGAGGCATTCTGAGGGTCATCGAGGCTCCTTGTATGAAGCTCAATAGGAAGCTATAGGGTATGGCTGGCTTTGGCTTTAAGAGTGGTTTCACCGGGAAACCATCCTCTTTGGATTCAAGAGTGATTTCACCGGGAAATCATACTCGTGGTTCTATCCTAGCTCGGGTGATTCTTTGTATTGGAAGCCCAATAGGAGGCTGTTAAGAGATTTACAGGTCTCTTTCTTGTTTGATGCCCAAGAGAAGGCTAAACTCAACGAGAGAGTTCTTTTGAACGAAGCCCAAGGGGAGGTTAACTCAGTAGGGGAATTGTCTTATATGAAGCCTAAGAGGAGGCTAAACTCAACAGGTGAGTTGTCTTATATGAATCCTGAGAGGAGGCTAACTCAAATAAATGAGTTATCTTATACAAAGCCTAAGAGGAGGCTAAAGGGAACCTAGTTGTTAGATTAGTTGTTATGTTATAACTGAACAGTTATATGAACAAGTGTGTGATGTGTACTCACAGGAGTTTATGAAGGAAATATATAAACAAGTGTATAAAACAAGCAATTAAAGCAAGTGTAACTTGAATATATACAAGGGGTTTTGGGACTTACACCTTAAGGGAGGCCCATTGGTTTAAGAGCAGTTTCACCGAGAATAATGCTCATCTTAATACCAATGGAATTGGTGTATAAACAAGCGGATGAAAAAAAACGAACGAAGTTTGTTTATGCTTGAATATTTACAAAGATGATTGAATGTGTACAAGGAAATGAATATGTACACTAAAGGGTGTTTATGTACAAGGAAATAAATATGTACATAGGAGGGTTGGGACTTACACCGTGAGGGAGGCCCATTATCAATTTGAAAGAAATTCAAGGAGAAACCTGGTTTGGTTTATCTTCAAATCGAATTGATCATGGAAAAAGGTGTGTAAGTTTATTAAAAGGTTTTTGAAAATGTTTTGAAAATTATTTTGAAAAGTGAAGGATATTCACAAAAAGTTTTGAAAAAAAGTAGGTTTGAAAATTGGAAAGAAAACATTTTTGAAAAGTATTAAAAATACTTAAAATGTCTCATTTTGACCTAATGAAAATATAATAAAAAAGAAAATATTTTTGGATTTTTTTGACATAATCATAAAATAGGTATATTAAATGACAAGTGTTCAAAAAATCATCTCAAAATGAGAAGTTTTGATTAGTTTTTGAAAATGTTAAAGTTTGTTGAAAAACTTGAGAAAATTAGTGATAAAAAAGAGTTTTGGTCCTAAGGAGGTTTGAATCTAGGAATTTGGCTTAGAAGTGAAGAGTTTTTCCATTGAGCCATGTGCTTGACTTGTCATTTAATCACCTTGTTTTAAAGGAGTTTTGAAAAATATTTTAAAATGAAGTTTTGAAAAAAGGGTCAGAAGTTGACGTTTTGAAGGAATCGTGTCGGAGTTCAAGGAGGGTCGGTCGGAGTTCGAAGGGAGGTCAAGCTTATCGCTTTAAAGGAGTCGGCTTGTTGCTTCGAAGGAGGTCAAGCTTGCTGCTTCTGAAGGAGGTTAGAAGCTTGATGCTTCTGGAAGTGTTAGAAGCTTGATGCTTCTGGAAGTGTTAGCATCAAAAGTGCTTCTGAAGGCAGTAGAAGCTTGATGCTTCGAGGGAGTCAGCATCAGAAGTGCTTCTGAAGGCGTGAGCATCAGAAGTGCTTCTGAAGGATGAGCCTTTTATTTTTAAAAAAAGGTCAAAGGGGGATTCGAACCCTGGGCCTTGAGGCGAGGCAAAGGACTAAGAGCGTGCTGGCTTGCCACTGGGGTGGCTGTTACATCCGGTTATGAAACAACAATCCATAAATATAAGATAAACTAAGAATTTGAATTTTCCAGAATCAGAAAACGCGCGTAACAGCTTCATCTTCAACCTCCAGATTCCAATTCGTATCTCTCTTGTTTCTTCATGAAATTGCACGATCCAAACATCAAACTTGCTCGGATTTTCACCAAGAACATGATGGTGGCAATTAATTTTATTTATTTTAGGCTTAGAACTGTTAATTTTCGTATGAACACGAAGAACCCTAATTCTAAGTTTTGATCATGAAATTATGTATGAGCACATATTTAAGCAATTGATTGAGGGTTATTACTCAGTGATAGTGCATAAAAAAAATGGCCAAGCCTTTTTTGAACTGGAAGTTAAAAATTAAAGAGTTCAAAGTTCAAGCTCTTACCTCTTGAAGTTGAAACCGAATTCCTTGCTGGAGGTGTTCCAGAGATGTTTCGATGATTGCTATAGCTTCAGTGATGATTATGGAAGGTATTGATGTGCTTACCTTGGATTGAAATGGTTTGGATCGTTCTGACCAAGTCCAACTGCAGTCACTTGAAGTGAGAATCGAATTTGATGATTCTGAGTTTACAGTGATGAAAATATGGTTTTGATCACTTCTATATGGTGTATAGAAGGTGTTTGAAGTGAAAGATTGGAACAAGCACGAGTGGATTTGGAGTTTGGAAGTTATGGCTCAAACTTGCATTTTATGGATTTTGGAAATGGTTTCTGAGTTTGGCTAGTTCTTGGGCTAGCTTGAGGATTCTAACAACTTTCTAATGATGTTTAGAAAGTATTGGAAGCCTAAGATTGCTTAGAAATTGAAAGGCTTGAAATTTGCAAATTCTCCTACTTAGAAACTTGAAACTTGAAAAACAAGAAAGAAAGAAGGAAAGCTTGGATTATGATGCTTTGGGGTGATTTTTAATTAAGAAGTGACCTCTATTTATAGGCCAAGATTTCTGAATAGTAAGTGTAAGAGATTGGCTTGAAATTGAACAACTTGCCTTAAAGGGCAAGAAAGACATTTTTGCCATCAATGCACATGGAATATTCCTTTAACCATGGTTAAAATCTCACTTGATCTTATCTCCCTCATAATTACCTCTCATCTAATATTTATCAGCTCTAACCTATCTAAATTGGTGACAAGGCTTCTAGAAGGAGGAATTTGTGAAAAAAATGACCTATAGTTCTTGAAAAATGACTTGTAATTCATGGTTATGGAGCTCTAAGTTTCAATTTTAAAACCCTAGATAATCAAAGTTTTTTTTCAAGTTCTTAGACATTTTAGAAAGCTTGTAACAATATCTACAACTTTAATGTTTTGAGTTTTTCTTGAATCAAAATGGATCTAGGTGAAACATGGCCATGAAAGTAAGGAAAAACCATGTTTTTTAACACTTAAAAATTTTTCTAAGTGTTAGAAAAAATTCAAATCTTGACTTTTTGTTGACTTTTTCACATTTCTTGATTTTTTATGATCATGATGGATAATTTGAAATGATTTTATGATTGAAAAAATTTGGATTTGAAAAAGTTGACCAAAAGTCAAAGTTTTGACTTTCTGAACAGTTGAATTTTCATCAGATGATTCAGAATTTGTCTGATGAAGAAACATGGATTTTGTAATGTTTTGAACCAAGAAATTAGGTCAAGATGTTGCATTGAGGATGTTAAGACCAATCTTCAAAAAAATAGGTCATTCATTGAGTAGAAAGTCAATGATTCACTATCTTCGATCAAAACCTAATTGATCATATCTTGAACAGATGACATTTTGATAAAACCCTAATTTTGACTCTAGGAGTACACGCACGATCTATTCTGTTCTGAAACTGTTAGTGACGCAATGATGCACATGTGAATGATATAAGGTGGTATGTTAGGTCAAAAATTGGGGTATGACAGATGCCCCTATTTAAGTTTCTTTAACCTGAGATATGAAGATGAAAATCTCTGTCTCGATAGGTGTGAAGAGACTTAAATATCAGAATATGTAGATTTTGGACCTAAGATACCAAAAAATGCGAATGATGCCAAATGATTGCAGAAAGTTTACCCAGGAGGTATCAAAAAATGACATGCTGGGAAAAATTGTGAGGATGTCTCAATCTGTCTAAGAAAGGAGAATCCTGTTTGTTGGGAAACAAGCATATGTTTCACTGGGAAAATAGATTCACAAAGCAAGTGAATATCTGTTTCATTTTGGGAAACGAGAAGATTACCTTCTGTCAGCCCTGTGACAATGTTCAAGGTAATTAAAGATGACATTACCAATTATCAGACCAGTGATAATTTATGGTAATGAGTTCTGAAGATATTACCAATTATCAACAAAGTGAAAACTATAAAAAGGTAATTCTTGAGAATTTTACTGAGTATTTAGTCTTGTGAATAACAGACAATGATGGAAACAGATCTCACGTGAGTTTCTATTTTCACAGTTACAATCTTGCCAGGGATCTCTCTTTTTTTTTTAGAAGATGCGGGCATTTTGATTGTAAAGATACAGGTTTTTCTTCAGACAGAAAGACAACTGCGGGGATTTCTTGAACTTTCATGATTGGACTTGTTAAGAAGAACAATTGTTTTATGATAAGTTTCAAGATGAAAAGGAAATAAGCGGCTCGGATGACGAGGCTATCGCTTATTGTTTGCAGGTAGATTTTTTTTGTGAAATCTAGACCTGAATTGGTTAGAGACGAGGTTCTATCCAGGAATGAGCTAGAAAGAAATGGTCGATCAAGACTTTGTAACCAATGAGGAATGATCTCGATTGGGGAATGGGAGAAAAAACTATATTTTTTCTGCTTGGGGATAATCTACTGGAGATATGACACACCCATACTTGTTTTTGGGAATAAATGCAACCTAAACAAGTGATATTAAAGCAAACATTGAGAAATGCAAGAATGCATTAATGATACAATTATGTATGAATAATGAATGTCATGAATGTCATATGCATGATGACGATACTTGACAAGACAACAAAATGTATTTCGGAAAAGGACTACATCACAGTTCAAACAAATACTCAGCAAAATCTGCAGCGATGGTGTAGACGTTACTGATGATGAATCTGAGTTGCATGCTTTAAACTTTTCTGGAAAAGGCATTTTACTGGAAACCTTGTTGGGGATTCTTTTTCGGATAAGAATACCGTCCTTTGATGATCTCTTTTGAGGAAAAGAAAACTTCTCAGCAGTTCTTTACTTTTCAGAGGTTGAAACACTCATGGAGAAAACTGTTGGAATTCTTTCTGTGTTCATAGTTCAAAGGAAAATTTTGCTTTTATTTTACAAATTTTGAAGTAAAAATTCATTTAAAACTTTTTTTTTTAGTTTCAAACGTGATTTTCACAAGAAAAAACGTTATCTTACAAAACTGAATAAAGCAAGAATTGCAAACAAATGGGTACAAGGCTCAAATTTTATTGATAGAATGGTAATCAGCTAAAGGCGTGATCCCATGGACTATTTACAAAATTTGGAAATGGTAATTTATTGGGAAAAGGCTACATTGAAAGCAATAACCGATATTCTTCCTAACAACTTTGAATTCCAACTGTGCTTGTTGCTTTAGAAGATTTGATTGAAGATCTGTTGATGGAAGATTCTTCAGATTGACGAAGTACGGACTGATGCAGTTACTTTGTCATTTTGATCCTTAATTTTTGCCTAGATTGCCTTTTCAGGTTTTCAATCTACCAGATAAATTCTTTATTGTCTCTGATTTTTGCCTGGACCGCCTTTTCAGGTTTTCAGTCCACCGAGACGCTCATTTTTGCCTAAGCCGCCCTTTTCGGGTTTTCAACTTACCGAGCTGTTCTTTTGTATTTTTAGACAAAGTATTTCTTGACTGCATCAGCATTTACAGGATGCGGAAGTTCATCACCATCCATGGTCGTGAGAGTCATAGCACCGCCAGAAAAGCTTCTTTTGACGATGTATGGGCCTTCGTAATTAGGATTCCATTTGCCCCTAGAATCTGGTTGAAAAGACAAAATCTTTTTAAGCACGAGGTCACCTTCTTGGAATTAACGAGGTCGAACCTTTTTGTCAAAGGCTTTGTTCATCCTTCTTTGATATAATTGTCCATGACACAAAGCAGTCAGACGCTTTTCTTCGATTAAGTTCAACTGGTCGTATATGCTTTGACACCATTCGGCCTCAGATAACTTAGCTTCCATGAGAACTCTCATTGATGGAATTTCAAATTCTATGGGGAGCACTGCTTCCATGCCGTATACCAAGGAAAAAGGGGTTTCCCCTGTCGAAGTACGTACTGAAGTACGATACCCATGTAGAGCAAATGGCTACATTTCATGCCAGTCCTTGTAAGTGATGACCATCTTCTGGACGATCTTTTTGATGTTCTTGTTGGCAGCTTCCACGATGCCGTTCATCTTTGGTCGGTAAGGAGATGAGTTATGATGCTCAATCTTGAATTCCTCACACAGTTCTTTCATCATTTTGTTGTTCAAGTTCGATCCATTGTCTGTAATGATCTTACTTGGAACTCTATATCGGCAAATGAGGTTGTTCTTGATGAACCTCACAACCACTTGTCTTGTAACGTTGGCGTAAAATGATGCTTCGACCCATTTGGTGAAGTAATCAATAGCCACTAAAATGAAGCGAAGTCTTTTTGACGCTTTTGGTTCAATCATCCCAATCATGTCGATGCCCCACATGGAGAAAGGCCACGGAGAGGAGAAAACATTGAGTAGAGTCAGTGGCACATGGATCTTATCTGCGTAGATCTGGAACTTGTGACATCTTTTGACGTGTTTACAGCAATCAGATTCCATTGTTATCCAATAGTATCCTGCTCTTAAGATTTTTCTGGACATTGCATGCCCATTTGAATGGGTTCCAAAGGACCCTTCGTGCACTTCGTGAATTAACATGTCTACTTCGTGTCTATCCACGCATTTGAGCAAGACCATGTCGAAGTTTCTTTTGTATAGCACATCTCCATTCAAGAAGAAATTTCCAGAAATCCTCCTTAGAGTTTTCTTATCTTTGTGCGATGCCCCGAGTGGGTACTCCTGAGTTTGAAGGAAGCATTTGATGTCGTGGAACCATGGTTTATCATCGATGACTACTTCAGTTGCAAACACATATGCAGGTCTTTCAAGGCGTTTGATACGGATCTTAGGCATATCGTTCTAATGTTTGACTTTGAACATGGAAGATAGAGTGACCATTGCCCTTTGGTAAGTTGCGCCTGCATTCTTTAATCCAAACGGCATTACTTTGTAGCAAAATGTGCCCCATGGCGTGATAAAAGATGTCTTCTCCATGTCTTCGGGAGCCATTCTGATCTGATTATAACCAGAGAAACCGTCCATAAAGGAAAAGACGTTGAACTTAGCAGTGTTATCCACTAGCATGTCGATATGCGGTAGTGGGAAATTGTCCTTTGGACTAGCTTTGTTCAAGTCCCGGTAGTCAACACAAATTCTGACTTTTCCATCTTTCTTTTGGACAGGCACTATGTTGGCTAACCATTGAGGTTATTGGAGGTGACAAGGAAACCTGCGTCGAGTTGCTTTTGAACCTCCTTTTTGATTTTGTCGGCCATATCTGGGTGAATCCTTCTCAGTCTTTGTTTAACTGGCGGACATTCTGGTTTTAATGGAAAGTGATGCTCTACGATGTTGGTATCCAAACCTGGCATGTCCTGGGAGGACCAAGCAAACACATCGACATATTCTTTGAGAAGATCTATCAGTCTGCTCCTGACATCGTTGTCGAGTAGAGCTCCGATACTCACTTCTTTTCTGTTTTCCTCAGATCCTAAGTTGATTGTTTCCAAAGGCTCTTTGTGCGGCTGAATGATTCTTTCCTCATGCTTAAGTAGTCGGGAAATCTCATCCGAGATCTCTTCTTCATCCTCTTCTTCGGCGTCGAACACAGGGATTTCAAAGTCGAGAGAGAGCGTAGAGTTATTGCGTTCAATGGATTTGTTCATTGTTAATCTGCATGTTCGATTTTTTTTAGAAAAAGTTAATGTGAAAGTGTATGCAAATTATTATTTTTCGAAGATGTTTGTTTTTATTGGGTTTTTTAGGATTACCATTTCTATAAAAAGGGTAAAAAACGAAGAAAAAAAACAAACACAAAATGTGGGAATCAAAACAACACTTTATTTATGATTCACAATATGAAACAGAGCCCTAAATACAAACTCTTTTGTCTTGGGCAAGACAAAGAGAAAATTATTTAAAAGCTAACCCTATAAAACATCTCTCTTCCTTGGGCGGGGCGAGAGTTCAAAACAAAAGCGAGATAAACTACTTAGGACGATGAACAACAGTCTGAACTTCAACGGCTTTCCAATAGTTACGAACTCCTTGGAAGACTAGGTATTCTGGTAGTTTTCCTTTTGAATTATTTTCCGTGTTGACATTGATCGTTGGTCGAACAGGTTTTGAAGACTCTGGTCTGTTGACCTTTCCTTTTGTACTGTTGAGGCGATCTTCTTCTGGTTGATTGATAGGTCGAGGAGTATAGAATGCAGTATATGCGTTTTCAGGCGACATGTATTCTGGATTCTCAAGATGTACTTCCCAATCCTCTGGATGAAGAGACTCATTATCAGAGACACTTTCCAACTCATTTTCAGAATTTTCTTCTCGACCATCTCCAAAAATTGCGTTAATCTGGGGATAATCAAAATCCGGTTCAACAACCTCGGCAGGCGTATCGAAACAAAGATTTTCATTTGTGATCTTAGATTGATGATAAGATTGAGAATGCGTGTATGCCTCTTCTGGTTGACTGAGATATTCAGGAGGATCGTCCCATCCAGTTGGTTGGATGTCTTCGATTCTAATCTTTGAACTTTCAGGAGCAGTATATCTCACCATAAAGTCATATTTTCCGCTTGGTTCTCCAAAGGTATCCCAAATCTCAGGTGGGATAGGTGGAATTTCATCTTCATCATTTTGCAGGAACATGCCCTCAAATTTGTCTGAAGAAGGATAGAATGGCGCGTGCGATTCTTCCTAGGACACATATTCAGAGTTATTAAGATAAGTGTTCCATTCTTCGGATCCGGAAAGATTGTCTTCCTTTCCTTCATCAACAAGGACATTGACCTCTTGAGGACCTCCGTTGTGGAATACTTCTTTGATCGGACGAAGAGTTCATCCCTTTCATTGGCTTTTGGAAGCACTGGAGAAAATCCGAGCCCTGCTTTAGTTTCATTGTTGACAGGATTTATCACTTGTCCCCAACCGGCGGCAGTACCGTTCTTCACTATCTGCGCTGCTTCTTTGTAAGAGGAGATAGATGATCTATTTTTCTTTGTAGATTCATCTTCTAACGAGAGTCCTTGGAACTATGTCCCTTCAACATCGTCAGCAGTGATGAAAGAAAAAGTGGACAAATGGCTTACCAATAAAGCTGGTTCACCAATAATGGTTACTAGTTTTCCATTTGTCGTAAATTTCAATTTCTGGTGGAGCGTAGATGTTACTGCTCCTGCTTCATGTATCCAAGGTCGTCCTAACAAACAACTGTAAGCAGCTGGCACGTCCATGACCTGGAAGGTGATTTGAAAAGTATGTGGATTAATCGTCATCGGAAGGTCAACTTCTCCAATAACGGATTTTCTTGATCCATCGAAGGCTTTGACTACTATATCATTGGATTTCATTGGCATTCCTTTGTAAGATATACGAGTAAGAGTCGTTTTTGGCATTACATTCAAGGATGAGCCAGTGTCCACTAGTGTAACGCCCTGTTTTATTTAATATTATATAATATTAATATTTTCGAATTACCGATTGATATTTATTTTGCGACGAGAATATTTGTGTTAATCAATATATCTATTAATTTATCTGGCGACGTTTTGTTCGGTCCGGTTTTTATTTCGTTCGGTTCGGTAAAATATTATTCGGATCAGATATTTAATTCCCTGGAATCATTTGAATTAATTGAATTAATGATATAATTAGATAGGGGTGTGGGAAGTATTTTGTTAGAATTGGGTTTTCCACCCTTAACCTTACTAGTAAGGCACACCATAAATACATTCCCATTGTTTTCTTTCCATTTTTCATAACACAAAGCCAAATAGAAACTTGGAGGAAATAGAAAGGGGTTTTGGTAGAAGAGGAGAAGAAGAGGAAGAACATGAGCAAGCTTGAGGATGGAGTCTTGTAGAATCATCATGGATCCTCCAATCTCTTGAGGTAAGGGGTTTGATATTCCATTTCAATATAGTTAGGGTTTGGTGATATATGTTAGATTTGGGGGAAAATTGATAGTTGGTTTATAGGATTTGGTTGGTTGATGGTTGAATTAGTTTATAAAAGTTGGATTAGGAGTAGGGATTATGGGTGTGTTATTACTAGTATGGTAGTATATGAAGATATAGAATGGAAATGGAAAATTATAACAGTAACAGTGAAAAACCAGAAAAATGAAATGCTAAAACGCAGGGAAGAAGTAAGAAAAGTTGTTGGAAGGTGGTGGCATGGGGGAGGCGCCCACCTCCATGTGTGGGGCGGCCATCCCCCTCATTGATGCAGCCGCCTCCCTTCCTTAAGGTCCTTAGGGCGTCCGCCTCTTGTAGGTAAGGGGGTGCAACGGAAACTCCCATTTTCTGTTTGATGTATTCTTGTTTTTCTGTTTTTCTATCAAATTAGTTTCCTGCATAATTTTAAGAAATGGCTTCTGTTTATTCAAATAATCCCAATTACACCTAGTAGAAATTTATATCCATAAAATATAATTAGGACATAAGATAGCCGATTAAATTTAGAACCCGATTATGTTCCGATTTTTCGATTTCGGTAAATTCGACGACGGAGCAAGTTGCTCCGAATTCAACGAAAATTGACGTGCTAGCTAAGTTCGACGTGTAGAACGTAGTGGTGAGGTTAGTTTTTAGAAATTACGAGTTTTTAAGAGATGACCCGAAATAGGCCAAAATACGGTTAAATTGAACCGGATTGCATTTTAGTAGATTTAAGGCACGTATGAACAATCTGATTTCGATGTTGACGATTATGATTAATGCCGGTTATTAGAAATGGCTTTCGCGACGATTATAGGTGTTTGACTAATTTTCTGTTTTTGGAATTTGGTGAATTAATTGATAATGATGCGGTGTGAATAAACATAATGTTTGCGACTGTGTATTTATTAATGAATACTTGTTGATTATGCGATGCGATGTTATATGTCTTTGTACATGATGATGTGATGATTATATTGATGTTGTTAATAAATGCTTCCGATTTGTGAATGCATGGTTTTTGATGATGATGAATTATTGGTGATGTTTTGCATAATGCAAATATGATGCGATGATATATTTATCTTGATGCGGATAAATTGTGGCGATGTGGGCTTTATGCCAATTGTGATGAGCGATGATGATGTTTTGTTGTTTTGTTTTATTGTCGAGTCACATTCATTGCATTGGCGACGATGGGCTTTTATGCCAAGCGACGAGGCTTTTATGCCAAGCGACGAGGCTTTTATGCCAAGTGTTCCTAATTATGGACAAAGCGACGGGTACCACATGCATATCATAGTCGTGTCTCATGGAGTCGATTATGTTTATGTTTGAGTTGTTTGGCGTTGGGTTTTTAATTGATTGACGTTGATTGAATTGCGATAATATATGATGTTTTGTTTGGTGATGGTCTTTATGATGAACACGAAATGAATATGAATTGATAATTTCATGATAACTATGCGACAAATATAAATGATGAGTTTTGCGATGATTTAACTTGAAGAAATGCTTAATGCAAATAGGATGTAATGATGTTTGTGATGATGGGCTTTATGCCAAAAGCGACGATGGGCTTTAGCCAATTTGTGATGATTTCATTTATGTTGCTTATGTTATTAGCATTGTTTGGTGTTGTTGTTTGGTGTTATTGTTTGATGTTGTTGTTTATAATGATGAGTTGTTGTGACGACTTCGTGGTAATGAAAGTTTATGTGTTGTTGTGATGATTTATGCCGATGAGATTATGACGATAAAGTGTTGATTATACACATTAGAATGGCGATCAAAGTAGGTGAGGTTTAGATATGTCTTGGAATTCACTTATTAATCTATATCTTTTATAATTCCAAAACTATATATATATATTTATCATGACTTTAATTATATGTTTTGGAGTATCTCACCCTTTACTTGTTTCGCCGTTACCTTTATATTGGTAACGTGCAGGTTATGAAGACGGAGTTTATAGCTGCTATTAGTCGCGTCGGTGTCTCTCTGATACGTAGCACTCGGGGGGAATATTTATGTTGTCTTGTTGTTGTTCTATTGTTGTTATTCCTTTATGTATAAGGATCATACTTTATGAAAATATGATTTTATGAGGAAGTTTAATAAAGAATATGTTTTGATTTTTATGAATCAATTTATGATTTCCGATGATGCTATGTATCCGAGATTTACACTTTAAAGCAAACAGTTTAAAGTGATTTGTTTTTGAAGGTGTGATACCTCAGTATTGAATTTATAAAATTTTAAATTACTCTGATTTTTGCATATTAAACCTGGGGTAATATTGGGGTGTTACAACTAGCACGTTAGACAGAGAGTCTGATTGGTAATTCATAGAGATATGTAGAGCAAAATTGTGATCTCTTCCCTCTTATGGGAGTTCTTCATCACTGAAGCATTCCACCAAATTGATCTGTATTCACGTCGTGATCTACATAGGCTTGATCCAACACTTTCATCAAGGCCTCTCGGTGGGCTTCAAAATTCAAAAGCAAAGAGAGTATTGAGATTTTGGAGGGAGTCTGCATCAGTTGATCCACAGCTTTGTACTCACTCTTTTTGATCAGCTTTAGAATTTCGTCAAAGTCTGAATTGACATTGGTTCCATCAGACGGACCAATGTTTACGTCTAGTTTACCAACAGGAATTCTCATAGGATTCTCAACAGGTACATCAACAGGATTTTGTCTAACTGTGGGAGAAAAAGACTGCTTTGGTGGTAACGGGGTATACACACGCCCACTCCGAGTTACTCGTCCTATTTTGGCTATGTTAACTATGACTGCAAGAGTAGGTATGGGTATTTCATTCCCATTTTCCATCATAGTTGTGTTGTATTGATAGGGAACTGCTTTGTCAAAGTCATAAGGAACAGGTCCACGTAGACAAATGATCAAAGGAGAGTTAGGAACCCTTGGACTGTTGTATTCAACTTCTACGCGCTCGGGCATATTGAAGTGAGGGATAATGACATTTACTTCGGGAATTTCTGAGTTGATATCTGAGACTAAAAGCTCATACGGATAATACCCTACCATATTTACGTCATAATCGTTCCTGTTTCTGAAAATTTGAATGTCGCCGATGTCTATTAGCCGCTACAGGTCTGCTTTTATAGCTGGACATCCTCGAGAATCTGTAGAACAAATTCTACAAGCTGTGTAGTCATGTTTAGCAAAGGCACCCATTGTGTTGAATGTAGCGTGTAGCTGTACCAAGCTTTCTCTTATCAAATCTACATCTGTGACAAGATATCGATCTGAAATTATGGCTATCAAATTCACAGCGTGTCCTCCATGGTTAGGAAGTGGATTCGCTTGCACATTCGGATTTGCATTCCTGAAAGATAGAAGATTAGCCCTAACTAATCTTTGAACTTTGGCTTTCAATGCTATACAGTGTTCGAGATCGTGACCTGGTGCCCCTTGATGAAAAGGGAAAGACACATCTGCTTTGTACCACCAAGGTAACTTATCTAGTACTGGAGGTGGTAATCTTGTTTGAACAAGATTTCTTTCTATCAGGGCAGGACATAATTCCGTGTAAGACATCGGAATTGGATCAAACTACGAGATTCTAGGGATATGATTCTGATTGTTGTTGAATTGTTGAGCCTGCTGTCGAGGTTGTTAATTTTGCTGGAATTGTGGGGTAATTTCCATGTTTGGATTTGTACTA
The DNA here is from genome assembly GCA_021764765.1 of Vicia sativa. NCBI lineage: Eukaryota > Viridiplantae > Streptophyta > Magnoliopsida > Fabales > Fabaceae > Vicia > Vicia sativa. Next base: position 268,033,599 of record CM038793.1, on the reverse strand, counting down.
ACAACTGGTGCGACTGTGGCTACCTATCGTCGGTGATTGACATTTTTCCTTGGTTTCCCTTGGGATACCATTCCAACGTCATGTTCTTTCTTCTTCGGGAAACTAGTTCCAATTCTCTTGGTTCCGCTTGAAGATCCCACTTCTTTAGTTAAGCGTCCTGCTTGGACTCCTTCTTCTAGCCACATCCTCATGCTTACCATTTCGGTAAAATCCCCTGGAGCACTGGCGACCATGCGTTCGTAGTAGAAAGGGCCAAGAGTGTTCAAGAAGATCTTGGTCATTTCTTTTTCTTCTAACAGTGGATTAACTTGGGCAGCAATTTCCCTCCAACGTTGGGCGTATTCTTTGAAAGTCTCCTTTTCCTTTTGAGACATAGACCGGAGTTGATCTCGATCTGGAGCCATGTCCAGATTGAATTTGTACTGTTGGACAAAGGCTTCGCCTAGGTCATTGAAAGTCTGGATGTTTGCATTATCTAATCCCATGTACCACTTTAGAGCAGCGCCAGTGAGACTGTCTTGGAAATAGTGAATGAGCAATTGATGATTGTCATTATATGTAGACATCTTTCTAGCGTACATTGTAAGATGACTTTGTGTTGTAGGAATATTTGATTGAATCAAGTATTTCAATTATCGTATCCACAGGGATTGATGTGATATTGTCGTCTTTCAATAGTAAAAGCGTATTTTAAGATTAAGTAACAAAAGGGTTTTGTTTTCTAACTACTAGTATCATAAGTTTCAATCAAACACTTTAGTATCCTTTTCAAAGAGAGTTATGTTTGGATTCAAGAGAGTTTTGGTTTGTTTTCAAATGATGGAAGCATGTCAAGATTAGTTTCATTAACCTAATTTCATATACATTCTATTAACCAAGTGATGAACTAGTTGATGATTGCTATAAATACGTATCCTCTCAATCTTGTTGATTTTAAACAAGATTGTGAGTTTTATCATGTAAATCTTTGAATGATTTCTCACTACAACTATTGACATGATAATAATGAAGTTCAATACAAGTAAACACTAACTCACAAATCTATTTATAGCATTTGTTCATTAGTGGAAGAATATCCTAGGTCAACTTTGAAACATCCTTCTTTAATCATGATTCAAAGCATAAAGAGATAGTAGAACAAAGATATTCAACATATATAAGTCATCAACCATGTTCATACACAAAGAGATTAAGAGAAATACATGAAAGTTTGGTCAACTACCTCTAATCTTGACACAAAAAGAGCTTAGCTACACATTCTCATGGTTGCTTTGCTTGCAAGATTGTTGGAGAAGATGATGAACATGAAGAAAAATCAATAAGAACAAGATTCAAATTCCAATTCATATGCCCTAGATTACAACAATGATGAAAAATGAAGAAGAATTGTGTTTTTCTGGTTTTCTAGCACAGCAAAGTGGGTGAAAACAGAGAGTAGATGAGCCAAAAGTGAAAGCATGGGTCACTGTCCTTTTTCTGATTCTCGCAGACCGCGCTAACCCCGCTTATCCATGCTAAGCGCACTCATGCTGCAACCGTGTTGAGCGCGACCTGTAGCATGCTTCTTCTTCCAAAAATTTCTTCAAAAAGTCCCAAGAGCTCTTCAAGTTTCCTTGAATCCAAGCTTGAGGGAATCAATATCAAAAACCTACAATTCAAATGTAAACTAAGTTAAATAATATATTATAAACAAAAACTAAATAAAAACATAATTAGACCAAAATACTATACTAAATACTACTAATTAATCAAAGAACATTGTAAAGGACCACAAAATGATCTACAAAATATCCACAATTTGGTCCTTAACACTTTGCGGGTAGGAATTTCCTCTATATTTTTCAAAGTCGGGGACTTTGAACTTAGCAGGTATCCTTACGCGAGGAACCAGACATAGATCGTGGGCATTCATCCCAAACAAATCCTTTCCACATATTGTTTTGATCTCTAGCTGCATCTTATGGAACTGTTCCTGGAGATTTTCCATTTGGCCACGAGGATTCGTGTTGTTGCCTAGGTTATGATAGACTTCCTCGTCCGCAGTAGCGTGAATCACAGAAGTTGAATTTGTCATAATAGGTTGAGAAACTGACATAGTGACTTGAGGAATGGTTACTCCGTGTTGCGGAGTAAATGTTGGGTTCTGCAAAGTAGGAACCTCAATTGTGGTTGTCGGTACTTCAGAAATATTTTGATGAAATCGTCGCTTAATTTTGACTGTTTGATGTTGATTGCTGATTTTATGTAGCTGCCAACGAGCTTACTAAAGAAGTGAGTCTTTCCACCTCTTCCTGAAGTGTTGTCACTGTGCCACGGAGCTCACCATTCTCTTGTTCAAAATCTTCCATTGCTTTTCTTCTATTTGCACGAGTATTGTATCTATGAGCTGACTGTGCACGTAGTCGAGAAACTCTAAGACGCGACAGCTTGACGATCTCTGGAAAAAATTCCAAAAGATAAGACTCTAAATAACAAACTCGAGATCTAAAATATGATGCATGATTATGAGAAAGAGAAAAGAATTTCCAAAGAATTTACGCTAAAAGAGAAATTTCTTGTAAACATTTGGATGGAAAACTCTTATTTTATTAATATTCGAAAGAAGATTACAACAAGTTTTAGGAGCATAGCTCTTACAATGATAAAATAAATGATAAATATAAAGCTAAACTAATTAAGCGTCTTCGTCTGATGAAGAACCAAATGCTTGATGCAGCTTCAACTTCAGGATTTCTTTCCCATAGTAAGCTTTCAGTTCAGCTTTCTCGGCTTTTAGCTTGTTAATGACTTTTTTCCAATCGTCTGGAGAAGGCTTGCTGATTGTCATTTCTTCAAGCTTTCTTTTCCTTTCTTTGATGTATTTCTTGATTGCGTCATCCTTTCGATGGATCTTCTCATCTTTCTCCATGAGCCATTCATCTTGAAAGTAGAGCATTTTTTCATGATCTTTGATCTGCTTCTTAAGCTTTTCATTCTCAAGGTCAGTCTTAAGAAACTTGTCTTCCAAAGTTTCTTTCTCTAGCCTCATTTTAGCCAAAGCTTCTTGGTATTCTCCCATAGTCTCGATGGGAATGGTGGTCGATTTAGATACCACTAGGAACATGGGTTCTTCATAAGCATAAGGCATTCGGAATTCCTTTTCTCTTTTCTTTACCCAAGAAGTGTAGATTTCCATTGCTACACAATTCCTTGCATCACCTTTTTCTTTCCTTCGAATGTGATGCCAAGCTCTTATCATTCTGGCTTTTAAACCTTGGGAATCTTCCCCTTCATAATAAAAGTAATTTTCTACTGTAAAACCAAGAGGTTTATTGGAGTTTGCGTACCCAAGTTGACGTCTTGCCAAGAATGGGTTGTAGTTAATTCCTCCTTTCGTACCAATGAGAGGTACGTTGGTAAACTCTCCACGGCTTTCAATGATTTCCATCTCATTGTTGGCCAAGGTATACCAATGGATATCGTCGTTAGTAAGAGACATGAGTTTTCGAGACCAATGCCAACCGTTTTTGTTTACTAGGAAGATAGGAGACTTAGGAAAGTGTGAGACAATCCATTTGAATAACAGAGGTACACAACACACGATAATTCCATCTCCTTGACGATTCCTATGATGAATGGAGAAATACGTGTCACCAAGCAAGGTGGGAACGATATTTCCAATCAGAAAGATACTTATGGCGTTGATATCAACGAAACTTAGGACGTTGGAAAACAACACCAATCCATAAATGAGCAAAGCCAAAACAGCTTCAAAAGCTACCATGCTACCGGCTTCAGCAAATTTAAAAGCCTTCTCCATTAGGAACTTTGAAGTTAGTCCTAAGAGATTTCCTTTGGTAGTCAGGTTTTTGTCTATCTCAGATTTCCTTAAGTGAGTCATCGCTGCAATGACTGGTGGCTTAGGAATGGCTTCCAAACCATTGAAAGGCACCTTATCAGACACTGAGATACCTAAGATATGTGTGTACTCTTCCAAAGTAGCATTAACAGATAATCAGGGAAAGTGAAACAGCGATAGACTGGATCGTAAAACTGAACGAAAGTTTTGAGAAGTCCTTCATCAACGTTAGTGTTCAGGACAGTTAAAAGAGTTCCATAGCATTTTCTGAAATCCAAGGGATCTTCTACCAAGGATGCTAACTCTTTTAACTTTCCCACATCAGGAATTCTAAAACCGTATCTCTTGGTATATCTTCTTCTGACGTCCATCCCTCTAACCTAAAATGTTTACAAAGAAAAATCTCTAAATTCTTTGGAAATGGGAAGAGAAATGAGAATTTGAGGTTTTTGAATGAATGCATGAATGCCACAAAGATACAAACATGGTTAGTGGTTATACACACATTCAAGCGTTTGAAGTCACGAGCATGAGGCCAACGATAAGAACCAAACATGGGTAAGTTCTAAGGGCTTATTCACCTGCAAAACATGTTCTACTGATAATACAGGTTCAACACTTCTCTTTGAAATATTATCGGATTTGTTAAATACTTGAAGTCCAATAATATTTTTCAAGAAAAACTCGCCTGATCGTAGTCTCGCATGACAACTAATCCAAGTTTACACCTGAATAGCTTCTGCATTACACCCTAAATGGCCAGGATGGGTTATGTGTTCTACAGCCACTCAGCTTCGTTGGTTCCCTTGAAAGCAAAATATTTTCACAAATACTTGCTAAACACAAATACTCCCAAGACAACCTCCACTGGGAGAGGGATCTCAAATTAACTTAGTAAGTAATGAGACTTCTCACAAGTTAATTGGACTATACCCCCACCTAGATCTTAAAATTTTCTTAAATCCGGGTTAGGATTTCTTTCCATCAGATGAAATCGCGAGAACTAAAACACACAATATAGAAAAACAAACATATGCACAGATGAAAGCTTAACCCCTTTATTTCTTTTTTTGAAAACAAAGAAAAGCTTGGTGCTCTTTAGCAGAGTCACTGTTTTTTTTCTTTGAAAATAAAAGTTTAGCATTCTCCCCAGCAGAGTCGTCATTTTTTCTGTTCGCGGTAAAAAGTGACAAACGAGGGAATCGAATCGGAATTCGAATCTTTGGCTCAAAACAATTTACTCTTTTGATTTGTTTTTAAAGATGCCGCAAGCATCAAGCTTTATTATTTCCAAAACAAGAAAAATGAGATGAAAAAGGGGAAAGCTGCAATACCCTCAATAAATAATGATATGCGGTGCGACTAGCGTGCACTAGACACAACGTATTGGGGAGAGATCTGAGTAACGGGGTTTGTTATATAAAGGGAAAGATGATATAGTTATCCGACGATGTTTATCCGGTAGTTTCAATCACTTACCCTTGTGATATTTTGAGCCTAATAATGGATAACACATACAAAAAAATCCATCTTTTTCCTTCTTGTGTGATTCCACTTATGTTTGTTAGTTTCTAGAACTTGAACTAACTTTTGTTGAAACTTTTGTTTAGTTGTGCATACTGAAATGATAAAGGCATGTTGTTTACTTTTAATTTTACCCAATTATTCGAAAAGCCAACGTTAATAATATCATCCCTTTGTTTGAAAACCACTTTGAGCCTATTATCCTTTTTTTAATACTCATTACTAGCCAAAAAGTGAAAAACAATGTTATCACCCTCTTCAAATGATTGAAAGAGCATTTTATGGAGTTGTGTAGGGTTGAAAATTATTTTTATCTTGTTGGTGTGATGTTGGCAGAAAATAAAAAGAAAAAAAAAAGTAGAAAAGAAAAGAAAAAATTAAATGAAAAATTAAAAAAAATAATAATAGAGAAGGATGTCAATATATAGTATTTCTAGAGAGAAAAAAAAAGGAAAAAATGAGAATAATTAAAAGAAAAAGAGAAGAGAAATAAGTTGTGAGGTTGATGTGTAAAAAAATTGAGATATTATGTAATTCAACTCCCACAATTCGTTCAATGTTTTTAACTCTTTGAATTTTAGCCTAGTAGCCCCCTTAGGATTTATCTCACCCTGACCTTGGCCAAGTTACAACCTGAATAAAAGTCCTTTTGATCTTTGTGTGCATGTATTTAAATTGTGGATGTTAGAGTCTTTTCAAACTTATCACTACGCCAAACAAGGGATTAGACAACACTTTTTGGCTATAGACAGCGCTTTAAAGCGTTGCCTAATCCATCGTTGCTAAAGGTATAGACAGCGCTTTGGTAATTGTAAAAGTGCTGCTATATACCCTTTAGGCAGCGCTTTCACCTTAAAATCGCTTTCTTATACACCCTCATTAACAGCGCTTTACTTTAGACAGCGCTTTGGATATTTCCCCTATATCAGCGCTTTCACTTTAAACAACGCTTTTGAAAGTCTTTTAGGTAGAGCTTTAGATCGCTTTACTATTCTATTCCTTACAGCACTTTCCTCCACTTTAGCCTTTTATTAAAAGCATTGTCTATTCCCCCTTTAGGCAGCGCTTTCCCACGAAATTTTTATATATAAAACTTGTTTTCACTTAAAATAAAGTGTTGTCAATTATAAGTCAGCATATATGCACCAAATTTTCACCATTTTTGCACCAGGTTTTTACCAGAATTTGCACCTAAATTTCATAAACTTGATACAAATTTGTAGCTTCAATATAAAATTTGAAACAACAACAACATCAATATACATCTTCAATCCATATTTTCACAATTTTTCATAAACTTGAAACAACAACAACATCAATATATACAACAATGAAACAACAACAACAACAATGAATTACAAAATAGCTCTATCTTCTATATCGATATGCACCTATAACCTGAAACGAAATCAAAAAATCGAAATTCATACCATCATAAGTAACAAAATAACAACAACAACAACAACAACATTGCAACACAATTATAATGAAATATATTATATTCTCAAAACTCAAAGTTATACCTTATAAAATTCTCAACTCCATAATAAATTGACACCAATCCTCCATAAGTTCATCAAATTGATCTCTTAAGTAATGAGCACACTTGAATTCATTAAAGTACTACATAATAATATAACATAGTATGATTTACTTAAAACACTAAGTCATTTTATGATAAATATTAAAATAATTCCTAAGTTAGAAATTCATATCGTTGATGCAATCTCTAATCAATCCAAAAGAAGAGTTTCTTTCATAAACTTCAACATAAAATAACCGCAATCTCTACCATTACACTGACGAGGACACTACACATGGAAAGAAAATACGGATATACATCAAGATATACAACTTAACTTGTTTTATCAAGTATCATCACTATATAATCAAAATTGTAAAAATATACCTCCACTTTGATCCACGAAATGTTGTTGGCTCTACTCTTTGGTACTTGATTATCTCTTTGTGCTCGAAAACTTTGTAGAATGCTATAATAAAATATAAACGAATATTTAGAACTATCTCACATAAATAATTAAATATACACACGAATATTTTAGAATAATCTCACTTACATATCAATTGTCTTCTTCATATCTGGGTATATTGTCCAATCATTGCCCAACGAATCTAGATAATATACAATTTCTCTCACATGATTATTCGCAACCAATAACCAGTGTCCACTGTAATATTAAATAGAGGTTAGATGGAAACTTTCTACACAACGTCAAAAAAACGAAAATAAATTATAATAGAGGAAGTTAGAATGAAAATCTTACTTATGGCCAGTATTATATGGGAAAAAGAACAACTTTTTTGTATCTTTGTTGGACATAAATAAATGGAGTACAAACTCTACTACTTCATTTGATTTTAAGTTGATTGACATTGTGTTGACAAAGTTGGGATTTATGAAAGTGAATCTTACTTCCAATCCACGCGGGCGCATCAATTTGTCATATAGAAACCTTAAATAAAAACACTATTAACATTAATTATTCATTGAAATGAGTAAATAAATTGTTCAATTAATTAAACAAAATTGATCGGAGTATACCTGATGTATGTATCGATAATACCGAGGCCTAATTCCAAATGGTTAATGAAACACCCGACCGAAAATCAAAGGATATAACTATATATCAATGAAGTCGCCATCGAACGTTTTTTATCCCGCCAAGAGGGAAAGGTAAACATCGAGTAAACCTGAAACGAAGAAATCACGGTCTTGCGACCGAGAGATCGGGTAAGGAAGTCTGTTACGCGAGGGGAAGGGATTAGCACCCCACGCGCTCGTAGTACTCTATGGTATCCGCTTTTACTTTCTATCTAATGGGTGTAAAGGTCTAACTATATTTGTATATGGTATAAGGTATGCATATGTAAAAAGAAAAAAGAAGAAAAAGAAAACACGGGGAAAAGAAGGAAATATTTACAAAGGTTGCTCGATCTAGCCCCGCGACAGGATGCCTACGTATTCCCTCGTACAATGGGAAAGTCAGAGCGCCATAGTTCGGCTCACTTTTTTTGGTTGGTTTGTGTTTTTTAGATTAGCAGACGAAACAGTAAATGATGGCGAAACACCTCCATGATGACGAAACATCAGCTACAGACGGCATGACGAAACATCGGGAGACGGGATGACGAAACATCAGCAAACAAGATGACGAGACATCAAAGGATGAGATGGCGAAACATCAGAGGATGAGATGGCAAAACATCAGAGGATGAGATGGCAAAACATCAGCAACAGGAAGACGAAGCATCAACAGCAAACAGGACGACGAAACATCCTAAAACTAATTGGTTTGTATCTTTTACTTTGGAAAAAGTTTCAGATTATTAGAATGTTTTAATGCACTTGAAAAAATAAGATTTTAGTTTTAAGGATGCAAAAGGATGGAGGTAAAATGGCTAAGGGAGACTAAGCTACTTCTAAATCCTAATGTTATCATGCAAAGTTGCTCCTAAGTTATGGATATAAACAAAGGGAGAAATCTACCTAAAGCTATCATACATTGATGCCTAACTTAATGTCTAAAATCGAAAACCAAGTTAATCGAGCAAAACCTAAGGGGAACCTATAAAATCAATCATCTTGGTTGGGAAACCAAGTGAGAAGAGGGGTAGAATTATGTAAAGTGCTTTGGCAAAAGCACACAAACTAAGCACCAACAAGTGCTAAGAAGAAAGAAGAAAATGCAATGAAATTCGAACGAATTATGCTCATGCAAAGTGTCATGTGAAGTGAGGTCAGTAGACACAAAATTCATTTACAAGGTTATACAAATATTTAACATACATCAAACATCATTATAAACACCCACAAACAAGTTAATTCACAAACTAGGTCGAAACTAATACTAGAAGCATGCAAGGAGCTAATTATGCAAAGCGATGGACTTAGATGAAGTTAATAGAAAATTAAAGGATTAAATTACATACAAGTCAGTAGCTAATCATGTCAATCCTCATTTACATCATAAAAAATAAATCACAAAGATTCAAAAGCGAAAATCTATCAAAAGTGCGCAAACATGCAACAAACGCGTGTGGTGGAGTGCATCCAAGTGTGTGAGGTTTATGATATGCAAAGAAGGTGTCAAGATGAAGAGATTACAGTACCAACATCATGAAAATGAATTAATAACCAAACCATAAAATAAATGTCATGAGGATGCGATTACAACATTGGTGTGAAAACTAGTTGGAATGTTTAACCTAAGAGGTGTTTACAAACTAAAAGAAGCCATGGAAAGACAAAGATGAAGAGGAATGAGTCAAGTGATATTAAAATACACAAGTTAAAGTAGAAAACATGTTATGATATCAACAATTCGAACATGCATACTAAGAATTCAAAAGCAAAACACTCAAAAGAAATGCATTCGATTCGTACAAGTGCGGGTAAACATGTGTATGCATGGGTGTGTGTGTGCTTGTGCATACATGTGCTAAGTGTCAAATGGTGTTGGGATCAGAGGTGATATGTGATGGAAATAAATTCAAATTACACATTATCAAGTCATGAGATGCTTCAACTTGTTCACATGCATCATCTACATGAGAACTAGTTAAGAACTTAACCTAGAATGCAACTAAAGATGGAATGAAGCATGGTTGATGCATGAATGCAAAAGGACGAAACTCATAGCATAAGGGGACATAGATGGAAGTAGCTAGAATGGTAGGATGCATGATCATCATATATATGTTCATTATTTAAAATGCACAAGTAAAAGAAACTAGGAAAGGTTTAAACATGCATCTAGAAGTGTGTGGTGAAGTGTGCTTAGGTGAATGTGTCCTAAAATGTTTGTGTCAAGTGTTGTGGACAAATGAGATGGATGATGAGGATGTAGACATGATGCTCACATAAACACAAAAAAATCAACAAAACATACTTCACAACCAATCCTAATGCAAAGATTAATAGTGGAATGGGATGACTCTAAACCCTAGAATTAATCGTAATGAACAAGCAAGTTAATGAGTCAAGTGATGAAGAAGAAATATGAGGAAGGAATGTAACACACAAGGTCAGTAGCTTAAGACCTAAGTAAACTATAAATAAAAAAAATTCAAACAAAATAAAAAGCTCACACACACAAGTTCATTGGATTAAGGCTTGAAAGCATCTAAGTTAGACAAGCATTGCACTTAAGAAAGATTTAAACAAAGTGATTTTTATTTGAAAATTAAAACCATGTGTGACTTGTTTCATAAGTTAAACTCAAGATATGATTCATGAGCAACCAAATGTAGAAGGTAAAGTTTCCATACACAAATAAGTCACCTATTTAATGAACAAAATCATCCAAAGCAAGATACCACCTATCTTAGATCAAACAAACTTGATTAAGATTTGTAGGAAAGGAAAGATGTCTTGTATGTCATAGGGTGATGATAGAACCCTCACAAGATGTTTTTCATGAGCTTAAATTAATGTCAATTGAAGTGACATGCCTCAAAAATCATGAACCTATAATCCCTCAAGGTATGTTTCAACCAAGAAGAAAAAGAAAATCTAGCCCTTCTAGGTCATCATGATGACATTACAATTGAGTGCAAGTCAATGAATCAAAGAGCATTGAGCTATTAATTACATAATGTACAAGGTCAGAAATGAAAATCAAATATTCAATTGGAATTGGATTTCTAAAGTCATGCATGATGCATACAACACAAGTGGTACAACCATAAACACAAATTGGTAATGTTCTAATCAACAAAAGTTGCATGTGCTTGAGCAAATTAGGGGCTTAAATGAGTCTATCAAACTGGAATCAAGGCCCTATATATGCTATAAGGATGAAGTAAGGGAGTGAGAAGTATATTCTTAAAGAATTGCATGAATGCATTCCTCACCTCACAATCCATGCACAAGGATGCAACAAATGAAATGAAGATCAAACTTCTAACTAAAGATCAAATTTATCCTTTAAGGTAAAATGTCTCTCAAGTCTTAGAAGACTATCCTTGAGGTTATCATACCCCTAAACATCAATTAGAAACACAAACTATACAAGGATAGGGCTTAGGAACCAAGACATCAATGAGGTAGGGTTTTAGGAACCATAGAAACTTTATGCTCAAGATAGAAACTTAATGACTAACATAGGATTTCCAATGAATGAAAACATGTCATATATCACTAGAGCACTCAAATGATCATTACATACTCTAAGTTTGGCCTTAAATCGTGTCCACAAGCTTCACAATTGAAGGTAGACTCAATTACACTAGGCAAAGGTATGTTCACTTTTGAAATTCCATAAAAATAGGAAAATGGAAGATAAAATCCAAGTAAAAATGAAATAAGGAGCTCAAATCTCTTACAAGTCAGGGACATATCCTTGCCCAAGTTAAAAAGTCATGGAAAGGTCAAAACAAAATTCAAAAAGTCAATACTATCAATGTTTATGCTCATATGACCAAATAACAAGGAAAAATTAGTATAAAATGTAAAATTCAGAAATAAAAATCTATAAAAATTAGAAACAGTGACTCAACACCCTAAACATGGTTAAAAATATTTTTGGCATTTTTTATTTTCAAGGAAAAGTGGTAAAAACAAATAAAATGCAAAATGGATTATGCAAATTGTGTATTTAATGCTAAAATTGATTTAATTATGCAAAATTGACAAAATTGTAAAATAAAAATCAGAAATCCATGAAGTATGGTTTAAATGAGCTAGAATATATTTATGCATTTTTTATATGTATGGAAGTATTTTTTTAATGATTTAAATATGCATGAAATGCAATATAATGCATGAAATTGTCTAAAAATAGAAAAATGCAAGAATGCTGAAATAAAATTCAGAAATGCATGGGATACGATTTAAATGGATCAAAATATTTTTTGTGTATTTTTTATAGGCATGGAAATATTTTTAACAATTTAAATATGCATAAAATGCAATATAATGCATGAATTTATTTAATTATGCAAAAATGCAAAAATTATCAAATAAAATTCAGAAACTCAAAATTAACCCTCTAGGGGACTCAAAATATTTTTTGTGGAAGTTTCTAACATTGGAAAGTATTTTTTAAGAATTTTTCAATGGAAATGCAATTAATTAGAGTCAGAATTTATTTAACTGGTCAAAACATTTTAAAAAATTTTGAAAAAAATCCCACAAAATATTTAAAATCATTTTGAGCCTATGGTATTATTTTTGGAATTTTTGGATTGTTTTTTAATGCAAAATTAAATGATGCAAAATGCTAATTATGAAATAATAAAATGAAAATTCAAAATTGCATGGACCAATCAGAAAGTGCCAACGCATCGTCTTCAACCTCTAGCATGCCCTAATACACGCGTTTTTTCAGTTTCAAGCAAGCTACTTCTAGCAATCGTATCTCACTCAATTCTTAACCAAATTAAACGATTCAAAGCTCAGGATAAAGATCACATGGCAAGCTACAACACACAACTTGTAAAACATCAAATGATCCATCACACATTAAGAAATCTGAGCAAGAAAATCATCCAAAATCCGGATTTCCAGAACTTCATGCTATGCAATATGCTTCACAAACAGATGAAATTATACATCAAACCTAGTGTTTGGCCAGCTAACCACGCATACATATCATCAAATTCATCAATTGCAAGCTAGAAACTCAGATTCAAAGTTTGAATGTTACCTCTTGATTTGGAAAATAAGTCCAAATATGCCTTTGGATTTGAAGAGAAAACACCATAATCTTGCTCTTAGATCTTCAATGGAGCTTAAATGATGATGAAAATCCACTTCAAAACCGATTTGCAACAACTTCCATGTGTGAGAAAATTTGAGAAAATGCAGAGAGATTTGGATCTTGAAAAACGAGAGAGGGGGAAGCTCCTTGGCTCAAGTGTGACCTCTTACTTATAATGTGTGAGAAATAGAGAGGATAGCTTGGTCCTTTTGCTCCAAAAATCTGTTAGTGCAAAAAAAAATCATAAAAATGGTACCTTTGGCATGACTTGCGTTTTGCTCTGTTTCTTGCTTGCTTCCATGCGTTTTGATGAGTTGGATGAGTAGCGGAAGATTTGCTCACGTGATATAATCCTCAAACTTGCCAAAATGATAAAAAATCAGAAAATGCATGGAATGAGTGTGAGCATAATATGCTCAAAGATGTTTAGCTTTTTATGGCAAGGAATGTATGCTAGTTGGCTGCTTCGAATCCTGGCATGCTTACTTGAAACAAACTTGCACAAAACAACTTGAAAAATGCCCAAAATCAAGCTGCTCAAAATCAGCCTTATGCCACCTTTTTCTTCTTCAATTTTCTCACCAATGGCTCGTGCATTTCTTGGCCTTTTGATACACATCAATAGCTCTTGGCATGAGGATCAAAACAAGCTTTGGTTCACCAAAAATGGAGCAAAAATGAGAGAGATATGATCTTTCAAAGTTGTGCACAAGCAAAGCAAGTTCTGGGCAGCCACACGCGCGTTCTGGCTTGCATGGTCGTGCATGGATTCAGCTTCATGACCTCAACTTGTGAGCCTTGTATCTTGATCAATTTTGAACCAAATGATATGGTTCAAAGTCCCATATAATGTTGAGGCTTACATCTTTTGAACCAAATGATATGGTTCAAAGTTCCATTTAAAGCTCTCATGGAATTCTTCAAAATGCACGAAGTGGTTTTCAAAAATTCCATTTAAATCAAAAGATGTAAGCCTCAACATTATGCCCACCACCTGTTTGTGAAAATTACTCAAAGAAATGCCCAGAAAATGCCCAGGAACATGCATGCTTGCCCAACCTTGGTCAAAACTTGTGCATGAAACTTCTAACTCAAATATCTCTCAAATGGTGCATTTTTGAGAAATTTTACAGATTGACAATCTTGTAGGATTTTTTTCAAGCTTTCCAGAAATGTATGGTATGCAACCATTGGATAAAAATTGATAAAGTTATGATGTGTCAAAGTTCCATAGGCTGGACACTAAGAAAAAATTTCAAACTTCAAATAACTTCAAGAACAATTTAACTCCAATTTCTCCAACTTTCTTGATTCAATGATGAATTTGGTCATAAAAAATGAAAAGGTGATATTTGAATTGATGGTTGACCAAAAGTCCACTTGGTCAACTCCTGACTTTGACTGATTTTGACCAAAATGACCATTTTGCCCCTTGTGATCAATTGACTTGCTTCTACTCAAAATTGAGCCTCAACATTTCACTCATAGATGTCCAACAACATATAGAAACAAGTGAAATCAAGTTTGAGTGAAGAATCTGAAGAAATCCTGATTCTACTCAAAACCCTAATTTGGCTCCATGTGTTAGGAAATAACCAATCAAGCTTCAAAACCTTAAATCTTCTGAATGTAATGAGCAATTCTTTGAACCATGATAACTCAAATGATAATAAGAAGGTAATACTTCAAGAAATTGGCTCATCCAAGCTTCACACTCTTTAGAGGACCAAAACACTAATTTCATCAGATGAGTGCCACAGATGAATTTCTCACCAATTCTCTACAAAACTTCAACTCCTGAGGGATCCATGAGACATATAAGATGTCTTGAGGTATAGTACATCATGGTGACTCTAAAAGATCCACAGATATGACAACTTGAGATTCCCTCAGAAGGGCATGCTAACACAATCAACCTCCTTAGCTTGTGGAAGTCTTGAGAACCCGAAGAGTTTGGATCCTCTCATGAGATATGAATGCAATGCAATATGATGTTTATGATGAAACATAAGCCTAAATCAAGAGGGTAAATTTTGGGGTGCAACAGTTAAACACTTGATCCAAATCCTCGTTACCAAGTGTTGCCATGCCTTCAAAACCATAAATGTTTGCATCCATGGGTATAAGACTAGTGCCACCTTGCAAAATAGTTGTGAAGCTTATATATGTCTGAAGGCACAACCTATACTGAGAAGTAGTTTTCTTTCTAGCCACGGTCTTCTTAGCAACATCCTTTTTTGTGTGGAAATTTTTCTAATTGCAAGCTCATTACCCCTACTTACTTGTTCAATATCTTTAGCAGGAATATTCTAAATATCATAAAGTTAGTTTGGTGAAGTATAATATGACGAATTAACATTATATATGCATAAATATCATATAATTGTGTTGTACCTGTTTTTTTGATGCAAGTGACTCAGTTTGCGCGTAATCCCCTTATCTTTTGGTTTGGGTTTTGTAGGAGTCTAACAATACCATACAAAAAAATATAAGTAAAATGATCGTAAAAAATTTGAGTACTCAAAGGTTTATAATGGTTTTAAGCATACCTCATCATCTACGCGAATGAGTCTTGACGGCCATGCAACATACGCTCCTATTGCTTCTCCCACCAATGTTGCATTCAAAACTTCGTCTGGTGTTGGTAATAACACACCCTCCTCTAAATAAATATCAATTGATACTTTCAAATATCTAGAAGGGAGCGGTTTGTGGTGAAGTAATTCTCCCAAAGTGTTATGCATATTTCCCTTTCCAACCATGCGATAAGTCGGTCTCGATAAAAAGAGTTGACAAGGGGAAATTCCCTAAAACCAATAATAAATATGACATTGTTAATGTGTATATATTTCAGTTAAATAAATTATACTAATTTAATTTCATAATAATATATATAATTACCTCGTGAATACTCGGTAGAACTGCACAATTGACACTAGCTTTGTCACTAGTATCTTTAAAACCTAAAGCTTTCCTTTCTGAGTGATGTCTTGCTTTATCCTTCCTCAATTCAAGAACTTCAGATTCTAATGCATCCAACCTTGCATGCAGTTCTTTATTTCTAGCAGATTTTGTCTTTGGATTGTTCTTTTTCAAGGATGTTGGAGTAACCCCATGTCCCTTACCCCTCACCCAACCAGAATACTCACGAACATCTAATGCTCGACTAAGTATGCTCCTGCAATCATCTGGAGATATAGACTGAGACAGATTCTCCTGAAATTCATATGAATATCGAAAAATCATGAATATTATATGTTAATAAAAAATTTATTTAATTAAAGAATTCATGTTATACTTAGGCATTTATCAAACATTTGTTGTACATCTTCTTTAACTACTCCATACATACCCATACGGGCAGCCTTCCATAAAACATGTTCTGAAAGAGATGTTTCATAACTATTCTCCTCTTTTAACTACACATTAGGACAAAATAAGATCAGTTATAACTCATTATGAACAAGTATATCATTATGTTGTAGGATTTTTCCGTGAACAAAGTATTTTGATTATCGATTCCACAGGGATTGGTGCATGTTATAGTCTTTCAATAGAAAAGTATGTTTTAAGATGATGTAACCAAAGGGTTTGTTATCTACTCTACTAGAACCATGAGTTTCCAAACAACAACTAAATTAATTCTTTCAAAAAGAGTTATGATTTGGATTAGAGAGAGTTTGAGATTGTTTTCAAGTAAGAAGGCATGTCAAGATTAGTTTCATTGATCTAGTTTCATACATATTCATTTTAATCAAGTGATGAACATAATAGATGATCTCTACAAATACATATCCTCTCAATCTTGTAGATTTCCTACCAAGATTGTGAATGTTATCATGTTAATCCTTGCATGATTCCTCACTACAACTATTAGCATGATAATCATTAAGTTCAATATTTTGTAAACTCTAACACACAAATCTATTCCTAGCATTTGTTTGTGAGAGGATGAATATCCTAGGTCACTTTGAAATATTCTTTTCCAAGCAAAACTCAAAGCATAAAGATGAAGAACAAAGATATTCAACTATATTAATCATCAACCATGTTCATACACAAATGGATCAAAATAAATACATATTATATAGATCAACTACCTCTAATCTTGACACAAAAGGAGCTTAGCTACTCATTTCCATGGTTGCCTTGCTCTCAAGATTGTTGGTAGAGATGATGAACATGAGAAAAATCAAGAGAAAAGCTATGGTTTTGTTCCTAAACTTGCCCTAGATTTACAAAGATGAAAGATAATGATGGTCTATGTTTTCTTGCTTCCTTTACAAGCCAAAAGGTCTGGTGAAGTGATGGGTTGGTGGCTCAAAGGTGAAAGCATGGGCTGTCCTTTTTAATTTCATGACCAGCGGGTTAAGTCAGTGGCGCGGTCATGCGGCACAGCGACCTGTAGCATGCCTCTTCCAAAATTATCTTCAAAAGAATCATCCTAAAGCTCTTCAAGTACCCTTGAATCCAAGCTTGGGAGAATTAGTTAATAAATTCCTACAATTAAGAGTAACTAAAATCAAATAATACATATATTAAACAAAACTAGATAAAAACCTAATTAAAGCAAAATACTAGAATAAATATACAAATTAAATACAAAGACATTGTTAAGGACCACAAAATAATGTACAAAATAACTACAAATTGGTCCTTAACAACTCTCCTAACTTACTTCTTTGTTTGTCCTCAAACAAAAGTCAATAATCTTACAAAGCTAGAAGGAACAAAATGCAAGCATGCAAACTCACACAAGAGTAATGGTTCAAACTCGACATACCGGCAAAAGCACACATCAATCGCTTCTTCTAAACACAACATGGCCATGAATTAAGTTCTAAACACAAGATATCAAAACATTTAACAAAACAAAAGATATGTTCACACTTGAATCACCTAATCATTTCTTCAAAGTTCATGAAGAACAAAATGCATATTCACAAAGGACTAAACACTCTCACTAATAATTATGCACATCCGAATAATTCATGTGTTCATCGAAACAAGTTAAATGATAAAATGGAAACAAAGATCACTAAGGACTTTCAAGGTTGTAACTTGGCTTAGGTTAGAAACAAGGGATATTTAAGTACAAAGCCATTGAAACGAATCGGGTAAAAGGATATGAAGAGCATTTCACAACTAATTCCCATCTTATTATTCGCAACCTCTTTTCTTTTCTACACAATGATCCTCTCTTTCTTTTCTTTTTCTTTTGTATCTTTTCATAAACAAATTTCTTTCTTCTTTTGTATTTTCTTTTCTCCATTCTTTTCTTTTCTTAGGATCATTGTGCCATCAATTCTAGGTTCTTTTGATCCACCTCCCAACTTCATTTATATCAATCCTTTTTATTCAAGAACATGCTCTTGGGTTAATTAACAAAAGGGTTGGTATTCACAAACAAGAAAATTTATAGAATGAATTATCATTGAATTTTTCAAAGATTATCAACAACTATTAAGTGGCCTACTTAACAATTAGTTGATTTGATACATTCATCCTACAAATACTACTTAAGCTCAAAGGGGTTCACAAGATTCGCTCTCTCACGGGTAATTGAAGCCCTTTTTAGAATTGGTGGTTTTCCTCATAGTGCACAAAAAATTTGCCTTGATCATTTCTTAGTTTCCAAGTTATCACAAACAAGTAAAGATTAAGCATGAATCACACGAGTTAACACAACTATTAGACACTCAATATTTGGTAAAAGTGGAAGCTTCTCACATATATGGTTTATGTCCTAATGATTCGAATGTGAACACAAAATTTTTGTACATGCGAAATATCTTGCATAAAGAACAAATTTCATAGACATATTATGTTTCTATAAAGCGATAAAATGTGTACCTTCTTTGTGGAATGAATCAAGAATTTTATCATCACCATCACTTTGGTGAAACACACTTACTAGCTTTGAAGAACCATTTGAACAATCCGGACAAACCACAAGAAGTAAATTCAAACTAAATACTATAATCTAAAAATAAAATAAAATAGAACAAAATAAAAGAAACTAAACTTAAAATAAAAAGACACCCCAAAATGGTGTTTAAAACTTAAAAGAAGTATTTAGGCTTCATGCCTACAAAAATTAATTGGAATTACAAGCCAATCCCCAAAATTGGATGGCAACCAACAAAATCAAAGTTTAAAACTAAAATGCAAAAGTAAAATCTAGACTAGAATCTTGAAAGTAAAATAAAAGCGGAAATAGGAGAAAATCAATCGAGGTCTAGAATCGAATCTCCAATCGACCCAGTCGAGCGAACGAACCGAAACTCTTCACCATCATCCTCATCTCCCACCTCCTCCTCGACATTTGGCCCGACCGGAACCAAAGATATGCTCGAGCTGCTCACCCGTAGTGAAATGGTTCACTCCGGGCTCTCTAATCTGTAAGCAAGTGCTCTCCATGCTCATGCATAAACATAAATGCTCTCGATGAGCGAGATGCATCATCGCTCCATTCTTCCATGGACTAGCTTGAGGAATCCATGGCCCAACGGAGTGATATCAGAGACCCTAGTGATCACGGAGTGATCATCAACAACTCCATCAATGGTGAGTCTCTGGAGGAAGGCTCCTTTTATGTGAGCCCATATCGACCCCGAATTTCAAAGTTGAGGCATTCTTTCATAAGAATGCCCACGAGCTTATCCTAATTATCCCGAGCAGTGCTCGTCATCATGGTTCAATTTGCCGGTGATGCCCGAGCTGATTCTTGGCGAGAGAGGAAAGCGGACTTGCCTCGAACAATGAAGCAAACCTAAACTCACATCCCTCGGGGGATAGCATTAGCATAGAACTCTCGAACAAGCTCCACGTTCACCTTTGCGAGGGTTGCAAAGAACTTCCAACCCGTAATTATCGAGGATGACATGAGGCGTGTGGTAGTGCCCTTGCTCACGGAGGCGATGGTGCGCTCGATCCATATGTTTCGCTCCTCGAGCTCTTCGTAGCGAGCCTCTGAGCGGCCCCAAGAATCGCAGGATCGAGCAGCGAGGCCGAGGGGCTCGGCTCCAGAGAGGAAACACGTTGACTTTTAGGTGCCATCCGAAATTTTCAACACAAAATCAGCGGAAAAGTGACACCGAGGTGTCCATTAGCAAAGAATCATGCAAAAAAGCAAAGCAACCAACCAAGGCATTACAACTAATTGAAAACACTAAATACACAAGAATTTTTCAAAAAGACCATGGTGATGGCGGCTCTGTGATTCGGAAAAATTCTTACGCAAAGCAATTTTTCTCACACAACTACTTCCTAGGGCGAAAATAACATCCTAGTATGTCTCTAACACAAAACATCCTAATTTTAAGAGAAAATTCGAAAATTCCTAACCCTAGGTTTTCAAAATCTAACCTAAACATGCAATGTACACAAAATTGAGAAAGGAAAGACATAGAATACTTACTAGGATGCCTTGAATGATTGTTTTGACAAAGAAAATCGCAAAAATTCGGAGTGTTTTGGTTGGGGATTTTTGAGATTTTGAGAGGAGGAGGAATGGTGAAGAAAATAGTGAAAAAGGGGTTTAAAAGACCCCTAACCCTGTTTTGAACAATCAGGCCACGAATGGGCCTCCAAAATGTAATTTTCAAATTATTTTTTAAAAATCCGGGGTCCCTATCAGCCAGTTTTGGGTCAAAGTTCGCGGCTGGCAGCCGAGCTCTGCAATTTTGAATTTTTCAAAATGGGCAAGTGTAAATGAGTTCAAGGAAGAATACTTACAATGTTGGGGTGCCTCCCAACAAGCGCTTTGTTTAACGTCGGTGAAGCTCGACGGTTCATGATGATCATTGATCATCAAAGAAAATGGCACTAACATCATGATTTGCTCCTCGAAATTGTAAACCTCTTTGATTTCCTTCTCGCATCATTCGAAAGCGTCAAGTTTGTTCTTGGAATTCGTTATTTCTTCAAAAGCTTGAAAGCAACCTCTTCATCTTGGACTCTCACTTTCATAATTTCATTGTCGACATCAATCATCATGCGAGCCGTCTTCATAAATGGTCTTAGAGAATTAATGGTATCTCTCGATCCTCCTTCATGTCAATTACCACAAAATCCACGGAAACAAGTAGTTGTCAACCTTTACTACCATGTCTTTAACAATTCCATAAGGTGAAATGGTTGACTTGTCGGCAAGTTGCAAAGCCATTCTTGTAGACTCCATTCTAACATTCCCAATCTTTTAACAATGGATAGCGAATTAAATTGATGCTAGCCCTAGATCGATCAATCCATTACCTTTGAATGTATCTCCAATGGCCACCGTAACGTTACACTCCGGATCGAATTCTTTCTTTGGAAGAGCTTGCTTGAGTATGGAGCTACAATTAGCATCAAGCACTATTGTCTCCTTATCCTTGTGCCTATTCTTCCTTGTGAGCATCTCCTTCATAAATTTCACATATTTGGCATTTGCTCAATGCTTGGAAAATGGAATGTTTATGTGAAGTTGTTTAAAACATCCATAAATCGAGCATATTGTCTTGCCTTCTCCTTCTTGACGGCGCATGAGGGTAAGGTACATTTTGAATGGGAGCCGCTTTCTTCTTTACTTCCCTTTTAGTTTTCCTTTCCTTCTTCTCTTTCTTTTTGCTTCCCTTACCATGTTCCTTCCCCTTTTTAACTAAGTTTGCCTCCTTTTCGACTAAAGCTCCCTCAACAAATAATCTCTTATTTTCAACTACATCTTCCGACACATCCTCCTTTACAATGTCATTGTTTTGTTCAACTACAACTTCAGCCTTTTTTTGAACTACTTCATCATTTTCAACTAAATCATCTTCCACATCAACATCATTAATTTTTTTAGAGGGAAGGTGAGGATAAGGTAATTTTCTCCATGGATAAGTGAATTCCTTCTCTTTCCCCTTTCTCATTTTCTTCTTTTTCTCCTCTACTTTCTCCTTTTCAACTACAACATTTTCTTTTTCATTTTCAACTAACTCCTCCAATTCATCCTCCAATTCATCCTCCTCTACACCTTCATCGCTTTCACAATCCGTCATCTCATTTTGATTTATAGTGAAGATTGCTTTGCAATACTCCTTCGGGTTTGTTTGAGTGGTGGGGGAGAATGAGGTCGAAGCCTTTTGTTCGGAAAGTTGCTTAGCTAGTTGTCCAACTTGAGTTTCCAAGTTCTTGATAGACGCCTCCGTGCTCTTTTGATTAGCCATCGAAGCTTGCATAAATTGAGCTAGAGTGTCTTGAATGTTGGACGATCTCACTTGATTTTGAGGTTGGTTTGGTTGTTGACTTTGATTTTGTTGTTGTGTTTGATATGGATTTTGCCTTCCTTGGTTATTGTTATCTTGCCTCCACCCTCCTTGATAACCTTGATTACCCCTTTGTTGGTAACCTT
Organism: Vicia sativa; assembly: GCA_021764765.1. NCBI lineage: Eukaryota > Viridiplantae > Streptophyta > Magnoliopsida > Fabales > Fabaceae > Vicia > Vicia sativa. Next base: position 268,011,140 of record CM038793.1, on the reverse strand, counting down.
GGTTTTGATTTTGATAAGGGTAAGGAGCTCGTTGTTGGTACCCTTGGCCTTGGTTGGCCACATAGTTAGCTTCCTCATTCTCCGGAGGACAAAAGCCGGTTTTATGATCTCCTTTGCACAATTCACAACAAGCTATTTGGTGAGCTTGCTTATGTGATGCTCCTTGTAACTCCATGATTTGTTGAGGGAGTTTAGCCATTTGTTTTGTCAATTCTTCAACTTGTTTCAAACAATTTATTTTGCGCCACAAGTGCTTCATGACTCGAACCAATTTCTAAAACTCCGTTTTCACTTGTACACCTCCTTGATCATGTTGAGTTTGATGATCATTCCTACCCATCTTCTCAATTATTTGGATTGCTTCATACGGTGTTTTGCCATCAAAGAACCTCCGCGTGGCATCCAACAACAATTTGTGTTGAGGTTGGAGACCATTTGGAAAATATGAATTTGTGTAAGCTCATCAAAACCATGGCTCGGACACTTCCTTAGCATAGACTTATATCTTTCCATGCCCGATTCAAAGGTTCGTTTACTCCTTGCGAAAATACCGAGATAGCCGTCTTAGCCTCCATGAAGCGTGATTGAGGGAAAAGCGTTCAAGAAACTTTTCCTCCAAAACGTTCAATTAGTCATTGTCTCTTGCAATTGATCAAGATACCAATCTTTTGCCTTCCCCACTAGAGAATGAGGGAAAAGCCTTTGGAAATATTGTTCTTCTTGGTCTTCCGGAGCACCCGCCGCTCCCGCGATCTCATAAAACTTGGTAAGGTGAGTGTAAGGGTCTTCATGATCGTGGCCATGAAATGGACTTGCATAGAGAAGTTGAAGCAAACCCGTTTTCATTTCCGCAACCCTTGCATTTGCTTGTCGGGCAAATTGAGCATTATGGCGAGGGCTATTGACACACGGCCCCCGTGGTGGTGGTGGTGGTGGTGGTGGTTGATTCTCCTCCATAGTGGTGACTTCTCCAAACACGGGTGGTGTTGAAGAAGTAGATGCTTCTCCTCTTTCTCCTCTTTCTTGCCTTTGCCTAGCTTGTCTTTTTCTTCTTTTAACGCTATTAAGTCTCCTAGCCGTCCTTTCAATTTCGGGATCGAAAAGGGTTGGTCGAGGAATACTTCCCGCATAAACTAATTCTGAAAAGTCTAGCCACACAAAAGAAACAAGAGAGATTAGTGGAAAAAGTCTTAAAACACACAACTATTGCGATACTAACAACATCACGCCAATCCCGACAGCGCCATTTTGTTGTAGGATTTTCCGTGAACAAAGTATTTTGATTATCGATTCCACAGGATTGGTGCATGTTATAGTCTTTCAATAGAAAAGTATGTTTTAAGATGATGTAACCAAAGGGTTTGTTATCTACTCTACTAGAACCATGAGTTTCCAAACAACAACTAAATTAATTCTTTCAAAAAGAGTTATGATTTGGATTAGAGAGAGTTTGAGATTGTTTTCAAGTAAGAAGGCATGTCAAGATTAGTTTCATTGATCTAGTTTCATACATATTCATTTTAATCAAGTGATGAACATAATAGATGATCTCTACAAATACATATCCTCTCAATCTTGTAGATTTCCTACCAAGATTGTGAATGTTATCATGTTAATCCTTGCATGATTCCTCACTACAACTATTAGCATGATAATCATTAAGTTCAATATTTTGTAAACTCTAACACACAAATCTATTCCTAGCATTTGTTTGTGAGAGGATGAATATCCTAGGTCACTTTGAAATATTCTTTTCCAAGCAAAACTCAAAGCATAAAGATGAAGAACAAAGATATTCAACTATATTAATCATCAACCATGTTCATACACAAATGGATCAAAATAAATACATATTATATAGATCAACTACCTCTAATCTTGACACAAAAGGAGCTTAGCTACTCATTTCCATGGTTGCCTTGCTCTCAAGATTGTTGGTAGAGATGATGAACATGAGAAAAATCAAGAGAAAAGCTATGGTTTTTTTCCTAAACTTTCCCTAGATTTACAAAGATGAAAGATAATGATGGTCTATGTTTTCTTGCTTCCTTTACAAGCCAAAAAGGTCTGGTGAAGTGATGGGTTGGTGGCTCCAAAGGTGAAAGCATGGGCTGTCCTTTTTAATTCAGACCAGGCGGGTTAAGTCGGTGTCATCTTGGCACACCGCGACTGTAGCATGCTTCCTCTTCCAAAATTATCTTCAAAAGAATCATCCCTAAAGCTCTTCAAGTACCCTTGAATCCAAGCTTGGGAGAATTAGTTAATAAATTCCTACAATTAAGAGTAACTAAAATCAAATAATACATATATTAAACAAAACTAGATAAAAACCTAATTAAAGCAAAATACTAGAATAAATATACAAATTAAATACAAAGACATTGTTAAGGACCACAAAATAATGTACAAAATAACTACAAATTGGTCCTTAACACATTACAATTTATAGATACTTACAATTTTTTGTTCTAAGCGTGCATATCCCATACGCCCTTTTTTGTACGGATACGCGGGAGATGATGCTCTTTGGCGATTTATGTCACTTACACTCTTAAAAGCTGGGGTTCTTCGTTTGGCTTTAAAATTTTCCCATTCTTCAGGTGAAATCACATCTATATATGTCGTTGGAAGCTCTGCATCAACAAAAACAATTTCGGCGACTTTAAGATACTTTTTGTTTTAAAAAGTTCAAAACCCTTAGTCTTTTTCCGGCCAATTGAAGACAATAATGTTTTCTGTTATCATCAATGTTGAAAGACCTCTACGAAAAACATACACTGAGTGCGTTAGTATAAGTAATTTAAAGACATGATTTAAAGTACTAGTATCTCACTCCAGATTTTTTCTTTAACGTCATCCAACTCTTTTCCAAAATGGGATCTGAATGAAACTTTGAATAAATATGATCCTTAAACCATTGTATAAAACTTTGGTTATGCTCTCGTACTTTCCAATTTTCATTTCTATTCTGATTCTCACCTTGGAGTATACCCTTGTGCATTTCAACAAACGGCTCAACCTCACTGTCATTATGCAAAACATACAAATGTACTTGATCCCGTTCATCCTTTGATACTGTCACAATTTGATTTCCAATTAATTTTTTACCTTCTTTTTTTTTTCGAAAATATGAGATATGGGGAGTTCAATGGATTGCACATTGGACAAAAATTCAGTACAAAACTCAACCGCTTCTTCAACAATGTATCGTTCAACAATACAACCCTTTGGACGACTTTGATTTTTCACGTACCCTTTTAATATTTTCATATAACGTTCAATAGGATACATCCATCTCATATAAGCCGGTCCACACAATTGTGTCTCTTTCACAAGATGAACAACAAGATGTACCATTATGTCAAAAAATGAGGGAGCAAAGTACATTTCAAGCCCACACAAAGTAATAACTATTTCTTTTTGCAATGTTCGTAAGATCTCAGGATCGATCACCTTACTACAAATTGACTTGAAGAAAAAACACAATTTAGTTATGGCGCTGCTTACTTTATATGGGAAAATAGAACGTATACCTATTGGTAGAAAATGTTCCATTATGACATGGCAATCATGTTTCTTTAAACTCTTTAACTTCAGGTCTTTCATGGACACAAGTCTTCTAATGTCTGAGGAGTAACCTTCTGGAACTTTTACTTCACTCAGAAACTTACACAATATTTTTTCTCCTTTCTATATAGAGTATAAGTAGCAGGTGGTAGATATGTTCATCTTCCTTTCTTCACGGGTCCTAATTAAGTTCTTATTCCCATCTCTACCATATCCTCTCTTGCTTTAAGGTCATCCTTAGACTTTTCTTTTATACTAAGTAAAGTACCAATAACACTTTCAAATACATTTTTTCAATATGCATAACATCAAGAAAATGTCTTACGTACAAAGATTTCCAATATGGAAATTCAAAAAAAATTGACCTCTTCTTCCACCCACCTATGACAACTGTATGTGCAAAAGGCTTGCCAAACTGAATACTCACATCTTTCACCTTTTCAAAAATTTGATCACCTATCAATATAGGTAGAGCTCTACGTTGTTCGGTATCTCCATTGAACGCTTTTCTCCATCCATGATATTGATGTTTACAATTTAAGAATTTACGATGACCAAGAAATACATTCTTCTGACAAACTTTCAATTGTGTCGTATCTGTTCCCTCTTCATAGACAGGACACGCTTTTTCACCCGGATAGATTTCCGTATGGTGGAAAATCGTTAATTGTGCCAAACAACATCACCCTCAAATTGAAAATTTCTTTCCTATATCCATCACAAACCTCCACACCGTTCTCCCACATAATCTTCAAATCTTCGATTAAAGGTTTCAAGTATACGTCTATGTCATTCCCTGGTTGTTTAGGCCCAAAAATTAACATAGATAACATCATGTGCTTATGCTTCATACATAGCCATGGAGGTAGGTTATAAATCATAAGAATCATAGGCCATGTAGAATGTGAGATACTTTGAAGACCATGTGGGTTCATTCCATCAGTAGATAACGCCAAGCGAAAGTTTCTTGTTTCTCCTCCAAAATCAGGATAATCATTATCAATTTTCTTCCACTGTGGTGCATCTGTCGAATGTCGAAACTTTCCATCGATAATTCTTTCATCTGCATTCCATGTTAAATGTCTTGCATAGGTTTCACTGTGAAACATGCGTCTAAATCTAGGAATAATAGGAAAATACCATAAGACTTTTGCTGGAGATAATTTTTTCTTATATCGAGATAAACCGCACTTAGGGCACTCATTCAACGATGCATATTCATTTTGAAACAAAATGCAATCATTTGGACAAGCATGTATCTTATCATAGCTCATGCCAATAGAGCACAACATTTTTTGGCCTCGTAGGTTCGATTAGGAAGAACATTCTCAGGAAGCATATCTCTCAAAAGGGCTAATAACTCTATGAAACTTTTATCCGACCATCCATTGCACGCCTTTAAGTTGTACAACTTTAATACTGCAGATAGTCTTATGAATTTGGTGCAATCTTTATACAACGGTTTCTCTGGATCTCTTACGAACCTCTCAAACATTTTGGGACAATCCTGAAGATCCTCTTTAACAAGTGCTTCTGCAATCTCTTCGACTCGATCACAATCATATGTATCTGCGACATTGTCGTATGAAGCATAGGTCATATTACTTTTCTCCCCTAGTTCAACATTCTCGTTGCTTCTCTCACCACGAAATATCTAACACGTATAATTTTGATCAATTCCACGCCTCAGTAAATGCAATTTTAATCTATTTGCGTCAACCTAACCCACAGAACAACAACCCAAGCAAGGACATTTCATTCGAATAGGGTCTTTGGCATGTTCAACAAAAAAACTTGACAAATTCCAATACCCTATTATCGTACTCTTTTGACAATCGATCAGAATACATCCATTTGTTATCCATGGTTTTACTACTTAGTAAGCTAAACAAAAAGACTAATTAGGGCACAAAACGATATAATGTGTTTTCTGTCAAAATGCAAAGTATGCACTGAATGGATCTAAAGCAAGCAAACACAAATACAATAGTACACATTAGGCTAGGCAAGTACAAATATATTCACGAAATTTCAAACAAATTCATTACAGATGATATTGTCTCATAAAAGAGAATCTGACTCACACCAAAACTAGTAATTTGAGGAAGAAATTTACCTCGAATTCAGGGAAACGCGGGGAATGAGTGTTGTACGTCGAACTCAGTCGGAAAGCGCTGCTAATTCAAAGGAAAGAAAACTTCTATTATCAAAATTGTTCGAAATTACATCAATTATTCAAAATTACATTATTTTCTACCGAAAAACCACAACATGATGAATTAGTATTCTAAACAATTACCCAATGCATATTAAAATGTTTCTGCCACTAAACATACTTAAGAATCAAACATCTAACTAGAAGTTTAGTTCAAGAACCTTTCAACTTCTACAGATGGGTGACACATAAAGAATCATATTCATATTGCAATATAGGTCAGCTCAATGGATTGCTTTCAATTACCACTATAATGTTTGTATTCTCAAACTTTAAGGTGCGTGCCTGCTTATCATATCAATTGCCACTATAACATTTATATTCTCAAACTTTAAGGTACGTGTCTGCTTATCATATTTAAGCCCTAACCTTTTTTGTTTGTTTTATTGAATTAATGATATTTAAATAACTCATTAAAAAACCTATCATTCTTTTAAAATTTGCATATTAATTTTTTAAATTAGACACTAAGTTTCTATTCTATCTAACTTATAATCTAACAGTAAGCCTCTATCATACATAACCTATAATCTTCCTAATTCAAGTTTACTTCTGGGTTCCCTTCAAGTTTACTTTCAAGTTCCCTTCAAATTTACTTCCAACTTCAACTTTACTTCCAATAAAGTCCAAGCTTTTATTTGGTTTGATATAATACTATACTTTGAACAAATTTTACACGATGTGTCGAACACACAAACATTACAAGAAAAAGAATGGACAAAGATAAGCCAGAATACAATTATGAAAATAAAACACAAGTTGTGCTACACAGTACCCTATACACCAGTTAACAATCAAAACTGCAACAAATTTTCTATAAAACATTTAGAGTTCCTACTCATTTAACAGCCACTCAAGCAAATGTTATATAATCTACAGAGTAAAACTTTGACACTATGTTCTAAACACAACCCACACTAAGTTATAATTCATAAATATTTCTATAATTTCCATCATCAAAACTTAAACATGGCGATGAAGTAGGGTGACCGAGCAGACTCAGACATATTGTGAATTTCCCACAAAAACCATTAGAAATCAGTCATAACAAACATCAAGGGCATGTTAACAGCTGATTCAAAAGCTTAATAATCTGATCTCAATCAATAAAACAAAGTCATTCCTAGGATAAAACTGTTACAAAGCTAATAGACTCCACAACTCTTACACAACATTTCCTATTGGACTTTGACAGAATTTCAACACGATAATCTTGGGACAGCATCACAGTTCAAAAACCTAAAACTAAAATAAACATTATTTCAATAATAACAGACACAAACCTTCAACTAAATTCACTTCAAACAAAACAACATTCACACTTAAAACAATCAGAAAATGTTTTCACTCATAAATTGAAAACTGCTTTATCATTGCAGCAGATAATAGTTCACACTTATTCAACAAAGTCAATCCAAATATTCATAGAAATAGCGAAGAGATATTTTACCCGCAGATATATCGAAGTTTTAGAATGATATGTTAGTGTGATGATGTTGAGTTTGTGGCTGGAGGTAGAGGCAAGCTACGACTGACGGAGACTGATGGTACTAGACCTAAAGTTGGTGAGTGTTGTTGGCGTCGAGTTGAAGCTCAAACTGAATAACAAGCCTATAAACGGAAATGCACTACAAAAACATCAAATGTGTTAGAGAGATCTGTTGTTCACGGTGAAAGTAACTGTGAGAATCAGCGGTGGCTTGCGACGGATTATCAAATAGAGACGGTAAGAGGATAATGGAGAGGCTTAATGGTGGAGAATTTCCGGTGGTGGGTGCAGTGTATCGGAGGGATTTTATTCATAGTTGAGTCGTGAGGGTGGCCAAGGAAAGTGATTGTATTGTAATATGAAGGTTGGAATAGTTACAAAATGAATGAAAGGGAATTGATGTACATAGGTTTCGATGGATGTTTGGTGATTTGAGGAAGGAGAATGAGTTGCGTGTGATAAATGACGATAAAGATGGTGGTTTGCTCACAGTTAGACAGAGGGAAGTCTAGCGGAGGGTATGGTAGAGGTGAGTTCGATTGATGAAGAAGGAAGGAGAACGAGTTGAGAGATTGTTGGGTGGACGTGGTTGTCGTATGGAGGCTTTGCAGAGATAGGGTTTTGAGAAAGTTCTGAGAATTAGAAAGAATGAAATGAAAATAGGGTTATGTTTTATTTTTAAAAAAATTAAAGACTTTAGGCAGCACTTTTTCAAGAAGCGCTGTCTAAGGGGGGCCCTCTAGCAGCGCTTTTTGAAAATGTTGTCTAAGGGGGGCCTCTAGCAGCACTTTCTGAATAACCTTAGGCAACACATTTTGAAAAACGCTTTCTAATAGGGTCTTTTAGCAGCGATTTTCCAAAGCGCTGTCTAAAGTGTGCCTTAGGCAGCACTTTTTAGAAGTGTTGTCTAAGACTAACCCTTAGGCAGCGCTTTTGCTGAAATTTCTTCAAAACTTTATGTGTTTATTTTTTTTAGCTTTCAGGAAAAAGCGTTGTCTAAAGTGCAATTTATTTTTCCATTTTTGGCGTAGTTTATGGTAGTACTAACTTTTATGTTGTGCTTTAAGTGTAAACAGTTAACCTAAACACTTGAGAGTTAAGTGAATATAGTTTATCTTGTGAGGATCTTGATGCTTGTGATGTACTTTTTGGTAATCTGTTTTTCATATCCAATTTAAATGTCACAAATGAATTACTCACTAATGTCATATTCTTGAAGCTTAGAACTAGAAGTTTGATTGCACCTTGTATCCTGATAACTTTTGAGACTGCATGCTCTGTTTTGTTTTGAAGTTTTTTTGTTTTTAATTTCGCTCGAAGTGAAAAAGTTTAAGTGCGGGAGAATTTGATCAATGCATCATCATGCACATTCTTCTACAGTTATACTTAGGCATTTCCTTAGTTTATCTGTTTATTTTTTCCATTTTAGTGTGTTTTTATAATTTAGTTTATTTTTGCACTTAATTAATTTTCATATTTTATTTTCAACATTAGTAGCTTTCAATAAAAAATTCATAACTGGCGCTATGGGAATCGGATTGAGGCGTTTTAATATTCGTTAGAAAGATGTGAAATAGAGCTACAAATTTCATGTTGAAGCCAGAAGTTGATTCAGACTGTAGATGCCGCAAAAAATTTGTTGAAGTTTCAGTCATAAGAAGCAATTAGTATTGGACTGATTTTGGGCTGGTTTTTCATGTTATTGACCCAATTGGGTTATGACCTGAATTTTTTATTTCATCTATATCTAGAGCAGCATGTTACTGTTCACGTTAGTTCATTTGAAGAAAGCTATTTTTTATACGATCGTAAAGGAGAATTAATCCCGAAGACGAATTCTTCTGTTACAGGTTTCATCGCTTTGAGGTTATTCTAATTCCAATTTAAATTCAATTTCTTTTCAATTCTTTTTATGAATTTGATAGCTTTTGTTTGCTTAATTAGATCTCTCCTCATAGGATTTAATTGATTAAATTCGATTGTTGCATGTTCCTAATTGTAATCGCGTGTTAACTTAGTTTTTTCGTTAACCTCGTCTAAGTCTTTAAACTGCGATGCTTAATGTGGTAAACAAGAATATAATTCACATGATATTGTTAGCATTTGTCTAATTGATTTCATAATCAAATAGTAACGAATCCGCTCAGGGAATTGGTGTTATATTAGCCAATGATAAGCCAGAATCTGAATCAGTAGGATTAGCCATTTTAACTTATTGGATAATCACTTATTTACTCTGTTTGTTAAAATGAACCATAAACCAAAATTCCCCTAATTTGATTTCAGTTGGTTAATTATAATACAAGAATTCTTGTGATAAAACTCGAGTCATTGTCGCTATATACAGTTTTAAAAATCACTTGTTTTGATCCGTGTGCGACAACGGATCAGTGGTTGCCTATGAAATAATTCAGGGGAGCATGATTTTTCATGCTTGGTTGTCCTGAAGTTGGTGCTTCTACTGTGTCTTCTGTTGCATGTGCTCTGATTTGGAGCTTTTACCTTGAGGAAGAGAACTAAGTATGTACGATAGTGGGAGTAATAAACTTGTCTGATTATACAAGCTTTTGATTTGTGTTGAGGTGTATTGTGTTTGTACATAGTTTATATGGTTGCGTGTAACTTGTGTTTGGGGTTTTATTCCTCTCTCTAGATTTTGTGCAAAGGTTGTTTTAGCCAAAATTTTGTCAAAGGGGAATATTGTTAATTTCATGGTTTTAGGATTGGCTAAATTTGGCTAAAACATGATTCTATTGATGTTGAGCAAAATTTTATAATATCTGCATTAACTGTCATGATAGTTTAGTTGTTATGAGCTTTTTAGTCAAATATCGAAGCATATGTTATGACATCCTGATCTGGTACAGTATGCGCTGCTGTTGTGTAATTCTTGACATATTTAATTTAATTTGATAGAGATCAATTTGAATATTACTCGTCACTTGTGCAAGTCAAGGAGATTATTTAGAAACAAAAATGCAGATTTGGCTAGTTTCATAAAAAGGATCTTTGAGACTTTTAAGAAATATTTATGAAATTTGTTTATATTTGTGTGGAGAAGATTCTGCAGGAATTTACTGGAGATTGGATTTGATTGAAGACTCCAAGTCAGTCCAAGCCTAATTGCTGAAGTCTATATAAGGAGACATCCAAGACCTAGTTTTTAAGTAACATAGTTTTTGTAAAACCTTGTGAAAAATAAGAGTTTAGGGTTTGAGAGTTCCTCAGTTTCTCCGTATGTTTTTTGTACGTCCTCATGTATCTTTTTGATACATTTAAGTTGACTAATCGTTACTTCTTTATCAAGTTATTGTTCTCCTTTAAGCTTTTAAGCAAAATGTTGAGTATTGTTCTTAGTGAAGCTTTTAAACTAACTAAATATTTTGTTTCGGAAAAGTGTTCTTCTTTTTTGTTTCTTGAGACATTCTCTGAAATTTGGATTGTTTGATATCATTGTGGTGATTGAGAGTGAGAGGAGTTCTTATATTGAGTAAGAATTAAGTGAGAAGTGTAAACCAAGATTATTTAGCTTCAAATTAATGCTACTGAAAATAAATTTTTTTCTAACTTGATAGCCCATAGAGTAGGTAAATTACACCGAACTTGATTAATAATTAGTAATGTTCTTTAAATTTCTATAATTTATTTTTCACTACAATCTTTTTATTTTTAGCAAATATATTTTCTATCGACATGTCGACAGATATTATAATATTTGTGTGTGCGAGAATTTCAAGATAAAACATCAATACATGAATTTAAATAAGTTTTCATATACTACATAAACTACTTTGACTCCCCGCATAGAATACTTCTAATACACATGATGGTAACGAGCTTATTTATATACAAAGCTAATTATCATCAGTTGCTTAAAAAACACTTAGAAAAATAACATATTTAATTAGTACATTCGAAATTTTTCCTTAGTTTTCTCAAACACCTCTTCAGCAATAATGGCTTCTTTGCCATCGGCTCTTTTAATTTCCAAATGTGCTTTTTGATAAAATCCAGTTCCTCGTAATGCATCAGCTATAAAATCATCAAAACCAATTGCAATTGCTGCCTCTGCTTTTGCTCCATAAACCAGCCTCTACATAAAATTAAGAAATAATATATAATATAAAAACTACAAATTTTTATAATTACCAAATAATTGTTGTATCTATCAGATACATCATTTATTTAATAAATTTTAAAAAATAATATTTGTTTATGATATAAAGAATAATACCAAATAAAAATAACACAAGATTAATAAATTTAAGAAGAAGAAAAAAAGCATAATATTAGGAATTTAAAACCTTAACACGTGAAAGATGAATAGCACCAAAGCACATTGGGCATGGCTCACAAGAAGCATATATCTCACAATCAGAAAGTTCTATCTGCTTCAGTTTCTTACAAGCCTGCAAAATCATGCCATTTTGTAAAATTTCAATTAATTAAATTTTTTTACAATAATATCATAATTTTTGCTAATAAACAGAAAATTAAATGCCTATAAAATATTTTAATAAAAATAAAAAACAATTGATAAAAAAATCAGGGTTAATCACTCTTATAAAATTACAAAAATATAAATATAATTTTATTCTTAACCGTCAAATATGCACACTATTAAAAATTTACACACAAATGTGGGTATTAGAATTTAATAAATTATAATAATAAGGTTTAACCTATTAATATCGATTTAGGTATAATATATGGACAAATAAAATATACTTTATATAATTTAAGAAAATAATGTAATCTATTTAAATAATCAAACCTCTCTTATTGCAGTGACTTCAGCATGAGCAGTAGGGTCATTGTTTCTGAGAACCATATTGTGACAACTAGCAACAACTTCATCATTAAAAACAATAACAGCACCAAAAGGACCTCCATCTTCACAATCTACACCTTTATATGCTTCTTCAACTGCTTTTCTTAAAAATTTGTGGTCTCTATCCTTTATAGCTAATTAACCAAAGTAATAAATAATAAGTGGCACATAAAAATATTATTCAAAAATAAAAACTAAACTGTTATGAAATATTCATTACCTTGCTTGTGGCCAGAAAAAGCAGAAGCTACTGCAACAACAGTTCCATCCTTTGTTTGCACCACTAAGATATAAACAAAAAAATAATTATAAATCCTCAAGTTTTATTCATGTTTTCTAAGACATAATATTATTAAATATAATATGCAAAGCATGGCTAATTCGAGACTTACTATCTTAATAAAATAAAATTCAATAACTTGCTAGTGTTCTTTTATGTGAATACAAATATATGAGATATAGTTGATTGAGGTATATATAGGAATGGTGATGGGGAATGAGAACCATGGAACAAATGCTATTTTGAATAAATTAATGGTGGAAAATTACAAATGGATGAGAAAAGAAAGGTGGTCCATTGATATTAATTAATAAAATAAAAGAAAGAAGAAAAAAAAACACATGAGATGAGATGAGATGATGATGTTATATCGTGCTGGCAAGAACTAGATGAAGAATATTAAAATGTAGTCAAAAGGTACATGAATGAATGTAACTTCAAACTATGACTCATCTCACATTATATATGAAATGCAAATTTTAGTATAGCAAATGGATATATCTGCCCTGGAATAAGTCTGTTAAAAAAAATGGGATGGAATGGACGTGCAAATGCAAGTTTAAAATTTTGATTTGTATAGTCAAAATTGTGGGTGGAGCGGAAGAGATTTATTTAAATTTGAAAACTAAAAATAAGTAATAGTTTGTAAATATAAAAATCAATAAAAAAATAAAATGAACTATTAGGTAGGGGTGTGCATGGATCAATAACCAAACCAAATTGAACCATATATATGGTTTGGTTTGGATTTTAAAACTATTTCATTAAAACTAGTTTATATTTTTAAAACCGGTTTATATGTGGATCGGTTCGGTTTTGAACCGGTTTCTCGCAAAAACCAATTTTAAAAAAAAAACCAATTTTAAACCAGTTTTTCTAAAAATCAATTTTTAATTTTTTTAAAAAAACCAATTTCAAAACCAGTTTTATAAATAAAACCAGTTTCAAAACCAGTTTTATAAAAAAAAAATCAATTTTAAAACCAGTTTTATAAAAAAACCAATTTTAAAAATAAAGTTTTATATCAAAAATATTTTTTTTATTTAAAAAATTCTAAAATTAGTTTATGTTAAAAACAATAATTTAAAAAAAAAATTGATCATTTCTCAAAATTTATTATCATTGACAATTTTAAGTAAGCATGTGCACAATGTGCATAATTTTAAAACAGTTTTAAAATATATGACCATTGAATTGTTCATAATGTTATAATTAAATGATTAACAATCAAGTCAATACATTGTCAATATTGTGCGGAACCAAATAGTCATAAATAAATAAAATTAACTGCTAATACATTGTCAATATTGTGCAGAACCAAATAGTCATAAATAAATAAAATTAACTGCTACATCCAATGCATCCATCGTAATCTGGAGTCAACCTTACACGTGTCTTCTTGGTGTCATCAAATCTGCAACATAACCATAATTCATGCTTAGAGTTTGCATAAGACATTCATAGATTTTTTAGGTCACATTACAATATTCATCAAAAGACCAATCAGTTCATTCTCTTAATCGAATAGAATCCAATATGAGTAGTGAATTGTCAACAAGCACTTAGATCAAAAGACTAATCATTTATTTCTAAATAATCCAGTATGTTTTGTAGGATATATAGCTCAAGAATGGAAGGAAAATTCATATATAAAACTTTAGAATTCTTTACCGTTAAGTCATCTTCGAATGCAACAGAGATTGAAGAGGTTGAACAACTAGCACCATCTTCCGTATAAAGTAATTCTACAAAATATATAAATATATTTTATTATGCCTCAAGTATAATAAATAAATAATAATACATTAGAGAATATACTTAGTTATCATACCTTGCTCAAATCTCTCAAGAATATCAAAATCTTCATTTGTAATCAATGATGAAGATGTTCCTTTGAGCCAATCTTGAGTGCATATCGATTGCTTGACGGTTGTCGGTGTTAATGAGTGCGATATGGATCAAGCACCCTTTCTCGTACTAAATGCGATTCGAGCATTGTGCTTATTGGTATAGCAAGTACATCTCTTGCAATGTTTGCAAGGATGGGGTAATGAATTTACTTTCCACCACTCTAAGACATTTATCTCCATGTTACGCTCTAAACTCTCTCAAGATAAGTAGTTAATTCGTTATATCACACCCTTACGAAAGATAAAACTCAGCAGTTCCATACGGATGGCTAACACTACCAAAACTTGCGACTCATTTAAATTACCTTGAGGAGGCATAAAGCCAACACAATATTCCTCGTATATAGATTTCAAACAAGACTCTAAGGTTTCTTTCAAGGCATCGCATCAACCTTATTATAATATCGTCGCACCATCCAATCAACCAATTTAACCTTGCGTCTAGGATCGAAAGCTAGAGCAATCAACAACATCATATTAAGCTTCTCGTGAGATCCCCAATACTTATCATACTTCTTCTTCATCTTTTGAGTCTTTGAACGTAGATGTGCATCTTGACACACATATCCACAATGCTCTTTCCAATACCGGGACTTCAAACATATAGATATTGCTTGTCAAGTAAGAAGACCACGATATATGGGTAGCATCATAAAACAACTTCAAGAATGGAATGATTAAGTTGATATGATTCCAATCGTCTTTCGTCGGGACACCTTTTCCCTTTTTTGTCAACTCATTCACATACCTAGCACAACATAAAATGTTCAATATCAATTCAAGAAGAAACATGTATCCATAAACCCAAAATACTAATATTTAGAAACTTATTAACAACCTGAATACTTCTACGTGACTCAACAACTACCTCTCACACGTCAAAGATAAAGCTACAGTTTGTGATTTTTTAAAATAGCGGCAGAATATAAATTGAAAAGCAATTTCACAAATGGAAAAGCCAAACCAAATATACGCTAAGCTTATGTTCGGAATTTCATTTGATATTCTTATCAAACTGATTATGAAGCAAACAATAAACTTTGATATTCTGTACTCAAGCAAAGAAAATCCACAAAGTGATTATGCAGCTGATTTAATGGAAACAAGAGTGACTGCATCATGGTTAAAATAACATATTTGTACCAAAAAATAAAGTGGTACACTTTCAAAGAAAATCAGAATACTAAATAAGCTGGAAATCGCATACCTTTTATTACGAAAACCTAATTCTTCAAAGGTTCTTTCATGTTTTGAAGCAGATACTAACATCAAGTAAGTCGAATTCCAACGAGTCTCAACATCTAGAGAAACTAAACCTTTATAGTCCATGTTCTCCTCATCAATACATCCCTTGAATTTAGCAAGCCTCGCGGGAGAAGATCTAGCATACCAAACTGCATGACGAACTCTATAAACTGAATCATCAATGTCTTTTAAACCTTCTTTCACAATTAAATTCAATACGTGTGCGCAACACCTCATATGAAAATGGTTTCCGCTCATAACTAAACTATTCTTAGACAAAAGCCTTCTCTTGAGAAGTTCAACCCCAACATCGTTTGATGAAGCGTTATCAACCGTCAAACTAAGCACGCGATTTAAACCCCAACTATTCAAACACATCTCCATCGTTTCACAAATAGCATCCCCTGTATGACTTGTGACTTAACAAAAATTTAAGATCTTCTTCTGTAAGTGCCAATTATTATCAATGAAATGGGCCGTCACACACATATAGCTCAACTTTTGACAAGAAGTCCACATATCAATGGTGAGACAAACTCTTCGACAATTCAGAGATATAAAGTTTTTCAAAATCGTTCTTTCTGTGTCCCATAGTTTCAAGACATCACGTGCCAATGTTGTGCACGAACAAATCTGAAATCTTGGTGAAGCGAGACTCATAAATTCATGAAAAGACTCATGTTCGACCTTCCGAAAAGGAATCTCCATGTTAATGAACATCTTAACCATTGCTCTTCGAATAGCTTCTTGGTCAAACTTGGCAATTAAAGGAGAGCCAACATGTTCTTCACCACTTGTCATAGAAGATGATGTTCTTTGCCTCTTGTAAACAACGCATCTCGATAAATGAGCATGCATTGAACTAGTTCCATTACTATACTTAATTTTTGTGCCACAGTATTTGCATGAAGCTTTTTGTTCTTCTTCTGATGATACAATGAAATGATTCCAAGCCTCTGAACGATTCTTTCGCTTCTTAGTGTGAGGAGGCGGCATTTCATTAGAAAAGCTAGGTGGAGGGGTTGAAACCGTATTCTCGGATGTCGCATAAGTTGCGCCAACATTAGTCATCTTGATTCTGTTCAAAATAGGAAAACAAATTAGAAATTCCATTTAAAATACCCAACAACTCCCTTCATTGAAAAATACAAGCAACCACATAAAAATTAGCAAAATTCAAAAAACCAATATATAGCCTTCAATTTATGCCAAGGATTACTATAAAAACCATCCAAACCTTCACTGAGATGGAGAATATTTTTAGAACTTTCAATTTCTAATGAAATGGATATAGATCAAAGAACAAAGTTACTGTTCTAATTTTCATGTACTATACCAATTTTTGTAAATATGGATTCAGTTACTGAACTAAAATATTTAGTTACTGTGCTAATTTTCATGTACTATACCAATAACCTTACATGCTCTCCTCAAAATGAAAGGCATTTCAACTTTTGCCAATCATCACAGCTAGATGCAAATGCGAGCTCAAACTAGTATAACATTCTACTTTCAAACAGATTAACAATGAAATTTAAAATAATAGGTTAAATAAGCAAATGAATTATTAGTCTCAGTGACACAAGATACTCCATTTCCATGTCACAAAATCACCTTAAACAAGCTGCATGACATTTCTGATTAAGAATAACATCTAGCAACCTAAGAAGAAACGTAATAAGGGGACAGGAAGTTGATTCACTTCAATCTCGTAAGTCGCAGATTGATATCGAAGTTTCTCAGAACAACCATATTCAAACCGGGCGGAACTTGACATGAACAAACATAAGGCAAGCAAGTAAAATTAAGATTACGAAATAGGTTAGGAGTGGGATGTTGTTCGGAAGTAGCGTGACAGAGCGAGAATGCGGGATGTCATTGTTGTTCTCGTGACAGAGCGAAAGGGTGCGAGGATGTCGTTGTTGTTCTCGTGACAACAGAGCGAAGTAGCAGGAGTTCTGACGGAAAGATGAAAGGGGTTTGTGGGTCATTACGAGGAAGGAAAGGTGAGGAGAGGGTTTGTAGCAGTGAATGGAAAGCGAGTTGAGAGTAAGAAGAGGATGGTTAATCCAATAACCAATAATGATCCAAATTGGATTGTGGTTATTGGTTTTAATTTTATTAATGGGCCACCAATTCTAAAATATAATATTGGGCTGGGTTTTAAAATTTGGACTAATATGGATACTAATTTGGTTTATGGTTTATGATTTTTTTGCACACCCCTACTATTAGGGTCTGTATGAATTGATGGAAAGGAATGAAGCAGAATAGAATGGAGGAGAATGATATCACATTCTATTGTTTGATTTTATAAAAAATGAATGAAATGTGATGAAATTCATTCCATCTCATACCACTATTTTAACTCATTTTTCATTCTACTCCAATTGGGGTGTATCCAATGGAATGAAATAAGTCAGAAACATAAATATAAATTTGTCCTTCAAACTTTCACTTTCACTATATTAATGTTTTTGAAGTAAAGGATAAAAATAGAATAAAAAGATTATAATATTTTCCGCTCCATTCAATTTTTAAACAATGGAATAGAATATTAATTTCGCTCCATTCTAAAATATCTAAACAATGTAATAGAATTTATGTTCCATTTCATTCTATTTCACTCTATTCTATTTCGTTCAATTCCGCTATGCTCTATTATTTCTAAGTTATCCAAACATATATAAGATATGTTCAACCCGTCATTTTGTCACCCACATCAGAATTATTACATAAAAAAGGTTTAATTTGCACCATTTTTTATTTCACATAAGATTTTTGAATTATCATATGCAAAAGATATAGTTAATATACTCAGTTAAGTTAGCTATTATTATTTATTCAATTAACTTAATCAAAGTCTTTTGACGTGATTTACTATGATGATGTCGTGTGTCTATAAGAAATGAATGTCTATGTATTATTAATGGTTAGTTAGCTATAAAGGATAGAATATGTGATTTCTCGACATCGTGACTCACCAAACACATGACTTGTGCGTACATATCCTTTGTAGTTCACATATCTTGACAACTTTCGAACAACTTATCACAATGGATTGAATTGGATAATGTTTCTTTCTTGTTTTTAAAACAAACTCAAAATTAAATATTTTGCATAATGTAGATTATGGATATGAAAAATTATAAATTGAATTATTTTATATTATAAGTTTAATTATTTTATTTTGTTTTTTTAATGAAAATAAAAAAGTTTCTCTTTTTCTCTTACATTATTTCAATTTAGATGTTTTTATTATTTTTATTTATCACTTTCGATTGTAGTTGAAATCAAATGTTATAAGACGATGCTCTAGATAAAAATGGTATCAACCGCTACCAATTCACCTTTGAAGTCACTGTGTTGTTGGTTTTAAACGGGCCTAGTCCTTAATAAATCATATTGCCCAGGTCCTCCAAGTTCCTCGTTTCTTAGAGTGGTATGTGGTGCATAATTCTTCTAGTCGTCCTTTAATATAGGATGTTCCGAGTCCGCTACCAAGGATAACTAGTGAAGGTTTGATGATGGAAGATGTTGAAGGAGTCCTCAGATTGATGAGTCGATCTTTAAAAGGCCTCAATGTGTGGAACAAGATTCGGGAAGGTCAAACTGTGGGAGAGACTCATTATTGAACCCTACAAATTTATCACTAAAGCACTTGGTTTGTCTTGGTCCTCATACGACAAGAAGCTCCAATATTTCATTTCTAAAGAGGACTACACATATCTTTTGAGCAAGGCTAAAGTCATTCATAAAGAAAAGATGGTGGAAATATCATATATGGCATGCAAGTCCACTATTATTTTGAATTTTGCAGATGGAGGTAAAAGGGACTTCTTTGCACTCTAAATGTCTTCGGAAGGAGAAAGAGATGTTTAGGAAGGATCTTAGGGCTCTTGTTGTTGAAATGTGTCAACTTTTCACTAAACTTACTTTGTTAGGTAATTTCCCAAGGAAAATTGGTGACAAGGTGCGAGCATACAGGTATCCTCGCCTATTAGTTGAGAAATTGAAGGTGTTGACTCGGGGATAAGAGATGGATATATCGCGTTGAAATCAGTTATGAAGGTTTCCATAGAAGAATATAAAAATGGACATAGAGGATAAATGGTCAAAAGGTACATGAATGTAGCTTCAAACTATGACTCATTTTACATTGGCTATATATGGAATACAGATTTTATTAGTAGTGACAAATGGGCATGTTGATCTATCTAGTTCAATTTTCTTATAAGTTGGTAAACAAAGTTGAATGGAGCAGAAATATTTGAGGGAATTAGTCTAAAATTTTAATTTGTACTGCAAAAAGTATGGGTGATATGGAACACGCTTGCGAGTATTGAATTTTTTAAGTCTAAATATTACAAATTTGTATGTAAAATCTCACGCCATAAAAACTGACAAAAATGGGAATATACATATTAAAAGGTATAAAGTTAAAACTTTGTCCCACAAAAAAGTGCAGATAAATGAATATATGCTACTAACCAGTCCTATTTTGTCACCTTAGATCTTATCATAGTTATTACTTACAAAAAGATTTAAGTTGCCCCCATTTTTTCTTGTGAAGTCAAATTTTTTCAACATTATGTTTTGATGAAGACAACTACTATGTGCATATATCAAATGATGAGAAAAATAATATGAGTAAAATGACTATGGATCAAGATTGCAACTTTATGAAGAATAGCATGGATCTTAGGCATTAGAGATACAAGCATGCAATTATGTTGATGTCTTAGTGCTCAAAATACTCCTAAATATTCACTTGCATGCATGGCCTAAAGTAGTTGCATTCCAAACTATTTCTGCCTTTAAAATAAATATTTTTTCAATTTTCAATTCAGGAAATCAATTACCCCTATTTCAGAAATTGATTTCCTTCATCGAATTTTGAATTTTTAAAAAACAATTTTTAGGCATGAAAATCGATTACCCCTATTTCAGAAATCGATTTCCTTCACGAAAATTTAAATTTTCAGTTGCAATCTTTCAAAGGAAATCGATTACCCCATATTCAATAATGGATTTCCTGTATAAGGCATTAATGTTTCAGTCTATTTTTTTAACTAGACGTTTTTCAAATATCATATCTTAAACATTGCCTCTTTTCATTAAAACATACACTTTCATAGAGGTGTTAAGGTGTTATATATACTGCTATTTTCATAATTCAAATTTCACCTCTTCCATTGCAATTTGAATTCATATACTCATTCATTTTTCAAACAAGTGTTTTGATACTTCAACTTTTATTGAATTTTTTTTTTACATTTATTTCTCACATCAGTCCAGGAAAAACTCTTCCATCATTCATAAATATTTAAAGACTATATATATATATATATATATATATATATATATATATATATATATATATATATATATATATATATATATATATAGAACAAGATTTGGTTATGCAATTATGTCTCTGAGTTTGATGATAACAAAGAGTATGTTTGAGTGAACCACTTTTGTTACTCTAATGCTTGTTGTATTTTTAAGATAAACAAACAGGTTCTGCTTCTGATGAATGACGTGGCCAAGACATTAGAAGAAAATATATTCCGCTTCTAAGCTACAGAGGTTATGCTGAACAAAGTAGCAAGGAAAACTTCAGAAGGCTCTGAAGTTTAGTTACTCTGATACGTTCGTCTGGAGAAACTAGTCAGAAGATCTAAAGACAGAAGTGTGAATAATGTCAAGATGTTGAAGACTCTCGAGTTTCAAAAGATAAAGGATTATGAAGACCAAGTGCTTGAAGACTCTGAAGACGTGGCTCTGAAGATTCGAAAGACTTGAAGTTCTTCTGAACTTAGGTTACGACACAAAGCATTCTGAAGACCAATTGCTGAAGACTCTAAAGAATGTGATTCTGAGGATTTCAAGGCTTGAAGTTCCTCTGAACTTAGGTTACGATACAAGGTTACAAGACCAAGTGCTGAAGACTCTGAAGAATGTGATTCTGAAGATTCCAAGACTTGAAGTTCTTCAAAATCAAGTGTTGAGGCTTCTAAAGAGGAAGATTTGAAGACTCTGAAGACTTGAAGTTTTGATTAACCAGAAGTTAGATTCTCCACTTCTAAACTCATGCTCGCAGAAGCCTATGAAGTGCAGAAGGAAAGAAGATAACGTTAACGTAGTACAACAGTACATAGTAGAAACAAAACATTTCATTCCACTACCATGAAGGACGGACGCTGCGTACGATCTTGTCCCTCACGTTCTTTCAAGCCGCCACAAGTTTCATATTCCAAACGTACCCTCCAACGGTTACATCATGCATGACACTATATAAGAGCTTGAAGACTTGAAGAAACAACTGCTAATTCACGAGAAAACTCTCTGCACATAAACTTCATTATTCTTTGTAAAAAGTTGTAAATTCTTTCAAGTCATTTGTACTAAAAATTTGTTTACATATCAGCTTGTGCAGAAGCATATTTATTTGTAAACAAACTTGTTATCAAACGGTTGTTTGATTGTTCCTTGAGAGACCAGTTGGGTCAGCTACTCAAGAAGTCTAAGACAGTTAGTCTTAGAGGTTGTTAGTCACACACAGTTGGTGTGTGCATGTGTTAGTCACCGGCGGTTGCCCGTACAAGTGTAATCAGTTTCGTTATAGTGGATTAAGTCCTCAGTGGAGAGAGACAAATCACCTCGGAAGGGTGGACTAGAGTAGCTTGATGTTTCAAGTGAACTAGGATAAAAATATTGTGTTATTTATTACTTTCATATCTTTCAATCTTCATCAAAGCAAAGCATATTCAAGAAAATTGTATTAAAAGTAAAAGTTTTCAAAGTATAAAACTCAATTCAAATCTCAATTTCTTGTAATTTTTTCATATATATATATATATATATATATATATATATATATATATATATATATATATATATATATATATATATATATATATATATATATATATATATATATATATATATATATATATATATATATATATATATATATATATATATATATATATATATATATATATATATATATATATATATATATATATATATATATCATAAATTTGCATTTCTTTCATATAAGATATTTGACTCATATGAAAAAAAATTGTTAGTATATTTAGTTGAATTAGTTATAAATATTTATTCAATTAAATTAATCATTTTTTTTTTACGTTATTAGCTATGATGCCGTGTGTGTGTAAAAAATAAATGTCTTATTATTATTGGTAGTTGGCTATAAAGGATAGAATGTGTGTGTGTTCTCGACACCGTGACTCACCAAACACATGGATTCGTGCGTACATATCCTTTGTATTCACACATCTTGATAAGTTTTGGAACAACTTATCACAATGGATTGAATTAGATAATTCTTCTTTTTAATTTTTAAAACATATTCAAAATTAAATATTTTGCATAACGTGGATTATGGATATCAAAATTTATAAGTTGAATTTTTTATATTATAAGTTAAATTATTTTATTTTATTTTAAATGTGTATAAAAGGTTTTTCCTTTTCCTCTAACGTTAATTTAATTTGAGTATTTTTAATATTTTGTATTTATCAATTTTTAAATTAGACGAGATTAATGTTACAAGACGATGGTCCAGACTAAAAGGGTATCTACAGCTATCAATTCACCTTTTGAAGTCACTACATTGTTGGTTTCAAATGGATCTCAATAAATCATATTGCTTCGGTCTCTCAAGCTCCTCCTTTCTTAGAGTGGTATGTGGTGTAGAATTCTTCTAATTGTAATTAATGAGAATTATTACAAATGGCATGTTGACAAGAAAGGAAGTGAAAAAATATAATAAGTGAATGGGAAATAGTCTTATACAAAAAGATTTACTCACGTTGAAAGTCCTTATATAAAGTAAAGATCATTAACTCAACAAAAGGATAAAAGAGCATAAAGTGTCACATAGACAAGTGTGGTGGTCCCAAGCATTATGTCACTTGTCTCATCCATACAATCCATTGATGGTGTCACTATTGGCAATACCGGTTCTGACTCCAGGACCGGGTCTGAGGGCGTGAGCGTAGAGGCGCTAGTGGCAATTTGTAGGCGGTATTTGAGAACTTAAGCACGACGCATCGAAGCAATGGGGATATTCGCGTCATTAATGAGACGGCTCCGACGGGTGGCAATTTTGGTTGTTGCTTGTATTTTGAATTTTGAATTTTGAATTTAAAAGTGGCAACACTTCATGAAGTATTGCAGAATGAAAACATGCAACTTTTAATTACGTTGCTTTAGGCCAAACATTATAACTTTTGATTAAAAGGAATTGTTTAACTAAGGGTCGTCACCTTATGAAACAACATTAATGTAACCTATAAATGTTTCATTCCACATTCAAAAACTTATCAGAAAAATTTGCATATCCTCTAGAAATAATTTCAACACTCTTCACTACATTCGAGTTTTCATCTCTTGTGCAAACTCGAGAAGGCTAAATTATCCCGGGTATTTCTGCATCAAAACTCTAAGACAAATAAAGAGTGCTTGAAATATTATAAGGATAGTGTTCTATACACGATTACAGCCCATATTCTTCCAATTTTGAAGCTTCAAATAGCAGTCTTATAGTATCTCAAATCATGGCCGCCAACGTTACCGTCTCAAGCATAAAGCTGATACACCAAGACCTTGTAAAGTTAGATCATTTTGATGGAACAAACTATACCCGTTGGAAAGACAAAATGACGTTTCTCCTTACTTCCCCGAAGATTTAATATGTCTTAGATGATGATCTGGAACCAATTCCAGAACCAAAGAAGATGACATCAATGAATTCAAAAAGAAACAAAAGAAATGAAATGAAGACGAATTATTCTATCGTGGACATATTCTAAGCACATTGTTTGGCCGTCTTTATGATCTATACACTAATACTCCTTCAGCAAAGGAAAAATGGAAAGCACTCGAGTTCAAAATTAAGGCCGAAGGAGAAGGTATGAAAAGTTCTTAATATCTAAATACTTTAATTTTAAAATGTTGATTCCAAGCTGATACTTGCACAAGTACACGAGTTACAGGTTCTCATAAATAAAATAAAATTCCTGAAAATAAACATTCTTGAGTGTTTGCGGGAGTTTCTCACGAAAAATCTCTAGCCTCTTAATTAAAGGTTACTTGCAGAACCAGCTACAAGATTCCTCGATTATCGTGTTAAGTTTGACAATATATTGGGTGCTTGACAAGATCAAGGCGCGAAGAACACAAATGAGAAAACAAAGACAAGTAAATGGTAGATAAATTGATAAACTAAAAAAAATAAACAAGATTTTGTAAAGATATAAGTTCTTTGAATTAAAAGGTTGACGCAATCGTACAACTTTCAGAACTGACTCGTTTCTCTGTGTGCTGATACTTTGAGTGCTCTCTTCATTGTTACAAAATTCAACCTTTAAAACGAATGCAATAATTTTCTTAAATAGATGCTAGAAACATTGTAACCATCGTCGGTTACTTGAGCCACTCACATTTCTACTTCATGCAGCATCATTTTTGAAACTCCCACGTTTCACTCAATACTCTTTGTTGATAATCACTTTAACCGCCATTTTCTTTTGATCTTGACTTGCCTAGTCGTCACTGCTTTTGCTTCGCTCTTAATAATATCTCGTCGACCGCTTCTTTGGGTGTAATCCATGAAATCCTGTCGACATTCCCATAGCTCTTTGTTGATGCTCTTCTTTAACGAAGGATATCACCTAACATGTGGCCTAATACTTAAGTCGAAAATTTACTTGTCAACAAATTTCCCACCAAAGGCCAAGTTTTGCTGGAGATCCTGTCGACTACGTACCTTGTGAAGGAAAATTGCGATCATAAGCGCAGTGGAAATTAAAATTTTCCTTTAGCGATCCTTACGAAGGGGCATGGTCACTGATAAGATCTATTACCTCTTGTGGCGATTTGGATCTTTGATGTTGTGATCACGGGCGTTGATGAAGAACAACACATCTACTTAGTCCACACGAACAAATTGCTTCCGGTCACAGTGCTAGCTGCTTACGAGCGAAAGCTTTGAGTAAGAGAATGAGCGAAAATACGACTAGGGTTTCAAGATCGAATTTTTATCAAGTAAAATGCTTCAACACAAGGATTCTATTTATAGAACCACAAGTGTGGGCTACAAGCTAAAAGCCCAATAAAGGCTATAAGCTAAAATCCTAAATAAGCATACGAGTATCATATGTTATGATGTCCCACATATCACTTAAGCGTGTGGTACCTTACTATATGTTGTATTCCACTTAACTGCACCATTTTTTACAGTGATTTCTAGTAAACAACTGCTAATCTTCCAAATTAACAATAATTTGGTAACTTACAGGATCGACTAGATTGATCCTAGGACATGTGTCTAAGTATTGGTGTTTGAGCTTGTCTTAAAACTTATATTCAACATTCTATCTAAAGCACTATGAATCCTTAAAGACATTAAATAAAGGTTCGATTAAAGATTATACAAACTTTGATTAAGAGACTTCGATTAAGAGTAATAACGAAATAAAATCGAAATATAAAGATGTGGACAAAATAATGTAAACAGATTTGTGAATGACTTCGAATAAAAAAGACTTTGAATTAAAAGCAAAGGACTTCGTAAAGTAATGTAAATGGTTCATAAAGGAAATGTAAAGGGTTTGGCAAAGAAATAAAGGTTTTCGAACCGTGTAAATTTGGCTAAAAGATAAAATAATAAACTAGAAACAAAATAACTTTAAAGATAAACAACTTTGATTTAAACTTCAAAAATAAACAATGGTGTTTCTATACGTGCATTTCTCTGCAAACTCGTTTCCCTTACACTTGGTATTTTGAGTATATATGAGTTTTCGAACAATAATGAACACACCAAATCCTAACACTAAGACTCCTATTTATACTATTTAGAATCTAACGGTCCTACTCTAAAAAGATGCCACGTTTAAAGATTGCATGGCTTTTGCAATCGTTGGATAGAAATAGGGTGTGGGTGTTACAATAAAAAAATTATTGCAATTACCTTCTTTATCTAGTGTGTCCAATTAATTCCATGTCTCTGATTCATTAAAAAATACATCTCTAGTGATGAGAAACTTTTGAGTCATATGATTGTACAACTTATAGGATCATTGTTGAATAATATCCTATGAGCAATATGCTCACTATTTTCACCTTGCTTACTTTATCTTTGATCGGGTATGTAATTGAAACATAATGATTCAAACACTTTAAAGTGACACACACTTGGTTTTCTTGCACTTTATGCTTCTTTCGACACTTTAATTTTCAACTTCTTAGTGGAGAATCTATTTAGTATATAAGAGGTTATATTGGGTGCTTCTCCCTAGAACAAATGAGTCATGTTCGTATGTTTTAGAATACTTATGGCCATGTCAAGTATGGTCTCATTTTTTCTTTTTTTCTAGACCATAATGCTAATGAGTATAAGGTGAGGTGACTCCATGTCTTATGCCTTCACTAAAGTAAAATGACTCAAATTTATCTGATATATTCTCTCCACCACCATTAATCCTCAAAACTTTTATTTCCTTTCCATCCTCCTCCTTAACTAAGGTTTTTAATTTCTTGAACACTTCAAGAGCTTCACTTTTAAGTTTATTGGTATATAACCATATAATTCTTATATGTTCATCAATAAAAAGGATGAAATAATTGCTCCCATGTAGTGATTATACCTCTAAAGAGCCATATATAGAATAATGCACAACCTCTACTACACCATTTGATCTCTTATGCATGTGAGATGCAAAGAACAATCTGATTTGATTTCCTTTCACACATGCTTCACATGGCATTATGTTTGCATTCATTTTATGCTGGCCATACACTAAAATTTTGGAGTTTGATTGACTTAGCCCTCTTAAATTTAAGTAATAAGTCGAAATAATTCGAAATAAGTCAAAATAAATTGAAATAAGTCAAATAATTCACAATAAGTCGAAATAAGCCAAATAAATTGCACAAAACACATGAGAGTATTGGTCATCATGTTTCAATCATAACTTGAGTTTTGTAAGTTCGTGTGTGGTATTTTCAGTTATGTTGGAAAGAAATGCATATAACTTTATTAGGGTAATGAATTCTTAATATTAAATGTGTAGACGAGTTCATGATTACGGTAATGCCTCATGATGTTTATGTGTATGAATAATGTCAAATCCGCTCAGCTTCATCGTGAGTAATGCTTAACAAATACGCTTTCTTTCAGTCTATATGCATCATTTAAATGTCATATTCTTTGAAAACTTAGGCTTAAGTACCAACTTCTTGTAAGGATCAAAGAGACGCAATGAATAACCATTCATGGTAACTAAAAATCCCTTTTAAACTAGTTGTATAATAGTTATCAAGTTGCACATCATACTAGGTACATATAGTACATTTTCAATGAGTGCATTCTTGACATCCTTTATCCTAAAGACAGTGTCACATATGTATGTTGTTGCAAGGTAACTATTTGCCAAATTATCATTGGTTATTTTGCTTGGTTCAATGTTTGTGAGTCATTCCTTGTATACATTCATGATATTTACATACCCTAAATTAAGATATCATAACTGAAATATAAGGTTTCCTTCACATGTCGTGGCCATCAGCAAAATAACTTGTGAATCATTGTCATTATCATGAGTTATGTGAGCTTTCTCATCACGTCTTTGATTCTGCTTGTCTTTTTTTCTTGTACTAACATCCATCAGCAAAATTTCCATATTTCTCACAATTGTAGCACCCCACTTTCCTTTTATAAAAATTCCTCTTCTTTGATTAGTTGGTTCTAGAACCTCCTCAACTCTTAGAGGATTCAACTTTGTCATCAACTTGCCATTGCATGACCAACTTACAATCTTGAAGCTTTCTTTTCCTTTCTTATTGAAGTTTATTTTGTTAGTATTTTTCATGATCACCTCTGCTTGCAAGAACTTCTAAAATCACCTATTTACACCTCTATCAATCACAATGAGTTCAGGAGTAAATTTTGTTAGTATTTTTCATGATCACCTCCTGCTTGCAAGAACTCTACATGGGATCGTTTACAAAATTATCCGAATCAATAGTAAATTTTTGTATATAACAATATTTAGACATATAACAGATTTATTTCCAACATACAATTTTTTCAGATATAATTTATAAAAATATCTGAATCAATAGTAAATTTTCGTATATAAAAGTATTTAGATCAATAATATAATTTTTCCCATTTATAATTTTTGAATAAATAATACATTTTCCCCATATACAAATATTATGTTTGTTTTCGTATCATTTAGAAAAAATATTTGGATCAAAAGTAAATTTTTCGTATATAAAAATATTAAGATCAATAATAAATTTGTTTTCCCGTATACCATTATTTAATCAAAAATATTTGGTTTATAAATATTATTTTTAGTATATACAAATATTATTTTCCTGTATACAAATATTATTTTTGTTTACGTATCGATTACAAATATATCTGAATCAATAGTAAATGACCGTATATAAAAATATTTAGATAAATAATATATTTTTTCCCGTATGCCATTTTTGAATCAAAAATATTTGAACCATAATTACTATGTTTAGTATATAAAATTATTTATATCAATAATAAATTTTTGTACCGTGTAAATACTAAAATAAAAAAAAAGTGGTGTTTTTCAAAACATAGAATTGGAAAAAAAATATGATAATGAAAGTAAGAACACAATCTTTGATGATAGAATGACATTCGGATATATTTGTTGAATATCATAATCTTGAATAGTGCTCTAGAGGTCATTTTTTAAATTAATAATTTAACTGTTAAATAACTTGAAAACATATATATATATATATATATATATATATATATATATATATATATATATATATATATATATATATATATATATATATATATATATATATATATATATATATATATATATATATATATATATATAAACTTATTAAATATAATTTGATTAATACAAATTTTTTGACAAATAGATTTAATTGTAGTATTTCAATGACTTTCTTTACTTTCAATATTACAAATTAAAAAAACACATTTATGCTTTCAATGACCATAATCATCTTAAGTAAACTGTTCTATCCATATTGTTATCTAATTCTATTTGGTTGCTCCTTAAGTTGTTGCATTGAATTATTATTTAGAAAGAGTGAAATTCGCATTGGAAAATTTAAAATGTGTTTTTGTATTAATTACTATCTTAATTTATTTTAAAAATATTTTGAAATATATTTTTTTCTTATCTATGTGATAAAATTACTAAATATTTGTATATAGGTGTAAAACTAAAAAAATGGTATATTAAATTATATCTGTATACTATAAATACATGACATTTTAATTTTTCATATTTTATATTAAATGAGCATTAAATATTTATTTAATATATTAAAGTTAAAAAATATTCATCAAGTTTTAGAAGATTTTGTATCAATATAAGTTCAATAACAAAAGTTATACTTTCACGAAGAGAATTCTTCTCCCTCTAATTATAATATTATCTCAATTGAACTTCTATGTTCATATGACTTTTCTATAAATTCTATTAAGTTTCTCTCACTATTTATATTTTTTTAAAAAAAGATAAATCTATAAAAAAACTATAGATCTGTGAAACTTGTTTAAGAACAATAGAACTTAATCTTTAAATAAAATAGATATGAAGAAAAAAATTTATTTCCAACTATTTTTATTTTTTTAAAAGGTGTTATATTTATTATTTATTATTCTATTATTTCTTATACTATAATTGGAAGGAAGAAATTGAAAAACTATTTGAAACCCATATTTACCTTTTATCTTAAAAAATGTATCAAATGTTAAATTAATATTATGAAATATTGAAAGAAGAGATTTGGAAGAAGAAATTTAAACAATGATGAAATTTGAACATTGTGAGATAATGAAGAAGATATATATGAGTATGGTGAGAGGAGAGACATGATGAATGAGTAGAGTGAGAAGAAGTATATGAAGATATATGTGTTTGTTAAATAAAATGGGTTGAGAAATAAAAATATATATTGATGAGAGATATGATAAGAATGTCAAAGATAACATTGAGAATGAAAAAGAAAGATAAAAATATAAATATGATTTTTTTTGTTGCACATGAAATGATAAGCAACCATGTGAGAATTGATTGAAATCTATCTTAAAAAGACAATATTTAACCTTAATAATATATTTAAAAAATAACAAAAGGTAAAAAATGATTTTAAGAACATTAATTTTTTTATATTATAGACTTGTTGATTAAGTAACTCAACTATCTAACGAATTTTAATTAGTTAATTGTAAAGTCACAAATACCTTAACAACCTAACACTAGTTGATTATGGATTAACTACTAACACTAGTTAAGTCTAAACCAAGGTCAATTCAACCAACACTCTCAATTAGATCACTAATGGAAAATGACAACAGTATGCTGTTTGGCATACAACCACAATGGAGATTTATCATTTATTAAAAAAAATTATAAGTTGATATCGATTTAACTATCACTTTTGATTTATTATTAAGTTATTTAAGCAATCGTAGGCAAACTATTCAATATAAAATAAGTCCAGTCGTCTGGATACTATTCAAATTTGATTATTGGTCAAAATAAAGTTTAATTTCTGAGTTATTTTTCAAAACCACAAAATTAAATTAATCAATTTATTGTATAGTCGGAACGAAGAATGGATTGACTAAATCCGAATCCGAAATAAAAAATAAAATTAGTTCAGTCTAATTTTTAATTTAACAAATGTCATCTTTATCTTAACTTCCAACTCCCATATTTCATAAACATCTGAACACATTGGCATTCATCATTTAATATTTGCCTACATACTCCCATACTCCTTCGACTTTAACTTAATATATATAAATTATCCACGTGTGCTTTGTCTCACTTGCTTATCCATAGCAACTACTTCAAAGTTCAAAGGATGGATTATTTCAAAATTTACAAAAGATAGTCACTATTTTTGAAGGCCCAATATTAATTAATACATCACCTGCCATTAAATATAAATACATATCCTGTTATTTTTAAAATAAAAATAAAAATTTAAGTTTTTTATTTCCACATTTTCGAAATTTTAATCCTTCATTCTATTTATGTATTACTTTTTAGGAGGGGATTGGGTGCTTTTGAGATTCCATGCTTTTGTAACTTTGACTATAAATCTTTTAACTATTGTTTCTCTCTCATCTTATTATTATTTTAATTATTTATTGATTTTCCAAATTACAGTACACTAAAGGCACCAAAGGTAGCCGATAGTAAAGGTAGCTAATTTTATCATGACTCTAAATTGATGATATGACATGTTTGTCTGATCTATTTAAAATTTTATATTGTCTATAATTATTTTTACTTTAAAAATAATATAATTTATTATATTAAAAAATTAACATAAATTTATTATTTTAATTATCTTTTAGTGAGTTTAATTTACTTATAAATTAAAATTTAATAGTTGGAGGTGAGGAGAATAAACACCGTAAATGTATAAAAAAAAATCTATAAACCTAAAAATGAGGTGGAATAATGAGTTTTGGATCTATGTGTTTGTTTAATGAAGTCTATTGGCTAAACATGTTTAGAGTTTGCATTCTAACCATATGTATTTGTTTAATGAAGCCTATTGGCTAAACATGTTTAGAGTTTGCATTCTAACCATAACTCCTTTTAAGTATGTGTCTTAAGGCTTATTTTGGACTGACCCAACACTTGGTCCATAGTCATAGGGGTTCAATCTTATAGGCAGAACTAAGGCCCATTTGTCCATAAAGAGGACAGTTCACATCACTTGCGTGAAGGCCACGTGGGCAACGCTCGTTTAACTGCCACGTGCCCCCCGGAGATATCGGACCAAGGTTTCACCATCTCAACCGCCACATGCCTTCCGGAAATATCGGATTAAACCCGGATTTCCCGGAGCGACAATCCAGGGAGGAGGCCACGTGCTGGCCTCCATGCACACGCAAGCCCTAGTAGTCCGTTAGTGGGCTTGGATCACCACCCACTAATTGGACTTTGGCCCAGCGCTGAGGGCTATAAATACCCTCTCACGTGAGAGAGTCAGGTAATTCATTCATTCTCACTTCTACTTGCTTGCTCCCTCTTGCCTTTTCTCACTTTGGCATCGGAGTGTCTTGCAGGTACCCCCTGTAACACCCCAATATTACCCAAGGTTTTATATGCAAAAATCAGAGTAAATTAAAATTTCATAAATTCAATACTGAGGCATCACACCTTCAAAATCAAATCACTTTAAACAGTTTGCTTTAAAGTATAAATCTCGGATACATAGCATCGTCAGAAAACATAAATTGATTCATAAAAATCAAAACATCTTCTTTATTGAACTTCCTTAACAAATCATATTTTCATAAAGTATAATTCTTATTTACAAAAGAAAAAACAATAAAAGAACAATAACAAGACAACATAATTATTCCCCCCGAGTGCTACGTATCAGAGCGACACCGACTCGACTAATAGCAGCTATAAACTCCATCTTCATAACCTGCACGTTACCAATATAAAGGTAACGGCGAAACAAGTAAAGGGTGAGATACTCCAAAACATATAATTAAAGGCATGATATATATATATATATATATATATATATATATATATATATATATATATATATATATATATATATATATATATATATATATATATATATAGTTCGAATTATAGAGGGTATAGATTAATAAGTGTAATTCCCACACATATTCAAAACTCACTTACTTTAATCATCATACTAATGTGTATAATCAACACTTCATCGCCATAACCTCACCGACATAAATCATCACAACAACACATAAACTATAAACAACAACATCTAATAACAACAACAAACAATGCTAATAACATAAGCAACATGAAATCATCACAAATTGGCTAAAGCCCATCATCACGTCATATTTGCATTAAACATTTCATCAAGTTAAATCATCGCAAAACTCATCATTTATATTCATCGCATAGTTATCATGAAATTATCAACTCATATTCATTTCATGTTCATCATAAAGATCATCACCAAACAAAGCATCATATATCATCGCAATTCAACATCGTCAATCAATTAAAAAAACCCAACGCCAAGCAACTCAAACTTAAACATAACCAACTCCATGAGACACGACTATGTTATGCATGTGGTACCCGTCGCTTTGTCCATAATTAGGAACACTTGGCATAAAAGCCTCGTCGCTTGGCATAAAAGCCCATCGTCGCCAATGCAATGTATGTGACTCGACAATAAAATAACACAACACCAAAAACATCATCGTCGCTCATCAAAGTTGGCATAAAGCCCACATCGCCATAATTTATCCAAATCAAGATAAATATGTCATCGCATCATATTTGCATTATGCAAAACGTCACATATAATTCATCATCATCAAAAGTCATGCAATCACAAATCGGAAGCATTTGTTAACAGCCTCAATATAATCATCACATCATCATGTACAAAGATATATATCATCGCATTGCATATCAACAAGTATTCATTAATAAATACACCGTCGCAAACATTATGTTTATTCACACTGCATCATTATCAATTAATTCACCAAATTCTAAAAACGGAAAAATAGTCAAACACCTATAATCGTCGCAAAAACTATTTTGAACAACCGACATTAATCATAATTGTCAACGTCGCAATCGGATTGTCCATACGTATCTTAAATCTATTAAAACACAATCCGATTCAATTTAACCGTAAATTGGCCTATTTCGGGTCATCTCGTAAAAACTCGTAATTTCTAAAAACTAACCTCACCACTACGTTCTACACGTCGAACTTAGCTAGCATGTCAATTTTTGTTGAATTCGGAGCAACTTGCTTCGTCGTCGAATTTATCGAAATCGGAAAATCGGAACACAATCAGGTTCTAAATTAAATCGGCTAACTTGTGTCCTAGTTATATTTTATTAATATAAACTATTACAATGTAGAATTGGAAAGTTTAAAAGAAACAGAAACCAGGAAAGCAAGTTATGCAGAAAACCAAATTCTGCAGGTAACAGAAAAACAACATACAGAAAACAGAAAATACACATTCCGTTTCATCCTCCCCCCAAGCATACAGGGACGATCATCCCTTGGTTAAATATGAGTGGAGGCGTGCGCCCTAGGGGAATGGGACGACCACCCCTCATGGTGAGGTGGGCGCCTCCCATGTCCTCCACCCCCACTTCATCTTCCTCGTTTCATTTGCATTACAGACAGTGTGTGTGTGTTTTTTTTTTTTTTTACAGTTTTTACAGTTTTTCTATTTTTTTTCTTTTATAGTTTTTCTTCATTTCCATTTTCACAACTTAATCCTACTAGACATGGTATTATAACACCTATATTCATGCTCCTAACTCAACTCTACTAAGCCATTCCAACAATCACCCACATAACTCATAAAACTCTACTATCAATTTTTCCCCCAAATCCAAAATATATCTATCAAACCCTAACTATATGAGATAGAGAAATCAAACCCCTTACCTCTAGCTTGGTTGATCCATGAAGATTCAACAACTCCAATCTCAAGCTTGCTCATGTTCTTCCTCCTTTTCTTCTTCCAAAACCCTTTCTTTTTTCTCTCCAAGCTTCTATGTTCAAGTTTGGTTTTGGTGTGTTATGTTGGAAAGAAAAACAAGGAAAGTGTTTTATAAGTTGTTTTCCTTACTAGCAACCAAGGGTGTAAAACCGAATTCTAAAAATTTAATCCTCACACCCCCATCTATTCTTATAAATTAACACACTAATAATATCTACCAATATTATTAATTCAATCAATTAAAATAATTCCAGGGAATTAAATATCGGATCCGAATAATATTTTACCAGACCGAACGGAACGTCTCCAAATATATTAATAGATATATCAATTAATATAAATATTCTCTTCGCAAAATAAATATCGATCGGTAATTCGAAAATATTAATATAATATAATATTAATTAAAACAGGGCGTTACACCCCCTCTCTCCTCCTTCAACCGCAGTTGCAGACTGGACCGTGACACCTTCTGATCAGGTACGGTTAGTGGCGCCGTGTGTGGGAATTCTTGTTTCCCCGTCTTATTTTAATCCGAGGACCAAAACAAATCAAATCCATTCGTCATGGCCGACCCAGCAACCAACGTTGAGAATACCCTCCTCGACGATCTGACCGACCCAAACCACACGGTTTTCCCCGAGTCAGATCCCAGGGATGGGCACACAGCCTCTTCTTCAACGGGATCTCATCGAGGAGATAAGCGTAGAGGCGAAGTCCACCACCGTCGGGCCGCCGACCCTGCAGTTTTTCAAGAAGTACAGGCGCCCTCCGACGCTGACCCAACCGTCGCCTCTTTATTCACGACCATCAACCAGACCAACCTCATGCTGTTCACCCAGGGGGAGCGCCTCCACGTGCTGGAAGCTTCCCGCCGATCACCTCGGCGACACCGGCGGCCAGATTCTTGGTCACCATCCCCTAGAAGGAATCGCTCCCGAACTCCCCCGCGGAGGACCAGAAGGGACGACACTCCAAGCCCGACGCGCCGATTCAAGGGCCGCGGACCCGTGACTGAACGGAACCCCCCAGAGCAACCCAAGAAACGAGCCCGTTCTCCTACCCGACATGATCGCGGGGCAGACGAGCCCAAGCAGCACCGGGGTAGACATCCCCGCACAGAAGAGCCCTCAACAAGGCATTATCGCCGTCGCTCTCGGTCGCGTTCTATGTACCGAAGCGACGAGGAGAACCCCGTGGTCCTTTGTCCGCCAGCATCATGGAGGCTCCGATTCCCTGGGGAATGGAGAAACCTCCCCATCTCGCTAGCTACGATGGGGTGGATGACCCTATCGACCACATCGACGACTTTGAGGCCAAGCTCCAATACCTCAACGTCGGTGGCCCAATCAAGTGCAAACTGTTTCCGACCACTCTCCGGAAAACGGCCATGGACTGGTATAAGAGCTTGCCCCCGGGTTCCATACACTCCTGGAGGAAACTAAAGGCCCAGTTCACAAGCACTTTCACCGCCTCCCACAGGCACCTGAAGACCGAGGCCTCCCTCGAGGCCATCATTCAGAAGAGCGACGAGACACTCTCGGAGTACATCGACCGCTTCAACAGGGAAGTCATCCAGGTTCCCTACGACGATGTTGTAGGTTTTCTCCGCGAACAAAGTATTTTTAATTATCGATTCCACAGGGATTGGTGTATGTTATAGTCTTTCAATAGGAAAGTGTATTTTAAGATATTGTAACCAAAGGGTTTGTTATCTACTCTACTAGTACCATGAGTTTCCAAACAAATAACTAAATCAATGTTTTTAAAAGAGGGTTATGGTTTGGATTCAAGAGAGAGATGGAGTTTGTTTTCAAATATGGAGGCATGTCAAGATTAGTTTCATTGATCTATTTTCATACATATTCAATTAATCAAGTGATGAACATAGTAGATGATTTCTACAAATACATATCCTCTCAATCTTGTAGATTTCCCACCAAGATTGTGAATGTTATCATGTTAATCTTTGCATGATTCCTCACTACAACTATTGATATGATAATCATTAAGTTCAATATTTTGTAAACACTAACACACAAATCTATTCCTAGCATTTGTTCATTAGAGGATGAATATCCTAAGTCTACTTTGAAATATTCTTTTCCAAGCAAAACTCAAAGCATAAAGATGAAGAACAAAGATATTCAACTATATTAATCATCAACCATGTTCATACACAAATGGATTAAAAGAAATACATACTATATAGATCAACTACCTCTAATCTTGACACCAAAAGAGCTTAGCCACTCATTTCCATGGTTGCTTGCTCTCAAGATTGTTGGTAGAAATGATGAAAATCAAGAGATCAAGAAGAAAAGCTATGGTGTTCTCTTTACAATTCTTGCCCTAGATTTACAAAGATGAAAAGATAATTATGGTGAAGTGTTGTTTCTCCTTTTTACAAGCCAAAAGTCAGCTGGAAGTGATGGGTTGGTGGCCAAAAGGTGAAAGCATGGGTCTGTCCTTTTTTCTGAATTTCACAGACCGCGCTCA
This sequence comes from Vicia sativa, assembly GCA_021764765.1. Lineage (NCBI taxonomy): Eukaryota > Viridiplantae > Streptophyta > Magnoliopsida > Fabales > Fabaceae > Vicia > Vicia sativa. The sequence goes on along the minus strand of CM038793.1, from coordinate 267,973,516 downwards.
GCCCGGCAAAGCGCGCTGAGCGCGATCATGCTGGCACCGCGCTGAGCGCGACCTGTAGCATGCTTCCTTCATCCAAAAATATCTTCAAAAAGAATCATCCCTAAAGCTCTTCAAAATTCTTGAATCCAAGCTTGGGAGAATTAGTCAATAAAATCCTACAATTGAAAGTTAAATAATATATATTAAACAAAACTAAATAAAAAAACTAATTAAACCAAAATACTAGAATAAATAATACTAATTATATGAAAAGGTATTGTTAAGGACCACAAAATTATGTACAAAAATAACTACAGTTTGGTCCTTAACAACTCTCCCCAACTTACTTCTTTGTTTGTCCTCAAACAAAAGTCAATAATCTCACAAAGCTGGGAGAAACAAAATGCAAGCATGCAAACTCACACAAGAATAATGGTTCAAACTCGACATACCCGGAAAAGCACACATCGATTGCTTCTTCGAAACACAACATGGCTATGAATTAAGTTCTAAACACAATATATCAACACATGTAACAAAATAAAAGATATGTTCACACTTGAATCACCTAACCATTCCTTCAACAATTATGAAGAACAAAATGTATATTCACAAAGGACTAAACACTCTCACTAATAATTATGCACATCCAGAATAATTCATGCGTTCATCGAAACAAGTTAAATGATAAAATGGAAATGAAGATCACTAAGGACTTTCAAGGTTGTAACTTGACTTAGGTTAGAAACAAAGGATATTTAAGTACAAAGCCATTGAAACAAATTGGATAAAAGGATATGAAGAGCATTTCACAACTAATTCCCATCTTATTATTCACAACCTTTTTTCTTTTTCACACAATGATCCTCTTTTTTTTTTTATATACAAATTTTCTTCTTTTTGTATTTTTCTTTTCTCTATTCTTTTTCTTTCTTTAGGATCATTGTGCCATCAATTCTAGGTTCTTTTTGATCCACCTCCCCAACTTCATTTATATCAATCCTTTTTTTATTCAAGAACATGCTCTTCAAGGGTTAATTAACGAAAAGGGTTGGTATTCACAAACAAGAAAAATTTATAGAATGAATTATCATTGAATTTTTCAAAGATTATCAACAACTATTAAGTGGTCTACTTAACAATTAGTCGATTTGATACATTCATCCTACAAATACTTTTAGGCTCAAAAGGGTTCACAAAGATTCACTCCTCACGGGTAGTTGAAGCCCTTTTAGAATTGGTGGTTTTTCTCATAATGCACAAAAAATTGCCTTGATCATTTCTAAGTTTCCAAGTTATCACAAACAAGTAAAGATTAAGCATGAATCACACGAGTTAACACAACTATTAGACACTCTATATTTGGTAAAAAGTGGAAGCTTCTCACATATGTGGTTTATGTCCTAATGATTCGAATGTGAACACAATTTTTTTTGTACATGCCAAGATGTTTTGCATAAAGAACAAATTTCATAGACATATTATGTTTCTACAAAACGATTAAATGTGTACCTTCTTTGTGGAATGAATCGAGAATTTTATCATCACCATCACTTTGGTGAAACACACTTACTAGCTTTGAAGAACCGTTGAAAGATCAGACAAACCAAAAGAAGAAATAATTCAAACTAAATAACTATAATCTAAAAATAAAAATAAAATAAAGCAAACTAAAACAAAATAAACTAAAATAAAAAGACACCCCAAAATGGTGTTTAAAACTTAAAAAGTACTTAGGCTTCATGCCTACAAAATATCAATATCAATTGGAATTACAAGCCTATCCCCAAAAATGGATGGCAACCAACAAAATCCAGAAGTTTTAAAGTAAAATGCGAAAATAAAAACTAAAAACTAAAAACAGGAAAATAAAAGAGATCATCAATCAGTGGCCTCGAGAATCGAATCTCCAATAGACCCAGAATCAGAACCGGAACCAGAACTATCTTCTTCATCATCCTCATCTCCCACCTCCTCCTCAACATTTGGCCCGACCCCGGGCCAACCAGCATATGCACTAAGCTGTTCTCTCGTACGAGTGAAATGGTTCACTCCGGGCTCTCTAATCTGCAGAGCAAGGTGCTCCATGCTCTCATGCATAAACATGAATGCTCTCTGATGAGCGAGATGCATGTGCCTGTTCCATTCTTCAGATGGACTAGCCTGAGGAAGTGCCGCGCCGCGGAAACTGGTACAGCCTGGGCAGCAGTATTATCACCAAGGGCCCTACAAAATCGATCACAGTAGTGATCATCAATAACTCCATCAATGGTGAGGTGCCCCACAGCAGGAAAGGCAACCTTCGCCCTTTTCAGCAAACCCATAATCAGCCCAGGATAGGTGAGGGCACACTTTATACGCTCCCCCTGGAGGTATAACTCAGTGCAACCCTTTTCAACTCATTCGCAATCAGACGACCAAAATCAATTTGCTCCTCATCGAGCATATAAGCAATCAAACCGGCCGTCTCCATGGGTATCGAAGATGTGTGGCTCCGAGGTTTCAGATTATATAGAGCCACACACATCATAACTCTGGCACTAGTCTTCAGACTGGACCTGTTGAATTTCAATGGTTGTCCAGCCCGGTTCAATTCATAAGAGTGCCCAGACAAATAGAGTTTGCTCCTCAGCATATTGAAGTCCCAATTACCACGAGCCAGGTGCTCATGGTAAACATCCAGTTGGTCCTCTGGGGCTGTCCAATTGATGCCCAGAAAACTGTTGATGGCGGTGCGAGAGAAAGATACTGATTTGCCTCGAACAACAGAAGCAAACCTAAATTCACATCCCTCAGCTGGAATAGCATTGGCGTAGAATTCCCGCACAAGCTCAACATTCACCTTTGACTGAGGCTCACAGAGAATGTCCAACCCGTAGTTGGAAAGAATAACATCGATCCCTGTATAGTGACCATGCTTGCGGAGGCGGATAATGCACTCAGTCCAAATATTGCGCTCCTCAAGCTCTTTGTATCGAGCCTCCTGAGCATGTCCCATAAAGATAACAGCGTCGAAAGCAGCGGGCCTAGAGGACCCAGCCCCAGCAGAGGAAACTCGTTGCCTTTTCGGTGCCATCTGCAAATCAACACAAAAATCAACGGAAAAGTGACACCGAGGTGTCCATTAGCAAATAATCATGCAAATAGCAGAGAAAATCAACCAACCAAAGCATTACGATTAATCGGAAAACACAAAAACACAGCAGAAGAATTTTTCAAAATTCTGCAGACTGCGCTGAGCGCGCTCTGCGATTTTCAGAAAAAATTCTTTTGCAAAACAGAATTTTTTTCCACAAGAACATATCCAATAGCAGCGAAAATACCATCCTAAGGCTTCTCTATCATCTAAGCAACCTAATCCTAAGAGAAAATTCGAAATTTCCTAAACCTAGGTTTTCAAAATCTAACCTAAACATGAAATTTACACGAAATTGAGAGAAGAAAAGGATAAATACACTTACTTAGATGCCTTGGAGGAAGATTTGACAAAGAAATTAGCAAGAATTCGAAGAAATTTGGTTGGGGATTTTTGGGGTTTTGAGAGAGTGAGATTATGAAGAAGAACCAGGGAAAAAGGGTTTAAAATAAACCCTAACCCCTTTAAAACAACCAGGCCACGAAATGGGCCTCAAAAATCCGGTTAAAATTTTTTTTTTTTAAAAAAATCCCAGACCGCGCTAAGCGCGAAAGTTTCTGCCAGATGGGTCAAAGTGCGCGCTAAGCGCGGTCTGCAGAATTTTGAAATTTTCAAGAAAACAGCAAAATGACAGTTCGGGCAAGTGTAAATGAGTTCAAGGAAGAATACTTACAATGTTGGGGTGCCTCCCAACAAGCGCTTTATTTAACGTCGATAGAGCTCGACGGTTCATGATGATCATTGATCATCGAAGAAAGATTCGGCTATGTTGCGGCTCACCTCTCTGCCAACGTACCGTTTCAACCGCTGCCCATTCACAGTCCATTCTTTTGTTCTTTCAAGATCTTGCAGCACAATTGCACCATACTCTTTTACTTCTTTGATTAAAAATGGGCCGGACCACTTTGTTTTGAGTTTTCCCGGAAAAAGCCTCATCCGGGAATTGAACAAGAGAACCTTTTGCCCCGGCCTAAATTCCTTGATCTTTATCTTCTTATCATGAGAAACCTTAACTTTTGCTTTGTACCTCCGGTTTGAATGGTATGCTCCCTCTCGCATTTCATCCAATTGAACGAGTTGTATTTTTCGCTTTTCACCCGCCAAGGATGGATCGAAATTCAAGAATCGGAGGGCCCATAATGCTTTGTGTTCCATCTCTACCGGGAGGTGACAAGTTTTTCCATAAACAACCTGAAACGGGGTTAGTCCAATAGGAGCTTTATAGGCGGTTCGATACGCCCATAAAGCTTCATCCAATTTTTGTGACCAATCTTTTCTAGAACCCGAAACAGTTTTTTCCAAAATCTTTTTGATTTCTCTATTTGACACTTCGGCTTGACCATTCGCTTGCGGGTGATAGGGAGTCGTCACATTATGCTTTACATCATATTGTTTCAAAAGTTTTTGTAACAATGTATTGCAAAAGTGCGACCCACCATCACTAATGAGCACCCTAGGCACACAAAACCGAGAAAAAATGTTTCTTTTCAAAAATTTGATAACGGTTTTGGCGTCGGCCTTAGGCGAAGCAATGGCCTCCACCCACTTTGATACGTAATCCACAGCTACAAGAATATATTCATTCGAAAACGAAGATGGAAAAGGACCGACATAATCAATACCCCAACAATCAAATACCTCAACTTCCAACATGTTGTTCAACGGCATTTCATCTCTTTTTCCTATACCGTCACTTCTTTGGCATTTATCACAAGACTTAGCGTGAGCATAAGCATCTTTGAATAGCGAAGGCCAATAAAATCCCGATTGTAGGACTTTGGTGGCCGTCTGCATTCCATTATAGTGTCCCCCACAAGGGGAATTGTGACAATGCCAAAGAATGTTTTTGGCCTCTTCATCACTCACACACCGTCTTAGCAACCCATCGCTACTCAACATAAAAATGTAAGGTTCATCCCACACATAATACTTCGTATCGGCTAAGAATTTCCGCTTCTCATTCCAAGTCAAATCCTCCCGGCATTAATCCCGCGGCCTTGTAATTTGCCATGTCGGCAAACCACGGTCGCTCTTGGATTGCAAATAACTTCTCATCCGGGAATTCCTCCCTCACTTCCTTTTCTTTATCCGTAATTTTTACGTTCACTAAGCGAGACAAATGATCCGCTACCAAATTTTCCGAACCCTTTTTATCTCGGACCTCTAAATCAAATTCTTGTAAAAGGAGAATCCATCGGATTAGCCTTTGTTTAGAGTCCAGTTTGGTAAGCAGATATTTTATCGCCGAATGATCCGTGAAAACCACAACCTTTGAACCGATAAGGTAAGGACGAAACTTTTCCAATGCATATACAATTGCGAGCAACTCTTTTTCGGTTGTTGCATAATTGATTTGAGCATCGTTCAAAACTTTGCTCGCATAATGTATAGCATGAAAAATTTTGTTCTTCCTTTGGCCTAACACGGCTCCCACCGCATAATCACTAGCGTCACACATTAGTTCGAAATCAAGTTGCCAATTTGGCGCAGTGATTATGAGTGCGTTTATCAAATTCTCCTTCAATTTTTCAAAAGCTAACAAACAATCATTATCAAACAAGAAAGACTTATCTTTGTTGAGCAAGTTGCTCAAAGGTTTGGCTATCTTGGAGAAGTCCTTGATAAATCTTCGATAGAATCCCGCGTGTCCCAAAAAGCTCCGAATGCCTTTGACATTGGTAGGTGGGGGAAGCGTCTTGATAACATCAATTTTTGCTTTGTCGACCTCAATTCCTCTTGAAGATATCTTGTGGCCAAGGACAATTCCCCTGGTCACCATAAAGTTGCATTTTTCCCAATTCAAGACCAAATTGGTATCCACACACCTCTTCAAGACGGTGTCCAAATTGTCCAAGCATAAATCAAATGACGCTCCAAAAATGGAAAAGTCATCCATAAAAACTTCAATTGTTTTCTCAATCAAATCGGCGAATATAGCTTGCATGCACCTTTGAAATGTTGCCGGCGCATTGCATAAGCCGAAAGGCATACGCCTATACGCGAATATTCCAAAAGGACATGTGAAAGCCGTTTTCTCATGATCTTTCGGATTCACCGATATTTGATTGTACCCTGAATAACCATCCAAGAAACAATAGAATTGTTGTCCCGCAAGCCTTTCTAACATTTGGTCCATGAACGGAAGAGGAAAATGATCCTTCCTCGTTGCTTTGTTAAGCCTACGGTAATCGATGCACATTCTCCACCCCGTCACTTTTCTTGTTTGCACTAGTTCATCCTTATCATTAGACACAACTGTCAAACCTCCTTTCTTCGGAACCACATGCACCGGGCTCACCCAAGTACTATCCGAAATCGGATAAATCATTCCCGCTTCTAGCATCTTTATTACCTCCTTTCGAACTACTTCTTTCATCACCGGATTCAAACGCCTTTGAGGTTGGGCTACCGACTTGTACTCTTCCTCCATCATAATGTTGTGCATACAATAAGCTGGGCTTATGCCTTTCAAATCGGCCAAAACCTAACCAATCGCATTTTTGTTAGATTTCAAGACTTGAATTAAGCTTTCCTCCTCCTTCTCCGACAATGTATTACTAATGATTACGGGCTTTTTACCTCCCTCCTCAAGGAACACATACTTCAAATGAGATGGTAGATCTTTCAACTCAAGCTTTGGCTCTTCATCTTTTGGATCATTTTTCAAAACTTCCACTTCTTCCTCCCATGGATGTATTTCCTTGGAAATCTCTATTCCTTCCAAACACTCCTCAATATCTCGACTATCATCATCATCATTCACTTCTTGTGTTGCTTCCTCAATAACGTCAATCTTAAAACAATCTTTCTTATCAATTGGGTGCTTCATTGCTTCAAAAAGATTAAAGCAAATCTCTTCATCTTGAACTCTCACTTTCATTAAGCCATCATCTATATCAATCATCATCCTAGCCGTCTTCATGAATGGTCTTCCAAGAATTAAAGGTGCATCCACATCTTCCTCCATGTCTATGACAAAAAAGTCAACCGGAAAAAAGAATTTGTCCACTTTCACCAACAAGTCTAAAGCTACACCGTGCGGGCGAGTAATAAACTTGTCCGCCAATTGCAATGTCATTTTTGTAGACTTTAATTCAATCTCCCCCAATCTCTTCACAATGGATAATGGAATCAAATTGATACTTGATCCCAAATCAATTAATCCATTTCCGACATATACATCCCCAATAGTAACGGGCAAAGTTACACGCCCCGGATCACTCTCTTTTTTCGAAATAGTGCGTTGAATTATTGCACTACAACTTGCATCCACCATTATGGTTTCTTGATCCGTGTACCGCTTCTTTTTCGTCAAGATATCCTTCATGAATTTTGCATATTTGGGCATTTGCTCTAATGCCTCGGTAAATGGAATATTTATTTGCAATTGCTTAAAAATATCCATAAACCGAGCATAGTGCTTTGCGTCATCCTTTTTAGAAGGAAGGTGAGGATATGGTAAGTTTCTCAATGGATAAGTTACTTCCTTCTCTTTTCCCTTTTTCATTTTCTTCTTTTTCTCCTCTACTTTCTCCTTTTCAACTACACCATTCTCTTTTTCATTTTCAACTAACACCTCATTTTCAACTAAGTCATCCTCCACATCAACATCATCATTTTTTTCAACTACCTCTTCCTCCACTATTACTTCTTCATCCTTCTCCACTACTTTCTTTTTTCTTTCAACCACTTTCCTTTTCTCATCACAAACTCTACCACTTCTTGTTGTTATGGCTTTGCAATGCTCCTTAGGATTTGTTTGCGTAGTTGGGGAAAATGATGTCGAAGCACTTTGTTCGGAAAGTTGCTTAGCTAGTTTCCCCACTTGAGTTTCCAAGTTCTTGATAGATGCCTCCGTACTCTTTTGATTAGCCATAGAAGCTTGCATAAATTGAGCTAGAGTGTCTTGAATGTTGGAAGATCTCACTTGATTTTGAGGTTGATTTTGCGGTTGAGCTTGATATTGATATTGATTTTGATTTTGAGTTTGATATGGATTTTGCCTACCTTGATTGTTATTATCTTGCCTCCACCCTCCTTGATAACCTTGGTTACCCCTTTGTTGGTAACCTTGGTTTTGATTTTGATAAGGGTAAGGAGCTCGTTGTTGGTACCCTTGCCCTTGGTTGGCCATATAGTTAGCTTCCTCATTTTCCGGAGGACAAAATCCGGTTTTATGATCTCCTTTGCATAATTCACAACAAGCTATTTGGTGAGCTTGCTTACTTGATGTTCCTTGTAACTCCATGATTTGTTGAGGGAGTTTAGCCATTTGTTTTGTCAATTCTTCAACTTGTTTCGCAAATAATTTGTTTTGCGCCACAAGTGCTTCGTGACTCGAACCAATTTCTAGAACCCCCGTTTTCACTTGTACACCTCCTTGATCATGTTGAGTTTGATGATCATTCCTACCCATCTTCTCAATTATTTGGATTGCTTCATATGGTGCCGCCGTGGCATCCAACAACAATTTGTGTTGCGGTTGGAGACCATTTCGGAAGATATGAATTTGTGTAAGCTCGTCAAAACCGTGGCTAGGACACTTCCTAAGCATAGACTTGTACCTTTCCCAAGCCCGATTCAAAGGCTCGTTTACTCCTTGTGAAAATACCGAGATAGCGGTCTTTGCCTCCATGAAACGCGATTGAGGGAAAAATCTTTCAAGGAACTTTTCCTCCAAAACGTTCCAATTTGTCATGGTTTCTTGCAATTAGTCTAGATACCAATCTTTTGCCTTCCCCACTAGAGAATGAGGGAAGAGCCTTTGAAAGTATTGTTCTTCTTGGTCTTCCGGAGCCCCGGCCGCTCCCGCGATCTCATAGAACTTAGTAAGGTGGGTGTAAGGATCTTCATGGTCATGGCCATGAAAAGGACTTGCATAAAGAAGTTGAAGCAAGCCCGTTTTCATTTCCGCGACCCTTGCATTGGCTTGTCGGGCAAATTGAGCATTGTGACGAGGGCTATTGACACACGGCCCCCTTGGTGGTGGTGGTGGTGGTTGTGGTTGATTCTCCGCCATAGTGGTGACTTCTCCAAACACGGGTGGTGTTGAAGAAGTAGATGCTTCTCCTCTTTCTCCCCTTTCTTGCCTTTGCCTAGCTTGTCTTTTTCTTCTTTTAGCACTACTATTAAATCTTCTAGCCGTCCTTTCAATTTCGGGATCGAAAAGGAGTTGGTCGACCGGAATACTTCCCCGCATAAACTAATTCCGGAAAAAGTCTAGCCACACAAAACAAACAAAGAGAGATTAGTAGAAAAAGTCTTAAAATACACAACTATTGCTATACTAACAACATCAAACGCCAATCCCCGGCAACGGCACCATTTTGTTGTAGGTTTTCTCCGCGAACAAAGTATTTTTAATTATCGATTCCACAAGGATTGGTGTATGTTATAATCTTTTAATAGGAAAGTATATTTTAAGATATTGTAACCAAAGGGTTTGTTATCTACTCTACTAGTACCATGAGTTTCCAAACAAATAACTAAATCAATGTTTTTAAAAGAGGGTTATGGTTTGGATTCAAGAGAGAGATGGAGTTTGTTTTCAAATATGGAGGCATGTCAAGACTAGTTTCATTGATCTATTTTCATACATATTCAATTAATCAAGTGATGAACATAGTAGATGATTTCTACAAATACATATCCTCTCAATCTTGTAGATTTCCCACCAAGATTGTGAATGTTATCATGTTAATCTTTGCATGATTCCTCACTACAACTATTGACATGATAATCATTAAGTTCAATATTTTGTAAACACTAACACACAAATCTATTCCTAGCATTTGTTCATTAGAGGATGAATATCCTAAGTCTACTTTGAAGTATTCTTTTCCAAGCAAAACTCAAAGCATAAAGATGAAGAACAAAGATATTCAACTATATTAATCATCAACCATGTTCATACACAAATGGATTAAAAGAAATACATACTATATAGATCAACTACCTCTAATCTTGACACCAAAAGAGCTTAGCCACTCATTTCCATGGTTGCTTGCTCTCAAGATTGTTGGTAGAAATGATGAAAATCAAGAGATCAAGAAGAAAAGCTATGGTGTTCTCTTTACAATTCTTGCCCTAGATTTACAAAGATGAAAAGATAATTATGGTGAAGTGTTGTTTCTCCTTTTTACAAGCCAAAAGTCAGCTGGAAGTGATGGGTTGGTGGCCAAAAGGTGAAAGCATGGGTCTGTCCTTTTTTCTGAATTTCACAGACCGCGCTCAGCCCGGCAAAGCGCGCTGAGCGCGATCATGCTGGCACCGCGCTGAGCGCGACCTGTAGCATGCTTCCTTCATCCAAAAACATCTTCAAAAAGAATCATCCCTAAAGCTCTTCAAAATTCTTGAATCCAAGCTTGGGAGAATTAGTCAATAAAATCCTACAATTGAAAGTTAAATAAGTTAAATAATATATATTAAACAAAACTAAATAAAAAACCTAATTAAACCAACATACTAGAATAAATAATACTAATTATATGAAAAGGTATTGTTAAGGACCACAAAATTATGTACAAAAATAACTACAATTTGGTCCTTAACAGACGACCAAATGAAGCGATACCTATTGGAGAGGGGACTACTCCCCGGCACCGATTTCGAAAAGGTTGTCGGCATTGAACCTCCGGCCACTTTCGACGCCCTCTTGACAAAGCACGAGCTTATATCACCTATGAGGAGAAGGAGGCGGCCAATCGCGCACGAGACTCGAGGAGTCGAGGTTCGGCCAACTCCACGCGACATCAAGATGGTCGACGTTCAGAGGCGGGGTCATCTCGCTGCCCTGATGACAAACAGCGGGAGGAGAGACCTCGGGAGACCCGAGACCAGCGAGGCCCCGCTTGACGCTTCACCGACTATACCCCGCTGATGACCTCCCGCGAGCGGATCCTGGCAGAATGCTCGGCCACGAAATTCAAAGACGGCAGGGTCAGACACCCGAAGCCCACTCCCCCAAAGCTAGACGTTGACAGAACCAAGAACTGTCAATACCATCGGAGCCATGGCCAACTGACCGAGGATTGCGTCCATCTCAAGGACGCCATCTAAACGTTAATCAAAGGCGGAAGGCTCGGGCAGTACAAGAAGCTCGAGACATCTCGAGGTTTCCGGGAGAACAAGGAGGTCGAGGAAGAGGCCTGGCCACAGGGGGACTCCGGCCCTTATATAATAGCCTACTCGGTAACCAGGACAGAAGACTTCTATACCCCCGCAAATGCGGAAGAGGACTCCCCCTCATTCATCCACAACCGATGGGAAGGATTCCCCGCAGCCATGGTCATCTCTGGCGGTGGTGATGCCCAGCTGTCCATCAATTCGGCCAAGAGGAAATTCGAGGAACTAATCGAAAAAGCCCCAGTCAACGAGGTCTCTCTCGAACAGTTCCGTGGAAGATCTGAGCCGATCACTTTCTACCTGGAGGAGCTGCCCGGGGGAGCGCCCAACGCTCACATCCCCCTCCTTATCAAAGCAAGGATGGCGAATTTCGAAGTGCACAGGATCCTCGTCGATGAAGGTAGCTCGGTAGACGTGATGTATACTCACCTCTTCCGGACTCTACAGCTCGACGAATCCCATCTATCACCATACGTGGGATCTGACCTACAGGGGTTCAACGGCTCCACCTCCCGACCTTGGGAATACGTCGAACTCCTCGTCACCTTCGGCGAAGACGTCACTTCCCGACAGGTTAAAGTCCATTTCCTGGCGGTCGACTGTCACTCCCTCTACAATGCCATTCTGGGGAGAACCACTCTGGCGGAGCTCACGGCCGTCCCTTCACCGTCCATTTAAAGCTGAAGTTCTTCACCAAATGGGGACGCGTCGCTACCATCTGCGACGACATCAAAGCTGCGAGGAGGTGCCACAACGCCGCCGCCAGGGGACAGACTCTGGTGGATCCAAATGCCCCGACGACCAACAAGAAGGATGGGTCGGACAGCGCCCAGATTGAGCTTCCCAAAGCCGCAGAGCCTCAGGACCCCAACGTGAGCACAGTGGACCTCGACACCAGATTTAGAAAGGACGAAGCTGACGGACAAGTCAGAGACATGGATCCCCTCCGCCCAATCCCAGATGGCGAGTTCGAGCTCGTACCGCTCGGAGAGGACCCCAGCAAGTGTGTCAAGATCGACACAGCTCTCCCCGACCTCGCGAAGAAGCAACTCAAGGCATGCCTTCGGAACAACGCAGATCTCTTCGCATAGAGTGCAGCAGAGATGCCCGGACTCGACCCTGAGGTCGCCTGTCATCAACTCGCCATAGATCCAGCTGCTAGGTCCGTAGTGCAACGTAGGCGTTGGCAGTCTCCCGAGAAAGCGGAGGCTGCTGAAAAAGCTGTAAAGGACCTCCTAGAGGCAAATTTTATTTCCGAGGCCAAGTATTCAACTTGGCTGTCAAACGTTGTACTTGTTAAAAATTTATTGGAAAATGGCGTATGTGTGTTGACTACACTGATCTCAATCGGGCATGTCCCAAAGATGCTTTCCCTTTGCCTAACATTGATACGCTGGTCGACAACTCGGTCGATTATAAATTATTATCTTTTATGGATGCTTATTCAGGTTACAACCAGATCCCCATGGCTATGGCCGACAAAAGCTGCACAACCTTCATGACAGCCTCGGGAAATTATTACTACCACGTAATGTCCTTCGAGCTGAAGAACGTCAGAGCAACTTACCAGCGGATGATGAACAAAGTCTTCCGGAGTGAAATCGGCGACATGCTCGAGGTTTATATGGACGACATTATCGTCAAATCCCACACCGAGGACGACCAGCCACCAATGCTCTCGCGGCCGCAGAGCGGAGAAACGTTGTGCTTGTACTTAGCCGTGTCCAATGAAGCAGTAAGCGCAGTCCTAATCCGCGAAACCGAGAATGGACAAAAGCTCGTTTACTTCACGAGCAAAGCCCTACAAGGGCCCGAGACTAGATATCAATAAATCGAGAAGGTCGCGCTCGCCCTCATCATCATCGCGAGGAGGCTTCGATACTATTTCCTCGCCAACATCATCGTCGTGCGAACCGAGCAACCCATAAAATAGCTCCTCGCTCGTCCCGGCATGGCCGACCGAATGTTGAGGTGGTCCCTCGAGCTCTCCGAGTTCGACATCCTCTACGAGGGACGAAAGACCCTGAAGGCGCAGGCGCTAGCCGATTTCGTCGCCGAGATGACGGCGCATGAGCAGTTACCTTCTGGGGACAAGAGGTGGACCATCTACGTCGATGGGGCCTCAAGCTCGACGGGAAGCGGCGCCGGCGGCCTCCTCGAAAACGAGGAATGCATCATCATCGAGCATTCCCTAACCCTCGCTTTCCCAACATCCAACAATCAGGCTGAATATGAGGCCTTGCTCGCTGGACTGCGCCTCGCCGAAGATATGGGCGCTCGAGAGATCCAAGTATTCATGGACTCCAAACTCGTCGCGTCACAGGTTCTCAGAGAATACCAAACCAAGAACAATAGCCTCATCGAATACCTTAATCTCATTAAAGAGAAACTGAGGAACTTCGACCGAGCAGAGATTAAGCACGTTCCCCGAGAACAAAATACCCGGGCAGACATCTTGTCAAAGCTTGCGAGCACACGAAAGAAGGGTGGTAACAAGTCCGTGATACAAGAATCGCTAGCTCGACCAAGCATCGAGAAAGCCTCCGTTTCGCTCGACATAAACGCCATCAGGGACGCCGACTGTTGGATGACCCCCGTGTTCAATTACCTGACACTAGGGGAACTGCCCGCGGATAAATTGGAGGCAGTTGCCACCAAATGTCGCACATGCTCATATTTCGTCATCGAGCAGCGCTCATATCGACGAGGGTTCTCCATCCCCCTCCTCAAGTGCGTCGAGGAGTCCAAGGTGCCCGGTATCCTCCATAAAATCCACGAAGGAATCAACGCCCAACACTTGGGTGGTCGGTCGCTGGCCCGTAAGGCATTACGTGTCGGGTACTATTTGCCCACTATGCAAAAGGACGCGAAGGAACACGTCAAACGGTGCGACAAATGCCAGCGCCACACCGACATGCATATAGCTCCACCACACGAAATCACCACGCTTACGTCCCCATGGCCCTTCAACTGGTGGGGTATGGACATTCTCGGACCTTTCACACAAGGCTCCTACCAAAACAAGTACCTGATCGTGGCCGTCGACTACTTCACGAAGTGGATAGAGGCCGAGGCCCTCGCCAAAATCACCTCCTTTAACATCCTCCGTTTTTACAAGCGGAACGTCCTTGCCCGCTTCGGCATCCCACAGGACCTCGTCACAGATAATGGAACACAGTTCACAGACCAAAATTTTCGCAGTTTCGTCGCCCGACTGGGCACCAAGAAGCATTTCACGTCGGTCGAGCACCCGCAGACCAATGGCCAAGCAGAGGCCGTGAATAGGGTCTGGTTGTAGGGACTCAGGCGGCGGCTCGGGGAGGCCAAGAATATATGGGTCGAAGAGTTGCACAACGTGCTATGGGCTTATCGAACAAGTCCTCGCTCAACTACTAGGGAATCTCCTTTCCGGTTGACATACGGGACGAAAGCGGTTATACCCGTAGAAATCAGGGAACCATCGAGGCATACCGAGTTCCCCCTAAACGAGGAGATGAATGACGAGGCACTACGCGAGGAGTTGGACTTAGTCGACGAAATCCGAGAAGGTGCAGCCCTCTGGGAAGCTCGTTTGAAACAACAAATTACTCTACGCCACGACAGCAAGGTCATCAAGCGCAAATTCGACGTCGGCAGCCTAGTCCTCCGGAGGAACCAAAAAGAGTCTCGCAAGGGGAAATTGGCCGCCAATTGGGAAGGCCTATATCGCGTCCGAGCAAAAACGGACACAAGTGCCTATTACTTGGAAAATCTAACCGGAGTACAACTCCCTCGACCTTGGAACGCTACAAAGCTCAAACAATATTACAGCTAAGTCAGCTCGGCCTCATGCCCATGACTTAGTGGCCGGCTGTCCCCATACGCGGAGACTTAACTCGGCCTTGGGCCGTAAAATGGTGCTAGCGCGAACCCCAAACCATCAATAAGCGGGGGTTTTCCTTGATAACGTCGAGCAAGGGTCCCTCGCACGATGCGGATTCCTCAATCGAGGTCCGCGGGTGATCACGCACTTTTGGCAGGATGTCTGGCTCGCGACGGATAATCCACGCCTTGAGGGTGTAGTCCCAAACGCGACTACGTCCTCGCCAGGAGGCCTCTGTAGCCTCCGAACCTAGCATATGCGCTAGAAACAACAAACAAGGTCGGGCATATTCAATAAAACAATTAAAACAATAACAACAGGGATTATTAGATAAAAACGACCAACAAAGGTCGACAAAGTAACACAAATGGGCATTTGACCCAGAGTTCATAAAAAAATTCAAAAACGGCGCGCATGCCAAAGATAGCGGACTCGCAGGCCCAATTACAAACTAGGCATCAGGGGGAGGCACAATCTGCCCGTCCACCACATGGTGAAAGGGGCCAATCCCGGCCGTCATGAGGTCTAGGTCGGGGTTTACCACTTGCAGCTGCTGGATGGCTTGATCAAAACCAAAGGACAGTGCTTCCACGGTATCTTCCTCGAGGATCCTTATTCGCCCGATTAGATCCGCCCTCGAGAGGAGTGCCTGCTCGTCGCTAGATTCATCCCCCACAGGGGCCACCTGCTCTTGCAGCGACTTCACTCGACCTTCAAGCTTTCTCTTTTCCTCGGCCAGTGGCTCCACTTGTTCCTGCAGCTCCCTCAGCTCTTTAGCTATACTCCATATTTTGGAGCTCCAGTTCGGCAGCACGAGCATTGGCCCTGTCGACCTTAGTTTTGAACTTAGTCACTTCGTCATTCAGCGTCAACGAGGTCTCGAGCATCCGGATAACCGCGACCACATCAGTATTCAGACTTTTCTTCCGCGTCTTCGGTTCGAACCCAAGAATCACGTCCCTATCCGCTTCTTGAACCACCGGAGAGTTGCCCTCAAAAAGTTGCCTCTGACTATAGCACGGGGGCAACACATAAGCTTCCCCAGTTGAAACTAAAGTCCCGGGCATCCCCTGGTCGAAGCGCTCACTCCTTTGCCTCTTGAGTGGGGTTGCTCGGGGGAAGAAGCGGGGAAAGGAGTGTTCCCAGCCGCTTGGGTCTCTGCCCATGCCTGTTCCTGAAGCACAGTGACACGGTCTTTGGCTAATCCATGGGCAGCTTTGTGCCGCAATTTAAGCATGCGCTGCTCCATGGCCGCCATTCGATCTGCAAAAGATAAAAGGAAAGTTAGCATAAGTCAAAAGACAGGCAATGCGTCCACGTCTATGTTTACGAGCACGATACCTTAAAGTCTCAACGCGTCCAAGTCAGACGCGCAGTCCAGAAGGGCCTTTGTGTTAATGTAACGCAGGGCAATTTCTATTTCCCTGTTGGAATCGAGGAGAACATTTCCTTCCCGGTCAACGCAGATGGCCGGCCTGAAACTCTTCACGAAATTCTCCAGCCTCTCATACGACAACTGGTCTTGCTTATCCATCTTGTCATGCCTCACGGAGTAGAAATCCGCTCCCTGGCTATAATGTTTTTTGTCCCATTCAAGCGGGAACCTCGCCCTCAGCCTTTCTCCTTCCTTGCCGTCTTCGCCGACCTCCACAGTACGAACGAAGAGTGTGTCCTCGGCGTCTCTGGTGATGGGCTTCACCACACAAAAGCGCTTCTTGAAGTCCCGGACGGACTCTAGATATGGCCGGAACAGCTTTCCTGACTATTTGAAAGATACTCAAGCGCATTTTTCGCCAGCCATCTGCCATTGTAGATGAAAGAAGTGGAAGAACAGAGGGAGAGTGGCCCCAATATCTAGATATCTGCACATGAGCTCGAACGCCTTCACAAAAGCTAGAGCGTTCGGATGGAGCTGCGACGGGGCCAATTATAACCACGTGAAAACCCCCGTTTGAAAGTGTAACACCCCAATTCTACCCAAAGTTTAATATGCAAAAATCAGAGTAATTTTAAATTTTCATAAATTAAATACTGAGGCGTTACACCATCAAAACAACTCACTTTAAAACAATTACTTTAAAGTATAAATTTCGGATACATAGCATCGCAGGAAAACATAAATTGAGTCATAGAAATCAACACATCTCCTTTATTAAACTTCCTCATCAAAATCATGTTTTTATAATTTATGATTCTTATTTACAATTGGAAAGCAACAAAAGAACAACAACGATGACAACATAAATATTCCCCCCGAGTGCTACGTATCAGAGCGACACCGACACGACTAACAGCAGCTATAAACTCCATCTTCAACCTGCACGTTACCAATATATAGGTAACGACGAAACAAGTAAAGGGTGAGATACTCCAAAACATATAATTAAGGCATGATAAAATATATATATATATATATATATATATAGTTTTCGGAATCATAAAGGTTATAGATTAATAAGTGTAATTCCAACACATAATCAAAACTCACTTACTTTACTCGTCATCCTAATGTGTATAATCTACACTTTATCATCATAGCCTCACCGGCATAAAACATCGCAACAACACATAACCCTCAGTCACCACGAATCATCACAAACTAATATATCGCTAATTAGCACGGCAGTCTTAAACAACAACATCAACCAACAACATTAAATAATGCCAATAATATAAGCAACACAAACAAATCATCACAAATTGGCTAAAACTCATCTTCGCTTTTGGCATAAAGCCCATTATCTCTTGTGGCATAAAAGCCCATCTTCACAACATCATCACAAACATCATCATATCATATATCATCGTAATTCAATGTCATCCATCAATCAACAAAACTCAACGCCAAACAACTCAAACATAAACATAACCGACTCCATGAGACACGACTATGTTATGCATGTGGTACCCATCGCTTTGTCCGTAATTAGGGACACTTGGCATAAAGCCGATCTTCGCTCGGCATAAAAGCCATCATCGCTTGGCATAAAAGCCCTCTTCGCTTATGAAATGTATGTGACTCGACAATAAAACAACACAACACAAAAACAACATCTTCGCTCATTTAAATTGGCATAAAGCCCACATCGCCATAATTTATCCAAAACAAGATAAATATAACATCGCATCATAATTGCATTATGCACACATCACTAATAAATTCATCAAAAGTCATGCATTCGCAAATCGGAAGCATTTATTAACAACTTCAATTTAATCATCACATTGCACATCAACGAGTATTCTTTAATAAATACACCATCGCAAAACTTACGTTTATTAACACCGCACCGTTATCAATTAATTCGCTAAATTCCGAAAACGGAAAAATAGTCAAAACGTCAATAATCATCACGAAAGCTATTCTTAACAACCGGTAATAATCCTAATCGTCGACGTCGAAATCGGATTGTTCATACGTACCTTAAATCTACTAAAACACCGTCCGATGCAATTTTACCGTAAATTGGCTTGTTTCGGGTCGTCTCATAAAAACTCATAATTTCTAAAAACTAACCTCACCACTACGTTCTACACGTCAAACTTAGCTAGCACGTCAATTTTCGTTGAATTTGGAGCAACTTGCTCCGTCGCCGAATTTACCGAAATCAGAAAATCGAAACATCATCGGGTTCTAAATTTTATCGGCTATCTTATTTCCTAATTATATTTTAGGGGTGAGTATTGCTACTAGATAAAATTGGAATTTCCATAAGAAACAGAACCTATTGCAGGCAATTATGCAGGAAAACATATTTATGACAGAAAGCATAAAAAAACAGGTTTTTACACCAAAAATGAAAAACAGCAAAACGTAACACTCCCCACACTTAAGGGGACGTACGTCCCTTGCCATCCAAAATTTTCATTCCATGGGTTATGTTCATTTCCTGCGTTTCCACTGTAACCCAATTTTTATGGTTTTTTTAACTTTTGCTGTTTTGTTTTACTTTCTATTTTCATTTCATATATTTTCATCTTATATTTTCATTTTATATTTTCATCTTATCTTTTCATCCTTATACTTTCATCCTTATATTTTCATCTTATATTTTATATTTTCATTTCTATTTTATATTTTCATTTCATTTATTCTACCTTACTAATAATAATTAATAATAATATTACTCATAATCTCTACACCAATTTTAACTCCTCTAACATTTCAACAATCAACCAACAAAATCATAAAACTCTACTATCAATTTTTCCTCAATTCAAACTAAACCCACCAAACATCTCTTATCACTAACTCACCATCTCTTATCATCAACACAACATATATACCTCAAATACAACATCAAAACATACTTCTACCATCAATTGAGAATTTCAACAACAACAACACAACACCAAAACACTGGCAAACTATAACCCCATGGATCAAAATACTAATTTTTCCTAAATCCACAACATATCCATCAAACCCTAACTATATGGAAAGGAAAATCAAACCCCTTACCTCTAGCTTGGAGATGATCCAAGGTGATGCTACCAAGCCCAACCTCAAGCTTCCTCTCATGCTCCCTTGTTCAAGATCTTCCTCATCTTCTCCTCTTCTTCTTCTTTCCAAAACCCTCTCTTTTCTCTCTAGGTTTCTATTTTGGTTTTTTTTTGTGTTTACAATGGAAAGAAAAGGAAAAGAAATTGGTTTTTATAACTTGTTTCCTACTAGTAAGCCAAGTCTCCATGTTTGGTTTTGGTATAATTGAATGGAAGGAAAATGAGGAGAAATGGTTCTAGTAATGGTACTTTCCTTATTTAGTAAGTCAAGGGTGAAAACCCAAATCTCATCAATTAATCCTCACACTCCTAACAAATTATATTATTAATATAATTAATTCAATTAATTAAAATAATTCTGGGGAATTAAAATATCGGATCCGAATAATATTTTACCGGACCGAACGGAACGTCGCCAGATAAATTAATAGATATATTAATTAATAAAATCATTCTCGTCGCAAAATAAGCATCGATTGGTAACTTGAAAATATTAATATATTTTAATATTAATTAAAAACGGGCGTTACAGAATGCCTGTGAAGGGCATGCGGAAGCCCGCCTCCCGAAAGTCAAACTCGTACATGGGGAATCTGGTCGAAGCGTACGAGGAGCAGATCCTCCTGCATTCCCTGGGTATTTGGACAGTCCAGGAAGGCTCGAATCCGTCGTCTAAGCCCTCGACAATGTTGAACGCAGTAGAAGGGTCTATGGAGAAATTCGAGCGAAAATCCCTCGGCTCGGGGGCGACCGAAGAGAGGTCCGCGACCAATCGTATTCGTCGGAGCGTGCTCGTGCCCTCTTCGGAAGGCTGTTCCCCGACACTTGAAAAGCAGCGAAAGAAAAGTGAATTCGATGATATCAAATCCATCCTTCCACCACGACTCAAGTGAAAGGGCGAGAGGCCCAGTAACACGAGCAAGGGGGCCCCGCGAGAAGCCTACGCTTGTGCCCCCGAGTCTCAGGGTTCTTCGGGGACTTCGCGTAGCCCCCGGTTGAGTCATATTCCCCCATGTAGAAATCATATTTTTGAGCGTGGGACCGACGATTCTCCCCGAAGGATCCGTATTGATACCCGCGAGACTCAAGCTTTTCCCCGTAAACTCACTTTTTCCCCGAGGAACTCAAAGGTTCATCAGCTAGATTCATCAAATTTCCCCGTAAAACTCACACATATCCCCGTAAAACTCACGAATCTCCCCGTAAGATTCACGTTTTTCCCCGCGATATTCATAAAAATTCAAGGCCTAGATTCATCCTAAAAGTAAACTAAAAGAAGATTATCAAGAGTTTAGAGGATATTTACCTGAGTTCGAGGTTGAAGACATGATGAAGGTTGAAGATTTATGAGTTTTGCAGCTTCGCGTGGGGAAATCAGTTAGCAGGAACTAGAAAGCTGGATAAAGAATAAACAAATGAAACTCTAAAGGATCCCTTTTATATCCAAACTTCTTGGGCATGCGAAAGGTCACACTCTTTGAACGCCACGTTCCCCCTCTAGAAGCGACATATGGCACAAATGCTGACACATTGAATGACCCTCAATTGAGGATGCGCAGTTCCCCGTGGGAATCCCCCCGTCGGCCTTTTTCCCCGAGGGCTCGAAGACCAAAACCTGCCTGTTCAGCGACCCATGGGCATACGCGGACATCCCCGGAGATAAAGAACCAAACGTGCCCGCTCTATGACCCCTGGGCATACGCGGGTTCCTACGCGCTGAACCTTCGACGAATTTGCTTCGACATTGAGCCCCTGACGGGGAGCTACTCGATTCAAAGTCATTACTCTCAGCGAGAGCAAAGACTTGGGGGGCTCCTGTTCTGGACTGGCCCAACACTTGGCC
Organism: Vicia sativa; assembly: GCA_021764765.1. Lineage (NCBI taxonomy): Eukaryota > Viridiplantae > Streptophyta > Magnoliopsida > Fabales > Fabaceae > Vicia > Vicia sativa. The sequence goes on along the minus strand of CM038793.1, from coordinate 267,952,069 downwards.
CACAGTCATAGGGGCCCAATCTTGTAGGCAGAATTAAGGCCCATTTGCCCATAAAGAGGACAGTTCGCATCACTTGCGTGAAGGCCACGTGGCCAATGCTCATTTGACTGCCACGTGCCCCCCGGAGATATCGGACCAAGGTTTCACCATCTCAACCGCCACCTGCCCTCCGGAAACACCGGATTAAACCTGGATTTCCTGGAGCGCCAATCCAGGGAAGAGGCCACGTGCTGGCCTCCATGCACACGCAAGCCCTGGCAGTCCGTTAGTGGGCTTGGATCACCAGCCACTAACTGGACCTTGGCCCAGCGCTGGGGGCTATAAATACCCTCTCACTTGAGAGGGTCAGGTAATTCATTCATTCTCACTTCTACTCGCTTGCTCCCTCTTGCCTTTTCTCACTTTGGCATCGGAGTGTCTTGTAGGTACCCCCCTCTCCTCCTTCAACCGCAGTTGCAGACTGGGCTGTGACACCTTCTAATCAGGTACGATCAAGACTAATATTATCTTAAAAGTATTTGTTTTATGATTTTGAAAATTTTGTGATGGAAAAAATTATTGGGTCGAGATGCATATTAGGTGTTCTCTTTCAGACGTTTTACGATATTGTTTAAAATTATGCAAAATAGTCAAGTTACCACGTCACCTCCAAGATAAAACAAAATAGTTCTATATATTGTATGATTATTACTTGCGCTATAGATAATTGGTCTAAAAACACGCTCTTTGATAGTACTAAAACTATTTTAAAATGGTATAAATACTATCGTAGTATCTGATATAACTACCAAACATCATAATTTCTCAAACCAAGAGAAATGTCAATAATTCTCCAAAGGGAATTCAATAATGGTCATTTGAACACTCAAGGATTTCTCAAACAAAGAGAAATTCGAATAATTCTCTAAAGAAAACCCAAAAATTATACTTGATCATTTCTCAACTCAAACGAGGAAAAATTAACATTATTCTTTAAAGAGAATTCAAGAAAGTACTCGGAAAATTCAACGAGTAGAAAGAAAGGGGGAGAAGTTTTGGAATAAAACATGTGCGCTCATTATATAGTTAAGTAAGCTAGCCAAGGAATGTATTCTAATCAATGTGAGACTTAGAGTTTATTTTCAGTTAACACATAACTAAACAAAAAAATTCTAACAATGTGGGACTTATGAATTTTTTAAAATTCATTATATCATGGACATGTTCCAACAATCCACCACTTGAATTTTAAAAAATTATTTTAGATGTATCGTCAAACGTTTCTAGGATTGTGTATAAACAAAGGTGTCTACGACTTGAACCTTTGCATAGCAAGTAAGATTCCGAGTCAACAAGAGTGATGCAAATGTATTGAAATCTATCTCAGACATCAAACCCACATACAACTTTTTCTTAAGGTCTATTATAATAGCCCGTGTTTTAATGGCCCTGCACGTGTAACCCGGTGTAGTGAAAACTCTAAAAATTTTGCCTCAAAATTGCATAGAATCCGACCTAAGTTCAACAATCAAATATTTGAGTCTATCGAGAGTACTCGTGTAGCATAGGTACTCCCTCGTACATAGTATATATCTCATTAAGAGTTTCTATTATTTCATCCTCTTATCGCTTCAGGATTTATGCTTCTCTCATTTACTCTAGCATGATTATCCATATTACTCACAACTTGTTATTACTCATTGAACCTATTTCTTGGGATCTCTAGTTATTTAGGTTGATTTACCAACATGAAAAAAGCACTTTTATATAAGCATTAGTCCCATCTTATATGATGTATTATAAATTTTCTGCACTAATCCGTTCATTAAATGATCTTTTAAATTTTCAACAGTGCATACATGATCCACTCTTACAAATCCTTTAGTGATACAGTCTCTAACAGTCTTGCTCTTCTAATTTGACGTTTTTTACCATTATAATAACGGTTCTCGATTTTGGAAATAGTCGCGATACTATCATAGTGGATCAACACAATTGGCGTATGTTTTTCCACAAAGGGATCTCAACTAGCAAACATCTTAACCAACTTTCTTCTTCACTAGAAGTCGCTAATACTATAATCTCATACTCCATCATGGACTGAGCCAAGATAATATGTTTCTTTCATTTTCAAGATACAACTCCTTCAGCTATACTAAACATATAGCCAATAGTTACTTCGAAATTATCTGATAAGGTATTACAATCTGTATCATTATATCCTTTATGTACAACAGGAAATCTCAGATAATGTAAATCGAGATTCATTGTCTTTTTAAGGTGCCACATGATTCGGTCAATAGCTTGCCAATGCTCTTTACTCGATCTACTAGTAAACATGCTCAACAATTCCATGACATAGCAGTGGCGGGTCTATTATAAGAAATGGCATACCTAAGACTTCCAATGAAGCTCACATATTCTGTTAGGCTTAAAAAATTTCACACTTAGGTTATATAGTGTGCTCATAGGTTTACAGTCAAAATAATTATATTTCTTTAATATCTTTTCCACATAGTATGATTGATCCAAATAAGTTCCTTGCTCGATATTGTGATATTGAAACCAAGAATCATGCTTGCTTCTACGAGGTCTTTCAATTCAAAGTTGTTGCACAATAATGATTTCACACCATTAACGACATGAATGTTTTATCCAAATTTGAGTAGATCGTCTACATAGAGACATGTGATAGTGCAAATTTGATTCTCATATTTGTAATAAACGCATTTGTTACTTTCATTCCCTTTGTACCAAATCAATACCATTAACTTATCAAACTTTTCGTGTCATTGCTTTGGAGCTTGTTTTAGCCCATACAAAGACTGATCTAACTTATAGACCTTGTTTTCTTGTCCATAAATCATAAACCCTTCCAGTTAGTCCATATAGATTTCTTCTTCTAAGTATCCATTTAAAAAATTTGTTTTAAAATCCATTTGGTGTAATATTGAGTTATAAATACTAGAGGTGAGCCTTGTACTTATCAATAGTTCCATCAAGTTTTAGTTTCCTTTTCAAACCCCATTTACAATCGGTTGATTTTCAATCTGGAGGAAAGTCTACTAAGTGTCAAGTCTTGTTATATTCTAGAGAATCTATCTCATCGTTAATAGCTTCTCGCCACAAATCTGCATCTAGAGATTACAAGGCTTCTCGAGATTCATTGGATCTTCTCTATATTATAAACTATATAATTTGTTGTGAATCTTGTTGTTAATTACGACAAGATTCAATATCAATGTGTGAACCAAAGAATAGTAACAACCAAAATAAATGGTCAACAATAATAATTCATACACAGATAATATAATAAAATAATTCACTATACTCAGAAATTTGTTACAAGTGATTATAGACGAGTTATAAGAAAATAGTATTTTCCTTAAGGTTCCCAAGAAAACCCCTAAAGGGGCCTAAAAATTAACCCTATTTTCTACCCAAGTGTTTCCTAACCTCTTAAGCCTTCAACATACAAATAACTCAAACCCAAGGTGTAAGAAAGTGTTTCAAAATTCCCAAATTCCCTTAGATAACTCCAAAGGTTTTGTAAAACCATTGCCTTTCTAAGGTTTCCCTTGAGAATAGCCAAAACCCTATGTCATGCCTTTAAACTCTTGCTCTCCCTTGTTGATGTAAGCTCTAAGATTGTTACACTATAATAACAGAAGAGATACATATTTATAATAGTCAATTCCAACATATCCAAAGAAAATCCTATAACATATCTTTTTAATTGTTAGAATAAAATATATTATTATAATCTTATAATATCTCTAAAATATTATAAATATCTTAGACTATATATCTTATAATATCTTTTAGAATATTATAAATATATATCTTATAATATCTTTTAGAATATTATAAATATCTTATAATATATTTTTATATTAATATCTATGATGTCCAAATTAATATAAATATTCTAACATTAATGAATGGATCAATGAATTGAACTGACTGAACCTGGTACATGTAAATCACTCAGATCATATTATTTTTTAACTTTTTGATTTTTGGCAATCTCGAAACATATTTTCTTTCTCTTCATCAACATTCAACAATATCCACCTTTACTTTAAACCGAGTTGATACCAATTTAACCACCAACAACATTGTTGCTCACTACCAGGTTGAAACTCTAATTGTCACACCCGAAATTTTGCCCGAATTTTTTTCAAGTTATATGACTTAGGCTTCGCATTCATCTACATACGCCTCCATTAGGTCATTGTCATTAAACAATCATTCACTCATCGCATATGCATCATTAGACGTATTTAAGTTGACCAAAAGTCAATTTAAATCGACATTTACATCGTTTTATAGTTGAAAAATACCTGATATTCTACTTCGTTCATTTTTATCACTCTACCTATTTATTACATCATGTTAAGTTGATTATATGTCGATAATATTGAATTTTTGGTTCTATAAACAGCCCGTTAAAAGCGATTCGACACTGTACGAAAAGTTAGCGGAGAAAATATTTCAAGTATCCGCCTTTAACTCATTGCTTTATGAATCTATGTATCGCGTAGATCATGAAAATGTGGTCCCTGTTCGCGTTAAAAGGTGACGCGCCATGAGGATGCGAACGTGAGTTCGGATCTTCTGGTACGCAACGATTTAAATCTTTTGATTTGTTTATAAAGATGCCGCGAGCATCAAGCTTTATTATTTTCAACACAAGAAAGATGATTTAATGATTATGAAAAAGGGGAAAGCTGAAATACCCTCAATTGATATTGGTATGCGTAACGACTAGCGCAAACTAGACGTAACGCATTGGGGAGATTCTGAGTAAGGGGGATTGGTATATAAAGGGAATAGATGGAGCACCCTAAATATATGTAGTTATCTACAGCTTTATATATGAATACATTTGATATGTTGTGTGTTTTTTAATTGCTATTTCTATGATTGGGAAAGTTTCTCCTTTGGGATTTTAAGAAACAGTAGATTATGTGGAATTCTAGGTTTTGTTATTATTGTGCTCGCAAAGATCTGTGGATCTTCTGCATACATATCCCCTAGTGGGAATCAGAGCATTTGTAGCTCGGATCTACAGGGTTCTATGGTTTATTTGGTCTGAGGGAGGTAGAAATTTGCTCGGCAAGGATGAGACCTTGTGCCTACGTATTCTCAAAAGGATGTTGAGAAAGTCAGAGCAATCGTAGTTCCCACTTATGCTAGTGGAAGCAACGGGATGTTAGTAAGAGACAAACAAATGTCATCTTAATGAAAAATGTATCTAATCTATTTCATCACATACATTTTGAAAAGTTGTTTGATTGAAATCTTTCGTCGTAAGTATTAGGTGTTTTGCTTGAGTGTACAAGCGTTACCACTTACATGTTTAAGAAAGATGTTTGAAAAAAGATGTTTGAATCTTTTAACTGTAAGCATTAGGTATTTTGCTTGAGTGTACAAGCGTTACCACTTACATGTTAAGAGATGTTTTTGTTTGAAAACAGTTTGAAAAAGTTTGAAAAGTTTTTGACTGTATGTGATGTAATGGATGAGATACTTCTTCCATAGAGATGATAGATGTCTAAATCTCGAGGAGAAATTGATTGGATTAAAGGGATGCTTTTAAGAAGCCCATGGGTCCTTGTATTGTTAGCCCAAGAGGAGGCATTCCGAGGGTCATCGAGGGTCATCGAGGGTCCTTGTATGAAGCTCAAGAGGAAGCTATAGGGTATGGCTGTCTTTGGCTTGAAAGGGATTTCACCGAGAAATCATCCTTTGTTGAGTAAGAGTAATTTCACCGGGAAATTTTACTCTATGGGAATTTGAAAGTGATTTCACCGAAACCATCCTTTCGGTGTTCTATCTTAGCGGGTGATTCTTTGTATTGGAAGCCCAATAGGAGGTGTTAAGAGATTTCTATCTCTTTCATTGTATGATGCCCAAGAGAAGGCTAAACTCAATGAGGAGTTCTTTTGAGCGAAGCCCAAGAGGAGGCTGACTCAACAGGGGAGTGTTGTCTTATACGAAGCCTAAGCGGAGGCTAACTCTGTGGGAGAGTTTCTTTGTACAAAGCCCAAGAGAAGGCTGACCCATGCTGGGGATAAGAATATCTTGTATGAAGCCCAAGCGGAGGCTAACCCATGCTGGGGATGAGTTGTCTTGTATGAAGCCCAAGCGGAGGCTAAACACTGGGAACCTATTGATTAGTCTAATTTGTTATGTTATTATTAGACAGTTGTATAAACAGGTGTGTGTGTGTGTGATATGTATTCACAGGAGTTTATGAAGGAAATATAAACAATGCATGATGTTTATTTACAGCAGTTTATGAAATATAAACAAGTGTCTGTGAAACGAACGTTTGAAACGAGCGTAACTTGATTATTTACAAGTTTGAATTGTGTACAAGGAAATGAATATGTACACGAACGAGTTTTTATGTACAGAGAAAGATGGATGTACATAGGAGGGTTGGGACTTACACCGTAAGGGAGGCCCATTGATTTGAAAGAAGTTTCACAGGGAATAATGCTCCTTTCAATACCAATGGTATTCAGTGTAAAATGTACAAATGAAACAGAAATGATTGATCAAAGTTTATCTGTAAAAAGTATTTTCAAAGAAAGTATATCATATTATGTACGATATAAGTTTTGAAAAAAGTATCGTGTTATGTATGGATAAAAGTTTGTTTTTTGAAATATCTGTGTTATGTACAGATAAGAAGTTTGTTTAAAAAATGTTTGATAAAAGTTTGATATGTACAAGGAAATATTATGTACATAAAAGAATGTTATGGGACTTACACCGTGATGGAGGCCCATTGGTTTAAAAGAAATCTTGCTTAGGAGAAACCTTCCTTTAGAACCAATGGATTCGGCGTATAGACAAACGAATGAAAAACAAATGAAAGAAATTTGTTTATGTTTGAATATTGACAAAGATGTTTTGAATATGTACAAATAAAGCTAAGTATGTACATAAAGGGTTGGGACTTACACCATAAGGGAGGCCCATGATCGATCGAGAAATTCGAGAAGAAACGAATTCAGTTTTATCGTTTTGAATTGGATCGATTATGGTAAAAAGATGCAAGTTTGATGAAATGTTTTGAAAAATGATTTGAAAATGTTTTTGAGAATGTTTTGAAATGTTAAGTTGATTTGTGAAAGGTTTTGAAAAAAATCGGAAGTCAAAAACTTGAAAAATTTACCTTTTAAGGAGGTTTGAAAAAGCGTTCAGAACGTCGTTTTCGGCTCGATTAAATTTTAATCAGATGAAAGTATTTTTGGATTTTTTTGACATAATCATAAAATATATATATTAAATGACAAGTGTGCAAAAAATCACCTCAAAATGAGAAGTTTTGATTAGTTAAAAAAATTGTTGAAGTTTGAAGAAAAAAATATAAAAATATGAAGAGTTTTGTAAAAAAAGAATGGAAAATGGTCTTGCTGGGTTTTGAACCCATGACCATGAGGTGATACGCGTGTCACAAAGCCTTAAAGGCAAGCCAAGAACCACTGAGCCAAACACGTTTGAGTTGTTAGTGGATTAAAAACACGCGTTAATATTATATTGGTTAATTTGAAAATTTGAAAACTAAAGAACATCAAGAACACGCGCGAATTTTCTGGGCTTGTGTTTGATTTTCAGTTTCACGAATTCGAGCTATCTCCTTCGTTTCTCAACCAAATGGCACGATGTAAAAACCAAACTTGATCGATTTTATGCCACGAACATGAAGATGCTTGTTAATTTCATTTATATTAAGCCTATCATGTTTTGATTTCTGAAAATACGAAGAACCCTAGAACCTAAAAATCCAAATTAAATGATGTTCGTTCAATGATTCTTGGATTTTTTTGAGGGTTAATGTTCGTTAGGGGTGCAGAAAGCAATTGGCCGTGAGTTTTTTTCAAATGGTGCAAGGAATCAAGAGAACCAGTTTCGTGTTCTAACACGAAAAGTTGAGATCGAAACTGTTCTAGAGCACTTCCAGTTGCGATTTTCTTGATCCTTAGAGTACCAGCGGCATGTGAGGATGCTTTAGAGATGGCCTACTTGCTCTAAACTTGCTTGAATCGAGCTGCACAAGTCAACCTGCATATACTCAAAATTGAAACTGGAAAACGAGGTTAAGCAGTTACAGGTTGTTGTTCTTGTTTTGAATCATCTCCATGATGCATATGGATTGTGTTAGGATGCTCACAACTCAAAGGAAACAAGCCTAAGTCCAAATTCGATTGCTTATGGCAGTTTTACAAAGTTTGAAAAAATGAAAAATGATTTCTGAGTTTTAGCTTAGTACATGTTGATTTTAAGCTTTGAATGAGTTTGTTAATGATTATGGAACATGTTGGACACCAATTTTCATCATGTTTCCATTGGATTTTCAAAAATGCTATATTTCTCAACTTTGCACTAATTGCTTGATTTTCAAGAAAAGAAGAAAAGCATGGATTTGTGTATTGATTTTGGTGTTGTTTTGGGCTTGAATTGAGAGCTATTTATAGGCAAACAAGCTCTGCAAAATTAGGCAAGAGTACAAGCCATTTGGATATTCATGGATTGCTTAGAGGGCAAGAATGGTTTTTACCATAAAGGAAACTTCCTTTTTCACCATGTGCCATATTTGCACAATTTGATCCAATCTTCAATTATTACCTCTTGGCTGATATTTATCAGTTTGATGACTCACTTGGCAAGTGTTAGAAGTGGTTTGAATGAGAAAACACAAAAAGACCTATAATTTGAAGTTGTGAATTTTGAAAATCAAGTTTCATGGACTCTTTTGTTTCAATTTCAAAAGCATAGCTAGCCTCCATGGATTTTGAAGTTCTTGGACATTTTGGAAAGATTTTTCCATGATCTACAACTTTCATGTTTTGAGTTTTTTCAAATTCCAATTGGAACTAGGTGAAAAAAAGGCTTGAAGTTTGGAAAAAATGTGAAATTTCAACACTTAGAAATTTTTCTAAGTTATAGAAATTTTGACTTTTTGTTGACTTTTCCAAATTCTTTGTTTTTTGATGATCATGATGGATCATTTGAAGTATTTTGATGATGGAAAAAGTTTTATTTTGAAAATTTTGACCAAAAGTCAAAGTTTGACTTTTCTGTGCAGATGAAATTTCATCAGATGCGTCTGAAAACGACTGATGAATTCTGTGAACCTCTGTGATGTTTTGGATCCAGAAATTAGGTCAAGAGGTTATATCTAAGATATGATGACCAATCTCTATCCAAAAAGTCATCCACTGCTCAAAAATTCAGAGAATTCTCACACCCGATCAAAGCCCTAATTGGTCGATCCTTGATTAATCTGTGAGAGAATTTGATATCTGAGGATGGAAGGGTGATGATTTGATCAAGATAGATCAAATGAGATGGAAGAATCTCAAACCCTAATTGGTTGGCTCAAGAATCAGATGAAAATCTGATGAAACCCTAATTTTGACCTGTGAATGCTATACCCGATTAATGCTATCTGAGCTGTTAGTTATGAAATGATGCAAATATATGGTGGTATATTAGGTAAAAAATTGGGGTATGACAGATGCCCCTATTTAAGTTTCTTTAACCTGAGAGATGAAGATGAATATCTTCGTTTTGATAGGTATAAAGATACTTAAATATCGAATCATAAATTTTGGACCTAAGATACCAAAAGATGCGGATGATGCAAAATGATTGTAAAAAGTTTCATCCGGATGACATCACGAAAATGGCATGGTAGGGAAAATTTGTGAATGTTTGTTTCGCTTTGGAAGAGAGATTACCTTCGACCTTGTGACAATGTTTAAGGTAAGTGAAAATGATATTACCAATTATCGACCTTGTGATAGTTTATGGTAATGAATGTTGAAGATGTTACCAATTATCAGCGAAGTGATAACTATAACAAGGTAACTTTTTGAGAAAATTTACTGAATATTCAGCTTTGTGAATAACAGACAGTGGTGGAAACAACACTGGAAAAGATATTACCGATTATCGGCAAAGTGATAACTATAACAAGGCAAATCCTCTTTTTTAAGACAATTTGCTGTGTATTCAGCTTTGTGAATAACAGACAGTGAAAGAAAGAACTCGAAAATGAGCTTCTATTTTCTTGGATACAATTTTGCCGAGGATCTCTCTTTTTGAGGAGATGCGGGCATTTTTGATCAGAAAACACAGGTTTTCCTTTTGACAGAAAGACAAGCCGAGGAATTTCGTGCGGTCATGATTTGACCTTGTTGAGAAGAAACAAACTTTTATGACAAGTTTAGGAATGAAAATAAGCGGCTCGACAATGAGACTATTGCTTATTGCTTTGTTGATTAGAGACGAGGTTCTATTCAGAATGAAAAAAAAACATCAATCAAGACATTGTTCCAAATGAGGAATGATCTCGGTGGGAATGTGGTGAAGAGAAGAAAATGCATTTCTGTTTGGGGATACTCTGGGATAAAAAGAAATGTATCTTTTCTATTTGGCGAGACTCACTGGGATAAACTTGTACTTACATGAGTAGGTGTGATTTACATCGATGATATGGAAGCAAACATTTCGAGGAATGCAAAAAATGCAATGAATGATGCTATTATGTATGAATGTCATGAATGTTATATGTATGCTAACACTACTTTGACAAAGACACTAAAGAGATATTTGGGGAAAAGGACCGCGTCACAGTTCGAACAAATACTTGGTGAAGATTACAGCAATGGTGCAGATATTCACTAATGAAGAATTTGAGTTGCATGGTTCACACTTTCCGAGAAAGGTATTTCATTGGCAACTTGATCGGGGATTCTTTTTTGGATAAGAATACCGTCCTTTGATGATTTCTGATGAGGAGAAGACTGCTGTAGCAGTTGGCGACTCCACTAGGGATCGAAACACTCTTGGAGAAACGGTTGAAGTTATTTCCGTGTTCATAGTTTCAAAGGAGAATTTTGCTTTTGTTTCAAAATTTTGAAGTAAAAATTCATTTAAAACATTTTAGTTTCAAAAAAAGTGATTTTCACAATAAAAGCGTTATTTTGCAAAACGGAATAAACAAGAATTGCAAACAAAGGCATAAGGCTCAAATTTATTGAAAAGAATGGTAATCAGCCAAAGGCGTGATTCCATGAACTATTTACAAAAGTTGGAAATGATAATTTATTGGGAAAAGGCTACATTGAAAGCAAATAACCATTACTATCCCTAACAACTTTGAATTTCAACTGTGCTTGTTGCTTCAGAAGAGTTGATTGAAGATCCGTTGATGGAAGATTCTTCATGTGGACAAAATCGATGATGATTACTTTGTCGTTTTGTATCCTTGTTTTGCCTAGATCGCCTTTCGGTTTTCGATCTATCGGGATAATTCATTTATTGTCTCTAATTTTGCTGGATCGCCTTTTCGGTTTTCAATCCACCGAGGCTCATTTTTGCCGCCTTTTCGGTTTTCGACTCACCGAGCTGTTCTTTTGTTTTTTTAGACAAAGTATTTCTTGATGCATCAGCATTCACATACGGAGTTCATCGCCGTCCATGGTTGTGAGAGTCATAGCACCGAGAAAAGCTTCTTTTGACGATGTATGGGCCTTCGTAGTTAGGAGTCCATTTGCCCTAGAATCTTTTGAAAAGAGAATCTTTTTAAGCGAGGTCGCCTTCTCGGAATTCACGAGGTCGGACCTTTTGTTGAAAGCTTTTTCATTCTTCTTTGATAGAGTTGTCCGTGACACGAGGCGGTCGGCGCTTTTCTTCAATTAAGTTCGTTGGTTGTATCGCTTTGACACCATTCACCTCGGATAGCTTTGTTTCCATGAGAACTCTCATTGATGGAATCTCAACTTCTACGGGAGCTTGCTTCCATGCCGTATACTAGAGAAAAGGAGTTGCCCTGTTGAAGTGCGTCAAACGATACCCATGCGAGCAAATGGCGATTTCGTGCCATCCTTGTAAGTGATGACCATTTTACGGGCGATCTTTTGATGTTTTTGTTGGCTGCTTCAACGGCGCCGTTCATCTTTGGCCGGTAAGGAGACGAGTTATGATGCTCAATCTTGAATTCCTCACACAGTTCTTTCATCATTTTGTTGTTCAAGTTTGATCCATTGTCAGTAATGATCTTACTTGGAATTCCATATCGGCAAATGAGGTTGTTCTTGATGAACCTCACAACCACTTGTCTGGTAACGTTGGCGTAAGACGCTGCTTCGACCCATTTGGTGAAATAGTCAATAGCCACCAGAATGAAGCGATGTCCGTTGGACACTTTTGGTTCAATCATTCCAATCATGTCGATGCCCCACATGGAGAACGGCCACGGAGAGGAGAGAACGTTGAGTAGAGTCGGAGGCACATGGATCTTATCTGCATAGATCTGGCACTTGTGACATCTTTTGACGTGTTTACAGCAATCGAATTCCATTGTTATCCAATAGTATCCTGCTCTTAAGATCTTTCTGGACATTGCATGCCCATTCGAATGGGTTCCAAAGGACCCTTCATGCACTTCATGGATGATCGTGTCTGCTTCTTGTCTGTCGACGCATCTGAGCAGAACCATGTCGAAGTTTCTTTTGTATAGCACATCTTCATTGAGGAAGAAATTCCTGGAAAGCCTCCTTAGAGTTTTCTTATCCTTGTACGATGCCACAGTGGGTACTCGTGTTTGAAGGAAGCGTTTGATGTCGTGGAACCACGGCTTATCGTCAAGACCATATCGGGTCTTTCAAGGCGTCGATGAATTCTAGGCATATCATTCCAATCGTTGACTTTGAACATGGAAGATAGAGTAGCCAAGGCGCCATCCGATTTTGATCTCGAGGATATGATGCGGTTCAACTTTGTTGAAGAAAGTCAACAATCGTCTTGCATAATCTCGTAAGGAATTAGACCAAGATGATGAGTTTCATACTTGTCTTTGATTTGATTGATCACAAGGGCTGAGTCTCCATATATATCAAGGATCTTGATCCTCAAGTCGATGGCTTCTTCAATACCCATGATGCATGCTTCATATTCTGCTATGTTGTTGGTGCAATCAAATAGCAACCTGGCAGAGAATGGTATATGAGAACCTTCGGGAGTGATGATGACTACCCCAATTCCATTGCCAAAAACATTAACTGCTCCATCAAAGACTAGGCCCCATCTGGATTCTGGATCTGGTCCTTCTCCGAGTAGCGGTTCGTCACAATCTTTCATCTTCAAGTACATAACATCCTCGTCTGGGAAATCAAACTTGAGAGATTGGTATTCGTTGAGCGGCTGATAAGCCAAGTGATCAGCGAGAATGCTTCCTTTAACCGCTTTCTGAGTGCGGTATTGGATGTCATACTCAGATAATAGCATTTGCCATCGAGCGATTCTCCCGGTTAAGGCAGGCTTTTCAAATACGTACTTGATTGGATCCATTTTGGAGATTAACCAAGTCGTGTGATTGATCATGTACTGGCGAAGACGTTTTGAAGCCCATACCAAAGCGCAGCATGTTTTCTCGAGCATGGAGTAGCGAGTTTCACAGTCTGTGAATTTCTTACTCAGGTAGTAGATTGCATGCTCCTTCTTACCGGTATCATCTTGTTGTCCAAGTACGCAGCCCATGGACTCTTCTAGTACGGTAAGGTATATGATCAATGGTCTTCCTTCCACTGGAGGGATCAGTATTGGTGGTTCGCGGTATTCTTTGATCTTGTCGAATGCTCTTTGGCAATCTTCATCCACACTACCTTTTGATCTTTGAAGTTTGAATATCGCCCAGTGTAGTCATCGAGAGATAACGGAGATGTAATTCAAACGTCCAAGAAATCCTCTTACTTGCTTTTCCGTATGTGGTGTAGGCATTTCTTGAATAGCCTTGACTTTGTCAGGGTCAACTTCAATTCCTTTTGGTGACAATGAAACCTAGGAGTTTTCGGATCTTACCCCAAAGGTACATTTGTTAGGATTCGAGTGAAATTTCCTTAGTCGTTGAAGCGACTTTAAGAGATAGTCTATATGCTCTTCTTACGTGTCGGACTTTGCTATCATATCATCCACGTAGACTTGACCTCTTTATGCATCATGTCATGGAAGAGAGTAGTCATCGCCCTCAGTAAGTTCTTTGCATTCTTTAATCAAATGGCATTACCTTGTAGCAAAAAGTGCCCCATGGCGTGATAAAGATGTCTTCTCCATATCTTGAGCCATTCGATCGATTATAGCCGAGAAACCGTCCATGAAGGAAAAGATGTTGAATTTTGCGGTCGTCCACTAGCATGTCAATATGCGGTAGTGGGAAGTCATCTTTGGACTAGCTTTGTTCGGATCTCTAGTCAACACACATTCGACCTTTCCATCTTTCTTGGATACGGTACTATGTTGGCTAGCCATTGGGGATATTCGAGTGATAAGGAAACCGCGAGCTTTTGAACTTTTTTACGGTTTTCTCGACCATCTCGGGATGTACTCTCCTCGGTTTTGCTTAAGCGGCGGACATTACGGTTTTAACGGCAAGTGATGCTCTACTATGCTGGTATCCAAACCCGGCATGTCCTGGTAGGACCAAGCAAACACATCAACGTATTCTTTGAGAAGACTTATCAGTTTTCTTTTGACACAAGCTCCGATATTTACTTCTTTTTTATCTTCCTCAGAACCCAAGTTGATTGCTTCTAGAGGTTCTTTATGAGGCTGAATGATCCTTTCCTCGTGCCTTAGCCACCTAGAAATTTCATCCGGGATCTCTTCTTCAATTTCTTCCTTAGTGACTTCGCAGGGGATTTCAAAGTTGAGAGTGAGCGTAGAGTTACTGCTTTCAATGGATTTGTCCATTTGTTTAATCTGCATGTTTTGATTTTATTTTTGATTAAAGAGAGATTTTTTTTTTTGAAAGTGTAAGCAGATTAATTATGATTGATTTTTTTTATTATTATTATTTTTTTTTTTTACTGTGTTTTTTAGGATTATCATTTCCAGAAAAAGGTAAAAATGAAAATAAACACAGAGAGTGGAAACAAAACAACGCATTTTATTTATGTTTCACAATATGAACAGGGCCCTAAAATACAAACTCAATTGTCTTAGGCAAGACAAAGAGAAATTATTTAAAAGCTAAACCCTATAAAACATCTCTTCGCTTTGGGCGAAGCGAGAGTTCAAAACAAAAAGCAAAGATAAACTACTTAGAGCCATGAACATTAGTCCTAACTTCAACAGGTTTCCAATAGTGACGAACTCCTTGGAAGTCGAGGTACTCGGGTAATTTTCCGCTTGGTTTAACCCTTGAGTAAACTTTGATTCTTGGTGGCGAGGCTTTGAGGACTCTGAACGATGGCCTTTGCCTTTGGTGCTGCTAAAGCGATCTTCTTGATTGACAGATCGGGAAGTATGAGAGCTAGCCTTTGTACTTCCTGTTGATCTCTGTGTTGAATACTGGGGATGTTCCTTCCAGTCTTCTGAGTGAAGAGACTCGTTGTCGGCGACACTTTCTAGATCGTATCCCGAGTCATACTCTTGATCTTCAGTGATCATGTTGATGTAGTGGTAACCAGGATCTGGCTTGGTGAAATCCACAGACGTGTTGAAACAGAGATCTTCATTTGGGACCTCAATCATTGATTAGTTTGAGAAGGCAGTATTCCTCTTCGATTGACTAGGGTAGTCAAAGTCATCACCCCATCCTGTGGGTTGGATATCTTCAATCCGGATTTTCGAGCTTTCTGGCGCAGAGTATTTCACCATGTAGTCGTATTTGCCACTTGGTTCTCCCAAGGTATCCCAAATTCCGAGGGATGGCGGATTTTCATGTTCTTTGCGAGGACATGTCTTTGAATTGATCAGTCGGTGCATATGATTCCTCTTGAGACACATACTCAGGGCTATTCAAATAAGTGCTCCACTCTTCAGATTCAGATGGATCATCTTCATCCTCTTCAATGGTTACAACATTAACCTCTTGGAGCAGGGTTTAAGAAACCTCCATGTGAAATACTTCCTTAATCGGGAAGTGCTTCATCTTTCTCTTGTTTTTGTAGAATACAGGTGTGAACCCAAGTCCGGTTTTCATTTCATTCTTGACAGGTTTGATAACTTGTCCCCACCCTTGAGTATTGCCATCTTTCACCATTTGTGCCGCTTCTTTATATGAAGAGATAGATGATCTGTTTTTAGTAGATTCATCTTCTAACGGATTTTCGGGAGATGGCGTTTCAATGTCATTAGCCGTGATGAAAGAGAAACTAGAGATGATTTATAAGCAAAGCTTGTTCATGATGGTTACCAACTTTCCATTTACTGTGAATTTTAATTTTTGATGGAGAGTAGAAGTTACCGCTCCTGCATCGTGGATCCAAGGTCTTCCTAGCAAGCAACTGTATGCAGCTGGCACGTCCATAACTTGGAAGGTAATTTGGAACATGTGAGGGCCAATTGTCATCGGGAGATCAACTTCACCAATAACTGACTTTCTCGATCCATCAAAAGCTCTTACTATGATGTCATTGAACTTCATTGGCGTTCCCTTGTAAGCTAAACGAGCGAGCGTCGTTTTTGGCATTACGTTTAGGGATGAACCTGTGTCTACTAACACATTTGACAAAGAATCTGATTGGCAAATCATCGAGATGTGCAAGGCCAAGTTGTGATCTTTCCCTTCCTCTGGAAGTTCTTCGTCACTAAAATTATTGCGGTGTTATGTTGGAGCGATCCTCCAAATTGATGCGTAGTCACATCGTGATCCACATAAGCCTGGTCTAGTACTCTCATCAAAGCTTCTCGGTGAGCTTCGGAGTTGAGGAGTAAAGACAATATCGAAATCTTTGAAGGAGTCCGCATTAATTGGTCTATGACTCGATATTCGCTCTTCTTGATTAGTTTCAGTATCTCGTCAAAGTCTGAGTTGATGTTGGTTCTATCAGTAGAGCCAATGTTTGTGCTTGGGTTAGCAATGGGAATCGTTTGATTCTCGCAGATATGCTAACCGGGTTATTTTAACAACGAATTGCAGCGGTTTTGGTGGTTTGGAGCATGAACTCGTCCACGGTCACTCGTTCGATTTCGTTATATTGACATTAATGGGCGTGGCGAGGTTTCTCTTTCCCATCTTCTATCAGGGTTGCATGATATTGGTAAGGAATTGCTCTAGTAGAACTGTACGGAACAGGACCAGGCGGGCAAATTACCAAAGGAGACGTTGGAATGCTGGAACCGTATGCGTGATCTCTACATGCTCGGGCATGTTGAAACAAGGGATCTTACTCGGGATTTTCGAGTTGATATCGAGACTAAAAGCTCATGCGGAAAATGCCCTATTGTATTTACGTCATGGTCATCTCGGTTTACGTAGATTTGTAAATCACCAATGTCTAACAAATTTGAATATCGCTCTTATGGTGGGACATCCATGGATATTCTTGGAACAGATATATAGCAAGTGCATAATCATGCTTAGTGAAGGTGCTCATGGTCTTGTATGCTTCATGAAGATGCACCAAGTTTCCTTTGACTAAGTTTACATACGTGACAAGGTACATGTATTCCTTAGCATTAGATTCACCGAGTGTCCACTATGAGGGAAGTGGATTGGCTTGCACATTCGGACTTGTGTTTACGAAGGAAAGAAGATTAGCCTTCACTAATCTTTGTACCGCCTTCAATGCTATGCAATGCTCAAGGTCATGGCTGGTGCCCTTGGTGAAAAGGGCAAGACATGTCGACTTTGTACCACCATGGTAGTTTTTCGGGACCGGAGGTGGTAACCTTATGTATTAGATTCCTTTCTATCGGTAAAGTTACGTACGTCATGGGAATTGGGTCGAACCGAGTGACCCTCGCGTTTGGGTTGTGAAACGAGCCTGCTGACGAGGCTGTTGAGTTTGTTGATTTTGTTGAAAGTGCGGAGCAATTCACGGAGTGGTGTTGACAGTGGGCGCTATGGCAGCTACTTGTCGTTGTTGAATGACATTCTTGCGTGGTTTCCCTCGGGATACCATTCCTACGTCATGTTCTTTTTTCCTTGGGAAACTGGTTCCAACTTTCTTGGTATTACTAGAAGATCCTACTTCCTTGGATAGACGTCCTGTCCGAACCCCTTCTTCTAGTCGCATTCCCATGCTTACCATTTCGTTGAAGTCACCGGGAGCGCTAGCGATCATTCGCTCATAGTAGAATGAGTTTAGAGTATTCAAGAATACCTTAGTCATCTCTTTCTTCCAAGGCGGGTTGACTTGGGCGCAATTTCCCTCCATCGTTCGCATATTCCTTGAATGTCTCTCTTTCCTTTTGAGACATGGGCGGAGTTGATCCCTATCGGAGCCATATCAAGTTGAATTTGTATTCTTTGGACGAAGGCTTTACCTAAGTCGTTGAATGATTGGATATTCGTCTTTGTCTAAACCCATGTACCACTTGATGCGGCACCGGTGAGACTATCACCGAAGTAATGAATTAACGGTGATGATCCTCATTGTCGTAGACATTTTCCTAGCATACATTGTAAGATGACTCGAGGACAAGAATTCCTTGTACTTTTCAAAATCCGGATTTTGAATTTGTATTTTTACACGAGGGACTAAGAGATCTGGCGCTTTTCCCAAACAATTCTTTCCCTTGAATCGTTTTTATCTCAAGTGCATTTTGAGGAGTTGTTCACGGAGATTTTCCATTGAACCACGGCTCGTGTTATTTCACGGAGTGTGATGAACTTCTTCGTCGTGGTAGCGTGCACTACAGTGAATTCAACATGATCGGTTGAGAAACCGACATTGTTACTGTGGAAAAGTTATTCCACGTTGTGGAGTGAATGTAGCGTTTTCGCAAAGTAGGTATTTCAAGCGAGGTTGTTTGAGAAGTCGGTTGGCGAACTCCAATGCCGAAGTTAAAGGCATTCCCATGGATAGCCCTCGGCATCTTTGAAAAGTGAACTCGATCGCGACGTGGAGTAGTAGTATCCTCTGAAGTTGCTATTTGGTTATGAGCTCGATCTTGCTTGTTGACTTTTGTGGCAAGCGAGTTGACCAAAGATGTGAGTCTTTCCACTTCTTCTTGTAGCGTAGTTACTACGAGTTCAACGTTTTCTTGCTCAAAATTCTCCATTACTTTTCTTCTTTTTACTCGGTATCGTGCGTTCGAGTTGGTGCGGACGCGATCGAGAAACTCTAAGGCGATGACAATTTTCTATCTGGAAAAGTGACGGTTCAAAGCGTGAATGATTAGACTCTAGATGGTAGACTTAAATGCAAAGTATGATGCATGAATATGATTGTAAAGAAAAGAAATTTCAAAGAATTTATGCTAAGCGAGATATTTCGGCAAATATTTGGATGGAAAACACAAATTTTATTGATTAATAAAGGAAGATTACAACAATTGTTTTTGTTGGAGCATTGCTCACACAAATGATACAATAAATGATAAAATTACAAACTAAATTAAACTAATTAAACATCTTCGTGGATGGCGATCCAAAACTTGATGCGACGGATTTCCTTCCATAGTGAGCTTTTAGTTTGGCTTTCTCGGCTTTTAGCTTGCTAATGACTCTCTTCCACTCGTTGGGAGCGGGCTTCTGGTTGTCATTTCCTCGAGCTTTCTTTTCCTTTCCTTGGCGTATTTACGGATGGCGTTATCCTTGGCGAATCTTCTCATCTTTCTCCATGAGCCATTCATCCTGGAAGTAGAGCGTCTTTTCATGATCTTTGACTTGCTTCTTGAGTTTCTTATTCTCAAGGTTAGTCTTAAGGAATTTGCTTTCCAAAGCTTCCTTCTCAAACCTTATCTTGGTCAAGGCTTCTTGGTATTCTCCACGCTTCAACGGAAAATTTGTCGATTTGAAGCGGCGAGAACATGGGATCCTCATAAGCGTAAGGCATTCGAAATTCCTTTGCTCTTTTCTTTATCCAAGAAGTGTAGGTTTCCATGGCTACACAATTCTTTGCCTTGCCTTTTCCTTTCTTTCGGATGTGATGCCAAGCTTTGATCATCCTAGCCTTCAATCCTTGGGAATCGTCTCCTTCATGATAGAAGTAGCTTTCTACTGTAAAACCGGGAGGTTTACCAGAATTTGCGTATCCGAGCTGACGTTTTGCTAGGAATGGGTTGTAGTTGATTCCTCCTTTCGTACCAATGAGAGGTACGTTGGCAAATTCTCCACAGCTCTCAATGATTTCCATCTCATTGTTTGCCAAAGTATACCAATGGATATCGTCGTTTGTAAGAGACATGAGTCTTCTGGACCAATGCCACTCGTCTTTGTTTTCGCGGAAGATAGGAGATTTAGGCAGGTGTGAGACAATCCATTTGAAAAACAGAGGTACACAACACACGATAGTTCCGTCTCCTTGGCGATTCCTGTGATGAATAGAGGCGACGTGTCACCAAGTAGAGTGGGAGCAGATTTCCAATCGGAAGATCCTTATGGCGTTGATATCAACGAAATTTGGGACGTTGGGAAACAACACCAATCCATAGAGGAGTAAAGCTAAAATAGCTTCAAAGGCTACCATACTACGAGAATTTGAGAGCCTTCTCCATTAGGAACTTTGAAGTTAATCCAGAGTTTTCCTCGGTAGTTAGGTTTTGTCTATCTCGGGTTTCTTTAAATGAGTCATTGTTGCAATGACTTGTGACTTAGGAATGGCTTCAAACCATTGAAAGGCACTTTGTCGACATCGAGATTCCTAGGATATGCGCATACTCTTCCAAAGTAGGCATCAAGCGATAATCGGGAAAGTGAAGCGATAGTGGATCGTAGAATTGAAAGGTTTTGAGAAGTCCTTCATCGACGTTAGCGTTCAAAAGAGTTAAAAGAGTTCCATAGCGTTTTCGAAATCCGAGGATCTTCTACCAAGGATGCTAACTCTTTCAACTTTCCTACGCAGAATCCTAAAACTGTATCTTTTGGTGAATCTTCCTCGGCGTCCATCACTCTAACCTAAAATATTTTACAAAGAAAAATCTCTAAATTCTTTGGAAATGGAGAGAAAATGAAGTTTTTTTGTTTTTTTTTGAATGAATGAATGCATGAATGCGCAAACATGGTTAGTAGTTATACACACGGCAAGCGTTGAAGTCACGAGCATGAAGCCAGCGATAAGAATCAACGTGGTTAAGTTCTAAGGGCTTATTCATCGTGAATCGGGTTCTACGATATCTGAGCTCAACACTCCCCTTCAAAACATTATTGGATTTGGTGAATACTCGATGGTCCAATAATATTTTCAAGAGAAACTACTTGATCGTAGCATCGCATGACAATTACTCTAGGCTTACACCGAATAATCTCGCACTACATCCTAATGGTTGATGGTTTATGTGTTCTCTGTCCACTCGACTTCTTAAGTTCCCGAAAATACACGCAATTACTTGCTTAAACACAATACCCTCAAGACAACCTCCATGCGGAAATATTAACCTCGAAAGCATTGAACTGCTCACGTATTAATACCTCCACCTAGATCTTAAAATGTTTCTTAAATCCGGGTTAGGATTTCTTTCCATCAAGTGAAATCGCGAAACACACAATAAAGAAAAACAGATATATGCAAAAATATGAAAAGCTTATCCCCTTTCTTTTCTTTTTGAAAACAAAAAAAGCTTGGTGCTCTCGGACAGAGTAACGCGTTTTCTTTTTTTGAAAAATCAAAGTTTCAGCGTACTCCCCAGCAGAGTCGCCATTTTTCCTGTTCGCGTTAAAAGGTGACGCGCCATGAGGATGCGAACGTGAGTTCGGATCTTACGTGCAACGATTTAAATCTTTTGATTTGTTTATAAAGATGCATGAGCATCAAGCTTTATTATTTTCAACACAAGAAAGATGATTTAATGATTATGAAAAGGGAAAGTGAAATACCCTCAATTGATATTGGTATGCGTAACGACTAGCGCAAACTAGACGAACGCATTGGGGAGATTCGAGTAAGGGGATTGGTATATAAAGGGAATAGATGGAGCACCCTAAATATATGTAGTTATCTGACTTTATATATGAATACATTTGATATGTTGTGTGTTTTTAATTGCTATTTCTATGATTGGGAAAGTTTCTCCTTTGGGATTTTAAGAAATAGATTATGTGGAATTCTAGGTTTTGTTATTATTGTGCTCGCAAAGATCGTGGATCTTACGCATACATATCCCCTAGTGGGAATCGAGCATTTGTAGCTCGGATCTCTGTGGTTCTATGGTTTATTTGGTGCGAGGGAGGTAGAAATTTGCTCGGCAAGGATGAGACCTTGTGCCTCGTATTCTCAAAGGATGTTGAGAAAGTCAGAGCAATCGTAGTTCCCACTTATGCTAGTGGAAGCAACGGGATGTTAGTAAGAGACAGACAAATGTCATCTTAATGAAAAATGTATCTAATCTATTTCATCACATACATTTTTGAAAAGTTGTTTGATTGAAATCTTTCGTCGTAAGTATTAGGTGTTTTGCTTGAGTGTACAAGCGTTACCACTTACATGTTTAAGAAAGATGTTTGAAAAAAGATGTTTGAATCTTTTAACTGTAAGCATTAGGTATTTTGCTTGAGTGTACAAGCGTTACCACTTACATGTTAAGAGATGTTTTTGTTTGAAAACAGTTTGAAAAAGTTTGAAAAGTTTTTGACTGTATGTGATGTAATGGATGAGATACTTCTTCCATAGAGATGATAGATGTCTAAATCTCGAGGAGAAATTGATTGGATTAAAGGGATGCTTTTAAGAAGCCCATGGGTCCTTGTATTGTTAGCCCAAGAGGAGGCATTCCGAGGGTCATCGAGGGTCATCGAGGGTCCTTGTATGAAGCTCAAGAGGAAGCTATAGGGTATGGCTGTCTTTGGCTTGAAAGGGATTTCACCGAGAAATCATCCTTTGCTGAGTAAGAGTAATTTCACCGGGAAATTTTACTCTATGGGGAATTTGAAAGTGATTTCACCGGGAAACCATCCTTTCAGGTGTTCTATCTTAGCGCGGGTGATTCTTTGTATTGGAAGCCCAATAGGAGGCTGTTAAGAGATTTCCTATCTCTTTCATTGTATGATGCCCAAGAGAAGGCTAAACTCAATGAGGAGTTCTTTTGAACGAAGCCCAAGAGGAGGTGACTCAGCAGGGAGTGTTGTCTTATACGAAGCCTAAGCGGAGGCTAACTCTGTGGGAGAGTTTCTTTGTACAAAGCCCAAGAGAAGGCTGACCCATGCTGGGGATAAGAATATCTTGTATGAAGCCCAAGCGGAGGCTAACCCATGCTGGGGATGAGTTGTCTTGTATGAAGCCCAAGCGGAGGCTAAACACTGGGAACCTATTGATTAGTCTAATTTGTTATGTTATTATTAGACAGTTGTATAAGCAGTGTGTGTGTGTGATATGTATTCACGGAGTTTATGAAGGAAATATAAACAATGCATGATGTTTATTTACAGTTTATGAAATATAAACAAGTGTACGTGAAACGAACGTTTGAAACAGCGTAACTTGATTATTTACAAGTTTGAATTGTGTACAAGGAAATGAATATGTACACGAACGAGTTTTTATGTACGAGAAAGATGGATGTACATAGGAGGGTTGGGACTTACAGTAAGGAGGCCCATTGATTTGAAAGAAGTTTCACGGGAATAATGCTCCTTTCAATACCAATGGTATTCGTAAAATGTACAAATGAAGAAATGATTGATCAAAGTTTATCTGTAAAAAGTATTTTCAAAAGAAAGAGTATCTGTATTATGTACAGATATAAGTTTTGAAAAAGAAGTATCTGTGTTATGTACAGATAAAAAGTTTGTTTTTGAAATATCTGTGTTATGTACAGATAAGAAGTTTGTTTAAAAAATGTTTGATAAAAGTTTGATATGTACAAGGAAATATTATGTACATAAAAGAATGTTATGGGACTTACACCGTGATGGAGGCCCATTGGTTTAAAAGAAATCTTGCTTAGGAGAAACCTTCCTTTAGAACCAATGGATTCGGCGTATAGACAAACGAATGAAAAACAAATGAAAGAAATTTGTTTATGTTTGAATATTGACAAAGATGTTTTGAATATGTACAAATAAAGCTAAGTATGTACATAAAGGGTTGGGACTTACACCATAAGGGGAGGCCCATGATCGATCGAGAAATTCGAGAAGAAACGAATTCAGTTTTATCGTTTTGAATTGGATCGATTATGGTAAAAAGATGCAAGTTTGATGAAATGTTTTGAAAAATGATTTGAAAATGTTTTTGAGAATGTTTTGAAATGTTAAGTTGATTTGTGAAAGGTTTTGAAAAAAATCGGAAGTCAAAAACTTGAAAAATTTACCTTTTAAGGAGGTTTGAAAAAGCGTTCAGAACGTCGTTTTCGGCTCGATTAAATTTTAATCAGATGAAAGTATTTTTGTATTTTTTTGACATAATCATAAAATATATATATTAAATGACAAGTGTGCAAAAAATCACCTCAAAATGAGAAGTTTTGATTAGTTAAAAAAATTGTTGAAGTTTGAAGAAAAAAATATAAAAATATGAAGAGTTTTGTAAAAAAAGAATGGAAAATGGTCTTGCTGGGTTTTGAACCCATGACCATGAGGTGATACGCGTGTCACAAAGCCTTAAAGGCAAGCCAAGAACCACTGAGCCAAACACGTTTGAGTTGTTAGTGGATTAAAACAGCGTTAATATTATATTGGTTAATTTGAAAATTTGAAAATCGAAGAACATCAAGAACACGAATTTTACGGGCTTGTGTTTGATTTTCCACGTCGAGCTATCTCCTTCGTTTCTCAACCAAATGGCACGATGTAAAACCAAACTTGATCGATTTTATGCCACGAACATGAAGATGCTTGTTAATTTCATTTATATTAAGCCTATCATGTTTTGATTTTGAAAATGAAGAACCTAGAACCTAAAATCCAAATTAAATGATGTTCGTTCAATGATTCTTGGATTTTTGAGGGTTAATGTTCGTTAGGGGTGCGAAAACAATTGGCCGTGAGTTTTTTCAAATGGTGCAAGGAATCAAGAGAACCTTCGTGTTCTAACTCGAAAAGTTGAGATCGAAACTGTTCTAGAGCACTTCGATTGATTTCTTGATCCTTAGAGTACCAGCGGCATGTGAGGATGCTTTAGAGATGGCCTACTTGCTCTAAACTTGCTTGAATCGAGCTGCACAAGTCAACCTGCATATACTCAAAATTGAAACTGGAAAACGAGGTTAAGCAGTTACAGGTTGTTGTTCTTGTTTTGAATCATCTCCATGATGCATATGGATTGTGTTAGGATGCTCACAACTCAAAGGAAACAAGCCTAAGTCCAAATTCGATTGCTTATGGCAGTTTTACAAAGTTTGAAAAAATGAAAAATGATTTCTGAGTTTTAGCTTAGTACATGTTGATTTTAAGCTTTGAATGAGTTTGTTAATGATTATGGAACATGTTGGACACCAATTTTCATCATGTTTCCATTGGATTTTCAAAAATGCTATATTTCTCAACTTTGCACTAATTGCTTGATTTTCAAGAAAAGAAGAAAAGCATGGATTTGTGTATTGATTTTGGTGTTGTTTTGGGCTTGAATTGAGAGCTATTTATAGGCAAACAAGCTCTGCAAAATTAGGCAAGAGTACAAGCCATTTGGATATTCATGGATTGCTTAGAGGGCAAGAATGGTTTTTTACCATAAAAGGAAACTTCCTTTTTTTCACCATGTGCCATATTTGCACAATTTGATCCAATCTTCAATTATTACCTCTTGGCTGATATTTATCAGTTTGATGACTCACTTGGCAAGTGTTAGAAGTGGTTTGAATGAGAAAACACAAAAAGACCTATAATTTGAAGTTGTGAATTTTGAAAATCAAGTTTCATGGACTCTTTTGTTTCAATTTCAAAAGCATA
The DNA here is from genome assembly GCA_021764765.1 of Vicia sativa. NCBI lineage: Eukaryota > Viridiplantae > Streptophyta > Magnoliopsida > Fabales > Fabaceae > Vicia > Vicia sativa. The sequence continues at coordinate 267,926,295 of CM038793.1, read as the reverse complement.
GCTAGCCTCCATGGATTTTGAAGTTCTTGGACATTTTGGAAAGATTTTCCATGATCTACAACTTTCATGTTTTGAGTTTTTCAAATTCCAATTGGAACTAGGTGAAAAAAGGCTTGAAGTTTGGAAAAATGTGAAATTTCAACACTTAGAAATTTTTCTAAGTTATAGAAATTTTGACTTTTGTTGACTTTTCCAAATTCTTTGTTTTTTGATGATCATGATGGATCATTTGAAGTATTTTGATGATGGAAAAAGTTTTGTTTTGAAAAATTTGACCAAAAGTCAAAGTTTGACTTTTCTGTGCAGATGAAATTTCATCAGATGCGTCTCAAAATGATGATGAACGTGAACTCTGTGATGTTTTGGATCCGAAATTAGGTCAAGAGGTTATATCTAAGATATGATGACCAATCTCTATCAAAAAGTCATCCACTTGCTCAAAAGTCAGAGAATTCTCACACCCGATCAAAGCCCTAATTGGTCGATCCTTGATTAATCTGTGAGAGAATTTGATATCTGAGGATGGAAGGGTGATGATTTGATCAAGATAGATCAAATGAGATGGAAGAATCTCAAACCCTAATTGGTTGGCTCAAGAATCAGATGAAAATCTGATGAAACCCTAATTTTGACCTGTGAATGCTATACCCGATTAATGCTATCTGAGCTGTTAGTTATGAAATGATGCAAATATATGGTGGTATATTAGGTCAAAAATTGGGGTATGACAGTCTCTCTAATTTTTCGATACATTTTGAAGACTCGTTCTTAACCGTAAGTGTTTTAAAAGCCGGGTATTCTTTGTTATCATTTTATTTCAATTTTAATTATTTTGATAATTTTTCTTTAACCTTTGAGACCCGTAGTTTATTTTAATACACTCATTTTTTTTTGTTTGGATAATTTAGTGTTCGAATTTATATCATTTTTGATAATTTTAGGTGTCCAATAGTTATTTCAAAAAACTCAAACAAAAATACTTTTGGACTTATTATTTTTCATACGTTCAATCTTTATGGCCCATTTTGTCATTGAGGGCATTTTTGACATTAGATAAAATATAGAAACCTAATTTTTCTTGGTTATAAGAAAATAGAGGCATAACGAAAAAAGGGGGAGATCCAAAATTCTTCTTCATCTTCCTCACTCCCTCGTCTCACCTCCTTCTTCTCTCACTCTTCATCTTACTCTCTCATCTCACTCTCTCTCAGTACCCTCTGTAACGCCACTCCCTCACTGCTTTTGCGCCACCATCATCTCCAAAGAACCTTGCTCTTTCCTTCCACCACCACCGTCAAACAACGTTCCACCACCGGTCCCTTCACTCACACTTCTTCTCTTCACACCATACTACCTCTACCAACTTCATCCACACCACCGTCACCTCCGTCTCCTTCCGTTTCTGTCAACCTTCATATTTAAACATCCGTCTTCCCTTCAATAGTTTGTAAATTTTGAGGTCATTTTATATTTCCTTTTGTTTAATTTGAATTCTAGTTTAATATGATGATAAAATAGTTTTGATGTTATTGTTTTTTTAGTTTGAGTGGTAAATTTGCAGTGAGGTTAATAAGGGTTTGGTTATAATTAAATTTAATGAGGATACAATCACAACAACACAATCATTTGCTTAATTTTCACCACAAATCATTCCCCAATTCTCTCTCAAAACCAAAGCAAAACTCAAGAACAAATTTCAATTTTCAACTTTCCCTCCAAGCAACCACCATAGGCCGCCACCGGACCTTTTTCTGACAACTATCACCACCGCAGACCGCGCTAAGCGCGCCCTGCGATCTCTCTTCTTCTCATCAGAGCTTTCTCTCATAGGATCTTGTTCTTGTTCTCCTTCTTCTGCTTGAATCTGGCCTAGAAGGAGCCAATTCCTCTTGATTTCTCTTCAATTTCAAGAACTAAGCAATTCTCTTCATCTTCTTCAATTCTCCATTGAAGATTCCAAGTTTCTTCAAGAAATCAAGCTTGATTTCGAGGATTATCATCAATTCGGCGTTGATTTGGTATTTTCTTTGAAGAGTACAAAGAATTCCTCTTTAATTTGATTCAAACTTCAAGTTCAAGTAAGTGTTTAGTTCAATTAAGTGCTTATTTTAAACTATTATTGACTTTTAGCTTTTCTTGAAATTGAACACTGTTATTGCTTACAAATTCCGTGTGGATTCCGATTCTTTAACATTCATCTTTGAATTCGTTGAATTGGATTGATTTTTGTAACGTTATTTGTGTCGGTGTGAGGATTTTTGTACATAGCACACACATACACTTGTGCATTTATATTTTCCTTGAATCTAGGCCACAAATTTGTGCATCTTGAATCTCTATTATATGCTCATACATTGGAGAGCATTTAGATTTTTTGAATTGCATTGATTCATGATGATTTGAGGTATAATTTGTATTCTAAGTGCGTCGACATGTAGGTTCAAAGGCATCTTGATCATTAGTTACATTGTGCATTGTACATAATTCATGCATATATATCTCAAGTGTTTGTATTAATGTACAAATTAGATTCGACATGATCTTTCGTTACTTCTTTGTGGCATGACTTGCTTGCATTGATTCTTGACATATGAACATTAGAATTGCTGATACAACTTGCATTCTTGACATGTTCATACATAATGTTGCATATGAACATTAGAATTATTGATACAACTTGCATTCTTGACATGTTCATACATAATGTTGCATATGAACATTAGAATTGTTGATACAACTTGCATTCTTGACATGTTCATACATAATGTTGCATATGAACATTAGAATTATTGATACAACTTGCACTCTTAACATGTTCATACATTGATCTTTAGCATATGAGCATTAGAATTGTTGATACAACTTGCATTCTTAACATGTTCATACATTGATCTTTAGCATATGAGCATTAGAATTGTTGATACAACTTGCATTCTTAACATGTTCATACATTCATCTTTAGCATATGAGAATTATAATTATTGATGCAACTTGCATTTTTAAAATGTTCATACATAATTTCGCACATGAACATTGGAGTTGTTACTTTAACTTGCATTCCTCGCATGTTCATGCATTTGATTGTCATTCATGAACATTGGAGTTGTTACTTTAACTTTCATTCCTCACATGTTCATGCATTTGATTGTCACTTATGAACATTGGAATTGTTTCTTTAACTTGCATTCCTCACATGTTCATGCATTTGATTGTCATTTACGAACATTGGAATTGTTGCCTTAACTTGCATTCCTCACATGTTCTTGCATTTGATTATCATATGAACCTTTTTATGTGATCCCTTGACCGTATGGACTGACTTTTGGCATGAGAACATCATGGAAAAGTGATTCAGATCAAAATAGGAAATTCTGGAGGTTACAGACCGCGCTAAGCACCAAATTCCCTAAATTTTGTGTTGTAGGTCGCGCTTAGCGCCACCAGGAGCAGGCTTAGAGCCAAATGTTCTGTTTGGGTCGCCTTAGCGCCAGATACAGGGCTTTGCGCGACCTGGAACTAAACTTTCTTTTCTTTCCTAATTCCAAATGCAAACATCATATGTTCTAACATTCCTAGACATTGTTTGAAATGTATTTGATGTAGGAGATTGTGTTGTAAATGTATATGACACAATACTTCATTTGTTTTGCGTTTGTATACCCATGTATACATTCTTTTATTTGTTTTTTGGGTCTAAATCCCTTCTTGCAGGTGTTTTGCGCTTGTATACCCATGTATACATTCTATTATCTACTTTTCGGGTCTAACTCCCTTCTTGCAGGTGTTTTGCATTTGTATACCCACGTATACATTCTATTGTCTACTTTTCGGGTCTAACTTCCTTCTTGCAGGTGTATCTTGAGTGGAATGTGTATACACATGTTCCTTTGCTTGTGCGTATGCGCGTACATTCTATTGTCTTCTTGCGTGGTTCTCTTACAGGTGTTATTGCTTCGGATGCGTATGAACGCGTATTCCATATGTTTTTGATACCTTGAGCTCTTCTCACCGGTTTACTCTTATTGCATAGATGCAGTACTTGAAATTTTCCGGAGTATTTCATTAGCTCGTAGTGCTCTTCGGATTTTATATCCGTTTTGTAGTTTCTATACCATTTACTGCATTCTCTTACAGCTTTCCTAGATATCATGAGAAGTAGGGCTTTACAACTCTCTTTTTCCATGAGAAGTAGGAATAGAGATGCATGATGGGGCTTCTGTAGTTAGAGCATGTTCAGGAACCCCTCTGGTTTATTTAAAGACCCGTTTAGGGCGCTTTTGTTTGCTGATTGTCTTTGGTTTGTTTAAAGTCCTCCTGCATGCATAGGGAGACGCTTTTCATTGTGTGTTTATAATTGTGCTTGCATAGGTCAGAAGTGGTTAGGACACCCGACGTGGCACCACCAAGCAAAGTCCTGCTTTTTATATTTCTTGCTATCGAGTCATTGATATATGGGCAAGCGGAAAGGGTCGGAAGTCGTCCTCCACAGTTCTAGTCCGTGTCTTGTATGGTGCATACAAATCGTGTTACTATTCCTATCTAGTCGATTACAAAAGTGGCTAGAGTTCCCTTTCTGATTCTTCACTCATTCATGGGGTTCGCGTTTACTGCAGAACTCGCATCATTTGCTCTGTGGGCTATGCCTGCAATTGTTTAACATTTGTTTGCGCATTGCATTCCTTGTGTGCTTCTGCCAAAGCACTTGATTGCTTCATCCCTTTGCATCCCTTGGTTCTACAACCAAGACGGATATAGGATAGCTTTCCTGTAGGGATGCTCGGTTAGGATAGTTCTCGAGCCTAGACATTCGGATTTACATCCTCTGCATGTTGACATAGGTAGAGATTCTCTTACATCCTCAACCATAGGTCCAATCTTTGCATGACAACATTAGAGCTAGTACTAGTTAGTCTCCTTTTTGTTTTGCTTAGTTCTTTTTGCATCCTTGTATGTAATTAAAACTAAAACTTGCTTTCTTTCTCTTTTGAAAACAAAACACTTAATAATGGTTTGAACTCCTTTTTCAAGGTAAAAGCAACCAACCAAGACAAACTCTTTTCTCCTTTGTGCACTTTTCTTTTGTGTTTAAAACCTTTTTCATAAGTAAAAAACACAAAATCCACCAAAACAAGTGAGCCAAACTACGACGCTCTGACTTTCCCATTGCACGCGGGAATACGTAGACATCTTGTCACGGGGCTCGATCGAGCACAACTTGTAAATATTTCCTTCGTTTTCCCGTGGTTTATTTATTTTCCTTTTCCTTTTGCATGCATTTGTAGCGTTTGAGCATAGATAGATATAACACACCCTTTAGCTAGAAATTAGAAGTGGATACCGTAGAGTACTACGAACGTGTGGGGTGCTAATCCCTTCCCTCGCGTAACTAACTCCTTTACCTAGATTATCTCGATTTCTCGGTCGCAGGACCACAATTTCTCCCCTTCAGGTTTACTCGATTTTTTCCTTTCTCCGTCGTGAGATAAAAGACGTTCGATGGAGACTCCATTGATACACCTCTATCAGTCGGAAGTTCATTCGGGTGGTTTCATGGTCCTGCAAGGTATGAACATAATAACACGATCAATAATGTATTCACACAATAATATATTCATAACACTTTTCACACAATAATGTATTCATACCTTATATGATTCTTTGCTCAATAAAATATTGACACAATTCCTCTTTGATTTCTTCTAACTGAAGTTTCGTGTAATATGCACACTTGTATTCATCGAAGTACTATATAACAAAACATAATATGCATGATTTAGTTAAAAGTAATAAATTATATGAAATATCCGATAAATAATAAAATAAATCCTAAGTTATAAATCCATACCGTGATTGAAATCTCTATCCGATTCATTTGAAGGATTTCGTTGATAAACCTCAAAACGAAGTATCCGCAATCTATATCATTTTGGTGTTGAGCACACAACATAGAAAAACAAATAAGAATGTATAGTTGTCTTGTTCAATCAATTCCATACCGTACTAAATGCGATGCCAACTGAACCACATCAACCCGACTCCCATAACAGCAACCCAAATAAGGACATATCATTCGACTTGGGTCTTTGGTGTGCGCAACAGCAAATTTGACGAATTCTGATACCCCATTCTCGTACTCTTTCGACAATCAATAAAAATACATCCATGTCTTATCCATGATTTTACTAATTAAGCTAAACAAAAACAACTAATGTGTTTTTGACAAAACACAAAGTATACACGGAATGGATCCGGAGCAAGAAAACGCAACATATTCATGCAATTTTAGACAAATTCATCACAATACCAGTAATTTGAGGAAGAAATTTACCTCGGATTTACCGAACTCAAGGACACGCAGAGAATGAGCGTCGTACGTCGAACTAGGTCGAGAAACGCTGCTAATTCAAAGGAAAGAAAACTTCTATTATAAAAAATTTCATACAATAAAAACCGACTCAACCACTAATTATAGTTCATTCACAAGTAGAGAAGTAAGCAACTAATTTAAGTGGAAATGATCCATCATAGCAGTTCATTCAAAGCACAACTAATTACAGTGACGAGAGAGAACAACTAATTACCTGTAGAGAAATAAACAACTTCTAGACCCACACATTGTCAGATTCTTGTAAACGATCAGACTTTCACACTTCACAAGTAACCCTATATATAGCAAATTCAATATGTTAGTTGGGCAAGACACTCTCCTAATCTCGTTGGCATGCACCCATACTTACTTACATCATTATGAAACTTGGATTTATTTTTCAACAGCAAGTCAACAAGATCATGACATAATAAAGTTATCCCAAATTCTAAATCTATTTTCAAATAAACAAACAAAGATTTATTTTTCAACAAGTCAACAAGATCATGACATAATAAAGTTATCCCAAATTCTAAATCTATTTTGCAAAATAAACAAACAAACAATTCACTCAATCATTCATTCAATCTAAACACAAGTAAACCAACACACACATAAACATAAAGTATAATTTCAAACCCTACACCATTACAAAATCCAATCAAAATTCAAATAAACAAACAACTGAAGATTATACCATATATTACTACATAACTTGAGGAATAGAAGTGTTGTTGTTCCTATATTACGTGAGGATAAGCGTGAATACTTGTTGTTACTAGTTTCTCGGTTATAATTTATGCGAATAACAGCTTCAGAAAAAAATTGCAGTGAAATAAACATCAACAACTAGCAGATTCTTTAGTGAAACAAATGCAAAAGAAATTTTCAGTGAAACAAACATCAACAACAAACATCAACAACTAACAAATTGCTAACTAAAACAAACTTACCAAGGAAGACGATTTTGGGTTCATGGTTGACGAAGAATCACATCCATGGCAGAAGAATCACAAGTTCAGGGTTGAACGGCGGCGCAAGAACAACAACACAGACGAAGATTGAACGGCGGCGGCGGAAGAACTGACAAAGCAGACTGAGGGCGGAAGACGATCAACGACGGCGAGTTTGATTGAGTACAGGAGAAACTGAGAAAGGTCGCGTGACAAAGGAGAAAACTGAGAAATTGAAATTGTGTTTTGTTAGTTTAGAATTTAAGAAATTTAATTATAAAATTAGGAAAGACTACGCATTTAAAAAGCGTCTTCTAAAAAGCACTTTCATTTCATATGCCTATAGCAGCGCTGTTAAAAGCACTTTCTAAGGTAAACCTTTAGCAGCGTTTTTAAAAAGTGCTTTTTAAGGTTAACCTTTAACAGCGCTTTTACGAAAGCACTTTCTAAGATGGGGTATTTGTAAGGCCTTTAACAACGCTTTTGTAAAGCGCTTTCTAAAGGTAGTCTTAGAAAACGTTTTTTTTAGCGATTTTTTTCTGCAAGTCATAGCAGCGCTTTGTGGTGCTGCCAAAAGCGTTTTTTAGCATAGTATACAAAATCAACATATTTATTATAAATAATAATTATTAATTAACTATTAATAATTAATAATTAATAATTAATTGTCTCTTGTATTCTATAAATACCTTTCATGTATTAGTTACTTATATATAAAAGAAATACAAATAATTTGTTTAAGTTGGTATAATATTATATTTACACACAGACGAGCCTCAACAGTAACATTGTCTTGATATTATACGGGCAAGTAATTTGAACCCAAAGATATTTCATTATTGGATCTTATATTTTTTTATTAGGATAATGATAGCTACAAATTCTTTAACTGAGACTATTCAACACACTTTTTATTGATTAAAATTCTCATAGATTTTACTAATTTATATGGAATATCATAGGACTCTTCGTCTAATGAGAGTTAGTTATAGTATTTCTTTAATTTTAGAGAATTTCTGGTATAAGAGTTAGTTAGAAAGTTTGTTAAGTTACTCACTGATTTAGGAGCAATTCTGCTCTGGTTTAGGAGTTCTTTGGAATTGTGGTTTATGTTTACATTTTCTTTTTCTGTTCTTCTCTACAGCCAGTTGCAGTAAATACTACACAGTGTTCACTATATTTTCTGGGTTTTATCATTTGTCCGACCTGTTGCAGGGTGAGACCTACTGGATAGTTGGATTGCAGGGTGAGATCCATGGGATTTTATCCAATCAAATAAGGGTTTACTAGTAAAATAAATATTGTATTGGTATTTATTTTGAAAAATAAAATGTCAATAAGTTTGATCTCCTTTTTAAAATTTAAGTTAAGCATTTTTTATTATTTTTGATGACCTATCTTTGAAAGTTTAGCTCAGTCTACCTGTCTTTTTTGACTGACTTTTTTAAATTTTGATTCTTCTGTTGTATAGAGAAATTTTCAGGAGGGTCCTATTTTGATCCTGAGGACCAGTAAATTTAATGGCATTGATTAAGGGCCGGATTGTTTTAACTTTTCAAAAATGAATTTTTGATTTTATTTTCAAAAATAGATTTTATGAAATTGTTTTTAAAAATACAAGTTTTTTTAATATCTTTTTTTAAATTGTGAGACTAATTTTGACATTCTATAACATAAATATACATTATTGAAGATCATAACATAGTCAAAATCATAATTTTTAGTCAAAATCATAATTTTTTCAGAAAATTATATTTTAAAAATAATTTTTTTAAAAAACTATTTGAAATAGCTTCAAAATTAAATAATTTTTTGAAATTTTAAAGTCAATTTTTTTCTTCCGCTAAAATATAAATCACTCAAAATAATATTTTAATAATAACTATTTAAACAAAAATTTAATATTACACATTTTAAAAATAAATATTAGAGCTTTTATAAAAAACTTTTTACATAAAATAATATTACAATATAAAAATTATTTTTAAAAAACTGAAACAAACATACATACCATAAGTGTTGGGGTTTTGGCCTTACTTAACATGCATATCGACCATTTCAATTATTATCCAAGTGTCTCTGACATATGCTGCAGAGTGTATTAAGAATATTGGATAGTTTCAATGAGTGTCATAAACTGCAATTGTACCGGTAACTAACATTACCCGCATTGGTTTTACACTCGCATCAAATTATACATTTTCCGTCTTGAAATAAGGGGCATAATTGACAATTTCACATATTAAGAAATTGTTATAAAAGAAAGAGAGAATAACAACTTTACTAAATTATTCTTTGTGGATTTTAATTAACATTAATAAAATATGAGAGAAATAATAAATTAATAATATTAATGAGAGGGTACAAATGAATGGTAAAAATTAAAATTACATTGCAAATTTAAAGCGACAATTATTTTAGGATAAATATTTTTTACAAATATGACATTTATTTTGGAATAGAGGGAGTACAATATAAAAAGAAAGAATGAAATTTTTTTTTTATTGTTTATATTGTATAGAAAATTTCAAAATTTTGATATTATTGGCAAATGATAATATTGGAAATTTTGAAATTTTCTGGACGAAAATACGAAAATTTCTTTAGAATATATTAGAAATTATGAAATTTTCGGTACAATATATAAAAAATTCTTCAAAATATACTGTAAAATTTATTTGTTTTTGTTAAATTTTCGATATTGTCTCGAAATTTTCAGTATCGTTTGAGAATTGGAAAAAACCGGTCAGAATTGTGAATTTGATGAAATGTGATAATGAAAATTGGTTAAGAAATTTGATCTTTTCATACGTGTGGGGTGTGGCAGGTTGAATTTGGGGTGAAAAGAAAAAATTCTCCGATCTATCTCCGAGCTATTGGTGCTTGATAGGGTCAATGAAAGTATTGTGGTGCATCATTTCAATGCAGGTTTATTTACCGATTGGTTTCTTAGTTCAACAATCGAGTTTGATACCATTAATAGGCCATAAAGGGAGCCATAAAGTGAACAATCATATTAGGTCACTAATAACTACCCATGTGAGAGACCTTACATATTCATCATACATTGATTTTATGAATCTTCTCATTCATAAAGTATTTTAATTTTTAACGTTTCAAAACAACTTTTCAAAACAACTTTTCAAAATTACTTTTTTAAACAATGTGCAACTTTTAAGTGACTTGTATCGCATCAGTTTTTTTAGTGACTATCACCATAAGCATGAGGAGCTAGTTTAAAATCTGCCTATCTAGTAACCAAAAATACCAACAAAGTCTATCATGAATATGTATATATTTATGACTCCATGATTATTTGTAATTCCATACATTATTGAGTTTAACTTAAATCGTACTATTTAAATAAACATCTACAATTTTGCGTGCTTCTTTAGCAAGTCGCCGGCGTCTTTTGCATTTTCTGGAACTGGCATGTTGCTTTTCAGAGTGACTCTAGAAGATGCTATCAACGATCTGTTTTGAGAGTTTGAAGGATCAACCTTCCAGATTCGCACATCCCACACCTGCCACATAAAAACACTATAAGTAAAGAATTTAATTTGAAATACACCGTAAAAGAATATAAGTTTTACATCGGAAGTAAATCAGTGTTAAAATTTTATAAATATTTGATTTTTAAATAACATATAAAATATTACTTGTGAATGATTATAATGCATCTTAAAGTAATTAATTCTCTTAAAAATTATATAAAAAATGTTAACGAGTGTCCCAGATCAATCGATAAGAGTTTAAAAAGATATGTTAACTTTTTAGATCAAGATCTATCTCCACAAAATTAAAGGGAAAATGACAACACTAAAAAAGTGAAGCAAACAACACCTATCATTTTGAGATAAGATCTTATCCACTCAAACAACTCCTCCAACCAAAAGAATAACCTCAACAATCAAGTAAAATGTGTCAAACCAACAAAAAGTATGTAACATAAATATCCAATAGGAGGGAGCAAAGCAATCACCTGGATGGATTTCCCAACAGTCAAAGGTGTGGCTTCAGCATGGACAAAATCACCAATAAATGCTGCTTTCAAATGATTAATGCTAAGTTGAATTCCTGCAACTCTTTTATAACCACAAGCAATATGTGCTCCAATACTTGCCAGTGATTCTGCGATCAATGCTGATACACCTCCATGAAGCACCTTAAATGGCTGCAAGTATCCATAGCCACATCAAAACAAAAAAATTAAACTTTATAATAAAATATTCATAATCCGTCGTATAATTATCTGCAAATCTTAACTCAACTGACAGAAATCAATATTATTAAATGATACTAAAACTCAATTGACAGAAACTAATATGTAAGAATCGGGATTCAAATCACAATTGTCTGTGTGAGATTCTAGTGATATATTACGGAAAAAATTTCACAAAATAATTGTTATAAGATGTAAAATAAAAAGGAGTTGACCTCACCTGACAACACTTTTGGGTAAGATGAAGATTTCCAGAAACTTTCTCAGCTGATATATCTACAAACTCAAATCCTATGTTATCAAGAGGTGCATCCAAATCAGCAGTTTTTGGTCTTGTTGCCGAGGATGATGTCTTGTTATCCATGATAAGAAATCAACAGAGGTTTTTTTTTCCTTTCTTTTTTTTTTTTGATCCCTCTTGTTCACAATCTCTCTTGTTCACAAATAATGGGTAGTTATTATCATTGAATAGTGATCTATTATATTCACAAATGGGTCAAACTTGTACAAACATTACATGGAAAATTTGAATGCATGATTGAATGAGAGTCGTTGATTACAGGGTATTTTAGGGATTAAAAATATATAAAATAGTTGGACGGTAGGTGAAGTGTTTTTGGTTGGTGGGTTGTAGAAAATAGAACTTCGCAGCATAAATGATGTTTGTCATGGTGTGCACAACTTTACGATTTGGATTTGACTATTGAATTTGTTTTGGCTGTTCGATCTGAAATCAACGGAGGAGATTTTTTTGAAAAGCGTAAATAAAGTAAGTGCAAATAACAATATATTCCCTCACCCCTCAACCAAACATAAGATTTTGTCCTGTCACCCAATATGTTTTAAAACTTTTGTCATTTTTTTTTCTATAAAAAAATAGTATATTTGGTAGTTTAAGAAAAAAATTCGGTAGGTTATGTTTTTACAAAAGAGAATATTAGGCCCGGCAACCTGGCCCATAATCCAAGACTCCAAATAATATGGATTTTAAATTATTTTTTATAAATTATAAAATATGAAATAAACATATGAATATATAAATAAATTTTCGTCCTTTTATAAAACATTTTTTAGATTCATTGAGTAATTAATGTACTTGTTCTATAAATAGTCCAGGTACATTATTTATTCAATGAATCTAGAAAGGTGAAATGTCTCTTATAAAAAGGACCGGAGGGAGTATTAGTTATTCAACTTAATTTAAAATATAAAGTAGTCAGTGGAGGGCTAAAGAAGTTTGTTTTTGACTCAATGTCAATTATTTGATCCATACTGGCATTTGACCTTCAATTGTGAAGGATGTCTTTGGTGAAATATATACTATTAAAAGAACACCTTGAATTATTTGATTTTGCTTAAAATGTTGAAAATTCTGATAGTATAAAATCATCGATTTTTTGAAAAGCTCGTGCATTTATCGGATATTTAACAGGGCTATGAAATAACTAGTAGTTTGAATTTTAATGGTTGAAATTTTGCTAAAATTTTTGTACCGCTGTGATTGAAACGACAATTGTGTGTAGGGGGTGTTCAAAATCAAACAATCCTAATAAAAAATTGTAAATTAAACTAAATTAAACCAAAACCGCAAAAAATCACATTTGGTTCGAATTAGTTTGATTTATTTTTTAACAAAACTGCATGGTTCGTTTCGGTTTGTGCTTTGTATTTTGCTAACCGAATCAAACCGCATTATGTTACAACCTAAATATTACTTAATTTGCATCTAACTCAAAATTGAACCTATTATATATTAGCCTTATGATTACGAACATTTTTCTCATCCTTACATTTATGTTTTCAGTTTCGGTCTTCTTAAATCCCTCCTCACATTATCACACAATCTTCACCACTTATCTTGCTTATTATTCTTTAATCTCTACTCTCTTATATTCTTTCTTTTACACCTTCTCATTTTTATGCAAATATTCTCTCTTTCAATTTCGTTTTATCGCACATCTTTATCTCTAATCTCTCATCTCTTATGTTCTTTCTTTTCCATCTTCACTAATCTCTCATCTCTTCTATTTTTTTGTTTCATTTTAATATTTTTGATATTGTTTTATACTATTATTTTATGTTTATTATTTCATCTTTGTCTAATATAATTTTTACATATTAAAAGGAAATTTGTTGTCTAAATATGATGAGTTTTGTCGCTATTTGGTAGTGTATAAATGACCAAATACAAAGTTATGTTGTCATCTATATGTGTATGTATGACTCAATAATACATAAGAAGAGAAAGATAAGAGAAATAGACGAGAATAATCTTTTCTTGTGTCATCAATGTTGAAAGACCTCTACAAAAAACATACACAGAGTACGTTAGTATAAGTAATTTAAATACATAATCGTAATTTAAAGACATAATTTAAAGTACCTGTATCTCACTCCAGATTTTGTTTTTAGCGTCATCCAACTTATCATTTATCCACTCATCACAAGTTATTGGAATTTCTCTCCTTACAATTGTACCAATGTAACTTGTCAATTTAGAACCGTCAGGCTCAATTAATTGGTCACTTGGACTCAAAGTGTTGGTTAATTTGTGCAAACAATATTCCCTCATAACTCGCAAACAAAACTCAAGAATCAAATTATGAATCAAATTAAGTTAAAAACATGTAAAATGGAATTCAAAGTAAGATAGGATTAAACAAAGCAAATTCGGGCAGCAACTTTATGAACTATTATCGCCCAAGAGAGATCTTTCAATCATGAACAAAAGGTTCGTTCAAAAAGAATTTAAGATTCTAAACTTAAATAAAAAAAATCAACATAAGCAGGAATAGAGGGTATTCTTCAATTCAAGTTCGACGCAATTATCAAAACAAACCGGCTGCCCCAAAAGTTTCTCGGTTAGATTTACGCGAATAAACGCGACATCATCATTAAACCATCATCAAAACTACCCTCGAATATCATTCAAACACAAACTACGATCGAAATTAAAACGAGAATAAGATGATGTCCCAATGGTTCCTCGGCTAGTTTCTACGCGAGTAAACGCGGAAACAACATCACCTTCATCGAAACTTGCACAAAAATGGCATTAACTCTTATCAACATTAAACAAATTATCATGGTATTAACATCTAATCACTACTTCAAAATTTGATTCAAACAAATCATATCATCAACGTTTTTCTTTATTCAATCTTGAAACCAAATTAATATCATCACCAATCAGATTTAATATAGGGTTAATACCTATTTTTCCCCTGCCATATAGGGCGCTTTTGAAAAAATCCCTGCAAAAAATTAGTTGCATGGATTCCCTCAATATTTTGAAAAAGTTTGTTTTTAAACCTTGGTCAGGCCACATCACTAAAAATGATGATGTGGCGGCATTTTTTATTTAGTTTAATTTAAAGGATATGTCACATGTGTAAAATGGCTCATGGAAACACCAAATTTCCCTCTTGAAAAACAATTTGAATGTTAACCTAGTTTTCTATTTCTTCTTCTTCCGTTTGCCATTACGAACAACCTTCTGAGTTAAGTATGCATTTTAGTTCCTTTTGGGTGAGAGTGTACAACCTCCCACTCATGCTCAGATCTAAAACAATGGCGAGAAAACTAGGCAAATCATCGACTCCTTTCAATAACAGGATTCCATGGAAGCTCATAGGAATGGAAGATTCCTCAGAATCAAAGTCTTAATAAATCTGAAGGAACCTCTTAAAATAGGGATGGTGGTAACTTTTAAAGAAAAGAAGATCTGGGTGCAATTCAAATATGAGAGACTAACCATTTTCAGTTTTGTGTGTGGTAGAATGAGAAATCAAATGAAAGATTGTGAAGCGGTGGAGGACTTGAACGAAGAAGGATTTGAAGAACTTGAAGAACAAGATCTGGCATTTGGTCAATGGTTGCGTGTGTCACCGTTACCCAAATTTATGGATGAAGTGGAGAAGAAAGACTCAAGTTCCAATATGTGCAGTCGAGAGCTCTTTAATGTCTTATCTAGTGAGAGTCGCTGCGATGCTAAAGGGAAGGAGAAAAACACTGAAATCAAAGTTATGCAAAATTCCAGTATCAATAAGCCACATAACAAGACAGCAGAACCAGACAAAGTTGCAAAATCCAAATTTGTGGATGTTTGAATCGGTAGCGGAATCGCTTGGAATGATGGGTCTGTCTTCAGAACATGGCCAACAACAAGGAAACAATGTTGCAGGGGGAGTCTAGAGGAAGAAATGGATTAGGAGAAAGAACACAAAGAGCACTAAAGGAGCTGGTGGTGGTTTGCACAGACCAAAACGGAAGAAGAAGAAGAAGAAGAAGAAGAAATGGCAAACTAGGTTAACATTCAGATTGTTTTTCAATACGGCAATTTGGTCTTTCCATGAGCCATTTTACACATGTGGCATATCCTTTAAATTAAACTAAATAAAAAACGCTGCCACATCATCATTTTTAGTGATGTGGCCTGACCAAGGTTTAAAAACAAACTTTTTCAAAATGTTGAGGGAATCCATGCAACTTTTTTTTGCAGGGGGTTTTTCAAAAGCGCCCTATGTGGAAGGGGGTAAAATAGGTATTAACCCTTTAATCTAACATCAAAATTTCCAACGCACAAGACCTTTCTCTGAATCGATCACAATTATTTATCGGCATAACAGAATATAAATCAACGTATAACAATGTTTCAACAAAGATTATCACAGTGTCAACACAAACATCATAACAAACCATTAAAAAATGCAACAGTCAAATAACGATCAAATAAAGATAAATGTAAGCTTACTTTGCACTTCCATCCATGTTCTTAATACCTCCTTGACTTCATGACCTTCATTTACTTCAGAAGTTAGTAATTTAGGAGATGAGTTTTTAGTACCAGGGCTTTCTAGAAGATATGAACCATCTTTGCATCTCTCGTCTGAATATTTTCCAGCTTGTTTATCGAGCCTGTACCAAACCCTTGACATTCATAGTCCTCATGATTACTTTCGGTGTGGCTTTGCTTGGTCCACTGAGTTGGGTAACAGCATCAACAAAGCGTTGGTACATCGGTAGGGTTACTACATCAGTATGGTTATTGGGAGACATCGATCGGGTGATCGAAATTTTTTATAGCAAAGTTGCTACATCGGTAGGGTTACCGGAAGACATCAATCAGGTGATTGGGAAAACAAAATTAGCAAGGTTGCTACATCGGTAGGGTTACCAGGAGACATCGATCGAGTGATCGGAAAAACAAAATTAGCAAAGTTGCTACATCGGTAGGGTTACTGGAAGGCATCAATCAGGTGATTGTGAAAAAAAAATTAGCAAGTTGCTACATCGGTAGGGTTACCGGGAGACATCGATTGGGTGATCGAAAAAACAAGATTAGCAAAGTTGCTACATCGATAGGGTTACCGAAAGACATCGATCAGGTGATCGGAAAAAAGGTAAATATTCTCAGGTTATGAACATCAGTATGGTTACCGGAAGACATTGATCAGGTGATCGGGAAACTGAGACATACAGTAAAGTTACTGGCATCGGTAAGGTTACCGAGAAGAAATTTTTTAGTCAAAAATGGACTTAGAAGAAAGGAGAAACGACAAACTCCAAGCACAGATCTTTGGCACGAATACGCTTGAATAAGCGGTTTCGCAGATCAAGAATGAGAACATATAGAAGAGGAGTATATGTCAGGTAAAGATATTAGACATACACGAGAAAGAGACCGACTGAAGACGACTCTAACAAAGGTTTCAAAAAAATACATGCTCAATAAGGATATTGGACACATAAAGATCAAATTATACATGTTCGGTAAGGATATTGAACACATATAAGGGGAGTATATGTCAGGTAATCATATTAGACATATACTAGAAAGAGACCGAACTAAGACGACTCTAACAAAAGTTTCAAAAAATACATGCCCGGTAAGGATATTGGACACATAAAGATCAAATTATACATGTTCGGTAAGGATATTGAACACATATAAGGGGAGTATATGTCAGGTAAAGATATTAGACATATACGAGAAAGAGACCGACCAAAGATGACTCACTGGGGAAAAGATATATGGAATGGTAAAATCATCGATCGAAGACGAATTCACGGGGAATATGGCCAACCAAAAGGGACCCTAACAAGGATCACCAAGCTACGTTGGACTTTAAAAGTTTGCAAATATGCAAGAAATAAAATATCCCTCAGGCCAAAGGCGAGGTGTAATTCTTCAAGAGTGACAATCATATGAATTACCACACACCAAGTATGGATACTTAAACAATTGAGAAGCAAGAAAGGTTAGACACCGACTCTTACTCGCACTCTAACGATAATGCAAACACGGGTAAGATGACCCAAAATAAGAATTTGCAAAAAGCAAGACGCTTGGTAACTAAGTTGAATTGAATGATGTAAGAGACCGACACAGGGTCAAAGCTACAAATAGCAACAACAAGTAGATATGTCTTGAGGAAACTTGACAAGGAATACCACTTGGGATTTTTTTATGGATAAAATTCTCTTCGGAGACGCAAAAGGTACTTGGGAAACATTTTAATCTAGCTTATGCTTCAATGCATGTTTGAGATTATTTTTTTTTTAGCGTAATGCTCCATATCAACGGAAATGCTACGCATTTTTGAGGATGCAATGCAATGAAATGATGATTAGTATATGCAATGTGTCGAAGCAAAGATATCTGTTGGAACTTAATGGATAGAATCCTGTCTTCTGACTTTTTTTGAAGGAAACCAATAACCAGGAATTAAACCGTGATCTCTAATGAGGATGATAATCTTGACTTAAGTTGGAGATAAAGATCCTTAACTTCTGATGGAGAAAATCCAACATAGACTTTGGTCTCTGATGAGCTGAGGATAACGATCTTAACTTCCCGACATGCCCTTCAAATTCACAAGTTGTTTAGCTTGCACCTGGACTTAACCTGATTAATTTTGAAATGGAGGAATGCCCCTGCATAATTCTTTACCCCAGTCTGTAGGGACTTTGAAAAGAATAGCCTCGAGAAGGCTTCCTAAGATATGTGCCATCAATATAACTTGACCCAGTGTTGTAAACTTGGAAACACTGCCCTTGGTCAACCAAAGGTAACGATGGTTTTAACCATGCTCGGATGAATGCCCCTGATTACTCATCCATTTGAGAGATTCTTTGAATCTCGACATAAATTCCCCAGAGTGACTGAACTTTGAAGATATCACCTACTCAGGGTGGTTAACTTACATCTTGAAAGTAGGATACTTCACAACCTTACTTCTCAACCCGAGCTGCTTTGTGCTCAATCAGATACTTGAAGAAATACGTCTCTCAGGAAAATCAAATTATCCATCTGATGCTCATTATCAAGCTTACTTGATGTTTAAGCACTTGCTTATATAAAAAGAATGTTTTATTCTATTAATGATAATTCTAATGCAAAGTTGATGTTTGTCTTGAAGTAAAAAAAACTTTTATTGAAAGAAATATCGAAACATTGAATTTTTTTGTAAAAAATTGAGTTGTACCAAAAATGTTTATTAGTGCTTCAATTAGGAATTATACTTGGGTTCACGATTTTACAAAAAAGTTTTAAGGCTCAAAATATTTGGGTGCCCTCCCATTCTCCGTGATGTTCTCCATTCTTACGTTCAGGTAACTCAATACGAGCACTCATCTCTCGAGAGGAGCTTATGATGGTGTAGGAACCAAAACGAGATTTCTTGGACACGACAATCACTCATGTTTTTTGCTTTTGGTGTCTGATCACACGACTTTGTTCTTGCGCTGAGGATTTTTTGTTTGGTAATATTTTCTTTTTAATTTTCTTTTCTATCACCACTTTTCTTTCTTTTATATTATTATATATTTTTTGAACAAGTCATGTGATCCTGCATTGTCTTTGACTTATTATAAGTGATTATGAATGCCTGAATCCCGGTGGATGAGAGATAACAATTGTGGTATCATCATCTGTTGATTTCTCGATGTGCGAGAATTAACCATTATGGTATCATCCTCTTTTCATGCACATTGTTGATAGATGAACCATTACAATTTCGAGTTTCCTCGATCTTTTAAAGGGTAACCATTGTTGTATCCTTGGATGCGCACTCTTGACGAGTTTTAAACGCTCGATCAGATTAACTGAACACTACCCTGCCCCAGGTTTAAAAAATGATGGTTTTTCTGAATAGAAAAGAAACTCCTACTTCGAGGTCAAACAGGGTTAACGAGGGTTTCACGCCCTTATATCTCAAGTGTTTTGGAATTTGAAATAAGGCATGTACATCGTTAGCAGGTTTTTTACTCGAAAGCATATCGTTTGAGATTCTTGGTAAATTATTCGTCATCCTCCCTACATAGGTGTTGCTTTATTAATAAGATTTGAGTATCAAAACCATACGTAAATCAAATAAGAGTGATTACAAATGGATTATTTCAAGACGAACATATTCAACACATTATGATTAGTATTCATAAATAAGCAAGTTTTGCATACAAGAAAGTACTGAACAAAACAAGAAAGATTACAAATGATCATGCAAGACGAACCTAGAAATCTCCATGTCGAGGAGACTAGTCTTCGTATGGATTTCTTGCTTCAGAAGATGCACTTCGTATTCCTGGCGTTTACTGAGTCAAAATAAAGTTCAATTAATGCGTAGGCCCTCTGGAGTGAACGTGATGGCTCTGGAGTCAATGAGTTTCTGAATTGTTCCTTTGAAAAGATTACATCCTTCAATTGTATGTCCAGGTGTCCCTGAATGGAACTCACAGTAGGCATCAAGGTCATATCCCAAAGGATACGGAAAAGAGGTGTCCCGAGCTCCTTTAACTCCACCAAAGAATGTTGGAGTAAGCGAGAGAGCAACTCACTATGAGGCATAAGGATTATATTATGCATTTTTCTTGGCCTTATCCGATTTTTCCCACCTCGTTGTTGACAATTTTGTCGATAAGTTTGTTGTCGAGAAGCATTCTGCTGTTGGGGAGCATACGGACCTGGTGTTCGGAAAATAGTTGCAACATAGACTTGTGGAGCACACTGATTAGAATTAACTTTTGTCACCTGATTAGGAATTGGAAATGGAGGGTAAGCAGGAGCTTCTTCCTCGTCCTCGGAAATTGTACTTGCCTCTTCATCAATTTGCTCTGGGAATTCGGAAGCAATAACAATATCCTAAATGTTTCCCATCTTGAGACCATGCTCAATTTGTTCCCCTACAACAACCAGGTGTGAAAATTTAGAAGTACATCCATCAATCAGATAGGGACCTTGCAAGGTATCAGAGAACATCTCAACAAGTTCTCATTCCAAAAGAGGAGGTTGAACTCTAGCAGCTAATTCTCTCCATCTCTGTGCATACTCTTTGAAAGACTATTCAGTCTTCTGAGTTAAACCTTGGAGTTTAATTCTGGTGGGAGCCATGTCACTATTATAGTCGTACTGATTGACAAAAGCTTCAGCCAATTCTTTCCAAGTTCGAATGTGAGTTCGTTTAAGCTGAGTGTACCATTCGAGAGATGCTCCACTGAGGCTATCTTGAAAAACGTGCATGAGGAGCTTGTCATTTTCCGCATAGGGAGCCATCTTATTTTAATAGGGTTTAATGTGAGTAATCAGACAAGAAGTACTCTTATACTTCTCAAAAATGGGGACCTTTAACTTTGTAGGAATTTTGATACCAGGCACCAAGCACAAACTAGGAGCGTCTAAACTAAGGGAATCACGACCCTCGATAGCTTTCATCCTTTTCTCAAAGAGGTGAAGCTTTTTCTCAGATTCAGTCTCTTCAATCGGAAACCTGAAGGTGTCAAACCAAGACTTGAAGATGTCATCACAATGAGGAATTCCAATGACCTGCATTTGAACAGTGTTTCTGACATTTTGATCTGAAAGGACCTCCTTGTGGTTAAGTGATCGGAAAATAGCAAGTGTACTATTTTGTCGATGTAGTTTTAGTGATTTTTAATTCACGAATATCGATCTCAAGGATTGCAATGCAAATACGAAATATCATTCTTATCAAGTAGACAAAAACTAGAAGTTTGTTGTTTGAAAAAATCTCTACACAAGACAATGTAAAATAATTAACTTTCTTTTAATTAAACAAGCTAGGGGAATGGTTCGGTCAATTTGTCCTATAAAGGTTATTATTCCCAATTTCTTTCAGAAAAATCTATGTTACTTCAATTATCAACCTCTATAGTGTTTTTCCTAAGTCCTTAGAGAAAAACCCTTGAACATGCAAATTAATCCCTATACCCAAGAAGAAGAATAATGCATTCAAGTAAATCAATATCAAGGTCATATATGATAATCATAGGGTATCCCTAGTCCTAGGAGATATCTACTATAACCAAATTATACACAAACCCTAACAAATATAGTCCTATATTCATCAGTCATAAGTCAATCTCAATTGTTCCGAAAGAGAATACATAAAATCATTGTATAATTAAATTGAAGAAACATAATATCTGAATTGAAAAACTAAGGATTCATAATCATTACAAGATCCAAATTAGAACCAACCCCTAGCAAGTGGGGAATTTAGTTATTCATAGAATTCAAGATTAACAAATTAAAAGGAATTGACATTACAAGAACTTAGACTTTGATCTTCAATGGTGACACCTTGAAGTTCTCCGTCAGTCGTAACCTTGCTTCTCCAAAAACTTCTCTCATGTAATCTCTATTTTCTCCAATCCAAAAATCCTCCTTTCTTTCTTGCCCTAAAGATGTTTTAATAGTGTCCTCTCCTCTCCCGACCAAGTGTCAAAATACCCTTAATGAATTAACTTGGATGTACAAAAAATCGAATTTGAATCAAGACGCTCCGAACACGGGCCGTGTTCCGAACAGGCGCCGTGTTGCCCTTCGCAAACACGCTTCTCGCTTGATCAACACGGTCAGTGTTCCCGCACACGGGTGACCGTGTGTGCTCGCTTTCGGCACAAAATCCACTTTCAAGGCACTTTTCAACACGGGCCGTGTTGCTAAACACGGGGGGCCGTGTTGACCTCTTAAAATTGCTTTTTCCGGCTCCATTTCATCCCCCTGTGCGCGCCAAAAGTTCCTATTCTCCCATGTATCAACCTGAACATCAACACTACCAAGCACAGCATAAAATGGTACTTTTTCAACACTTAAAGGACAATAAGACACAAAGACATCACACAAAAAGAAATACGAAAACTTACTCTAAACACACGTGCAACTACCGTTTAGTGTTACCAAACTATGAATTCTTGTCGGAAAAAGGTGCGAAAACTTACTAGAAATGGTGACCGATCACAACCCCACACTTATCTCATTGCTTGTCCTCAAGTGATGTATTGAGGCGAACAAAGGTCACCAACAAGATTCCTTTCTCCACAACACCCTCACTTCACAATCTAGTCCATGGCATCTTCCGTCAATCTTTCCACCACATTTCCACCTCCGAGCACTATTTTACCTGCAAGCTTTTCACATTCTCACAACATCTCTCCGGGTTAAACTGTTTACACTCACAGTATCAAGGTATGCATATTACTTTTAACTTTGAATAAATTCTCTAATCACTACACACACAGATCACACACATTCATGAGGTCTTTGGGATGTAACGTGGCTTAGGTTTGGTGGGATAAACAAAGAACGGGATGACAAAGGGTTTTGGTGCTCGGCATTCTGTAGGGTCCATATTTCGCTCTTAACGACCTTGAATCGTAAGTATGGGGTAAAGACTTCCGACTCTTGATTTGACTTTTAGAGTCATTCTAAAGGAGTTTCCAATAAGTGGGCAAGTGTCAAGGCTCTTTCCTTTGATTTTCTTATTCTTGAAATACTTTTGTTTTTCTTTGGATTTCTACAATATTTTCCCTTTTTTTTCTTTTTTTTTTCTTTGCACTTGCCCCTTACTCAATGATACATTACCCCACACTTAGATTCTGTCATACATTTACAAGATGAAAACACAAATGCCGAGCGATAACATGAATGGTGAAAGGGTGGTAACATGAATAACAATATGAACAAAAAAAAAAATGGCTCAAGGGGTGACTATGGATACAATGCATACAGGATGGTTTAGAAAGGCTCGGGGTTACAGAAAGAACTTGCCTCAATGTATGTTTTCGTGGTGTGTTTGTGTTAAGAGAAAATACGCAAAATCAAAGTGAATAACGTCATACCGATGAACTCTCATATGGAATCACGAATTTGGCTCAGAACCTCACCGGTGGGTTTAGCTTGCATGCTCCACGTTTGGTGGTGTCATGCAATTTCTCTTTCAACTGCAAAAATGCCACAACACTCTATTGATCAATGTTGATGCTTTGCGTCCTGCCTTCTTCTCTAGATTGTGTTAACTTCCCTGGTGCCTGTGGAGATTAAGTATGGTGTGTGTTGTTCAACCACTAACTGTTAGCTTGCTCCCTTCCGACTTCTATCAATCACCTGGTAACACCACCATCGCATGGACAACTTAAACACAAATTAAAACAAACAAAGACGCAACAAATCAAATAAATCGACTGAACGAAACTGAACAATAAATAATCAAGCAAACAATAAAATAAAATAAAACCTCCCCCACACCTGAACTAAACATTGACCCCAATGTTTAAATTCAAGTGCGACGGAGACTACCTGCCTACTGAGGTGGTGGAGGAGGGTCCTGTGGGAATTGCAACACGAGACGTCGCATCATAGTCTGGACGTCGTCCACCATAGTTCCTTGTCTGAACAGCTCAACACCTTGCCACGTCTGTTCGGTGCGTATGGCACCAATTCACCCACCCCCACTGATCTGAAGTCATGAGGAGGATCCGCATCGTTGGTTGAATTGGTGTCGCCTGGTCGATGGTCCGGAGCTTGAACGTCATCCTCCATTTCATTACTTGAAAAATTTTGACCACGTGGAGGACTTTCTCCTAGGTTCATACCTGTAGCTACATATAACCAATTACCACGGTTTGCCACAGAAATACAATGAGGTGCCGGTAGTGACATAATGTGTTGCTCATGAATCACCAGGGAGTAATACCCGGGCTGCACTACGATCATCCTTTGATTGACAAGAGTAGTCATGTCAATCTTCTTTCCCTATGGAGGGTTCCTCTATTAGAGCCGACTATAATTCAAGTAATCACCGCCATTCGTAACCATTCCTCCTACCGATATTTCTCCATTTGAAGCATGACCAACTTGCTTCAAATGGTTGGCAGCAAATGCCGCCACATTCACCCTTCCTATCTCCAGCATACTATGTAACAGAAACAACTCCCTCTTCGCACACACCCCCGTGCTATCTCCCCGCCCAAACAAAGTAAACGCTAAACCTTTCTGGGCATATCTGAAGCAAGGATTATGAATCCCGAGGCCTTGGCGAACTAGGATTGTACGGCTTTTCCGGTGATGGCCTCCCAAAATTCAGCAGCAGGGAATGTCTCAGGCGGGGCCCCCAGTCCAGATGACGGCAATTTAAGGGCAGCCCCAACCTCTTCTACGGTCAGCTTATGCTGGTTCCCAAACATAAAGAACTCTAAATCACCGTAATACCCCATTTCAATTCCATTCCACTTGTGTTTCAGTTTAAATTCAACAGTGCTCAAAAATTCAAGAGTTAGGCCCTCAAAGGTAGGTGCCTCAAATAGCATAAACAACAACATTCCGATGTTATGAAACATACGGAACACCTCATCCTTAAGGCCTAACTTAACCAGTGTGTCTTCACAAATATAGCGGGTCGGGAGTAACTTACGCTGAACCAAAACATCATACCTTTGTTTGTACTTAGGGTCCAAAGGTATAGGGGTTGTCATCCCATCCTATTTCGTCCGGATGCCCGAGTGGCCGGGGTCTTTGCCTTGTTCGGATGGCTCGGCGAAATCATCTGTCCTACTGGAACGCCGGATTACTCGCCTTGGAGGCATGATGATGTTCCTGCACAAAGAAGAGAGAACAAAACACAAACCACAACACACAAAAAATTCGAAAATTAAAATTGCTCAAAATTAAAATCTAAAACGGTGAAAGTGTAGAGCATGAAGAGTAGAACAACTTTAATAAAAGCACTTTGGTGTTTTGATGAGTGGGTGATGGTGTAAAAGTGAGTTGTTTAGCTCTTGAGGCTAGGTTTCAATGGAGGAGATGAGTGAAAGGTGGGAGAATGAAGTGAGAGAAAGGTTATAATTCAGGTTTTATTTAGGTGGGGTCCACTTAA
Organism: Vicia sativa; assembly: GCA_021764765.1. NCBI lineage: Eukaryota > Viridiplantae > Streptophyta > Magnoliopsida > Fabales > Fabaceae > Vicia > Vicia sativa. The sequence goes on along the minus strand of CM038793.1, from coordinate 267,900,579 downwards.
AATCAAAGAAGACAAAATTTCAAAAGCTGAACACGCCCAGTCACACGGTCCGTGTGTAAGAACACGGTACCGTGTGAAAGCTCGACTTTGCACTTTTTTTTTTTTTGCGCTCAGGGCTCAACACGGACCGTGTGCGGGACACGGACACCGTGTTTCTTCTCTGATATACACCAATTTTGAATTTCCTTAATGCTTTTTGACTGAAGTTGCTTCTACCGATCCAAGTCTTACACCATCCTACAAAAATAAAATAAAATAACACAAAAACACAAGAAAACGTTAAAGTAAAAATACGTAGGTTGCCTCCTACGAAGCACTTCGTTTAACGTCGCATGGCTCGACGGACTCCACCTCAGTCGGTGAGACGCAAATGATCAATGACTCCCGGTACTTGTCCTGTATAATAGGGCTTCAACCTTTGGCCATTCACTTTGAAAACATCCTCATTGTTCGGATTTTTAATCTCAACCACGCCATGAGGGAATACCGTCTGAACTACAAACGGACCAGACCACCGGGACTTCAACTTTCCAGGGAACAGTTTAAGCCTGGAATTGAACAAGAGCACCAACTGGCCTTCCCAAAACTCTTTCATTGTATTCTCTCGATCATGCCATTTGGTATGCTCTTTATACATTTTAGCATTCTCATAGGCTTGATCACGAAATTCCTCTAGCTCATGGAGTTGAAGAATTCGTGATTCACCTGCTTTAGCCAGATCATAATTCAAGAATTTTGTAGCCCAGAATGCTTTGTGCTCAAGTTCAAGCGGGAGGTGGCAAGCTTTGCCATAAACTAGTTGATACGGGGACATTCCAATGGGAGTCTTGAACGCCGTTCGGTATGCCCATAATGCGTCATCCAGTTTAATCGACCAATCCTTTCTTGAAGAATTGACCGTCTTCTCCAGTATCTGCTTTATCTGTCTATTAGAGACTTCCACTTGTCCACTTGTCTGCGGGTGGTATGGCGTAGCGATCTTGTGCTTGACATTGTACTTCTTCAGCACATTTTCCATCAACTTGTTTAAAAAGTGGGTGCCTTCATCACTGATTAATGCTCTAGGCACCCCAAACCTCGAGAAGATGTTGTTCTTTAGAAAAGTAACCACCACCTTAGCATCATTCGTGGGTAGTGCAACTGCCTCAACCCACTTGGAAACATAGTCTACAGCCACTAGGATATAATTTTTTCCATAAGATGGTGGGAAGGGACCCATAAAGTCTATCCCCCACACATCAAATAGTTCAACCTCAAGCATCCCTTTCTGTGGCATCTGATTCCTCTTAGAGATGTTCCCTGTTCGTTGGCACCTATCACACTCCTTTACCATCCTTTGTGCGTCTCTGAATAAGGTAGGCCAATATAATCCTGATTGCAGGACTTTTGCACTGTTCTGTCTCCACTGAAATGCCCACCATATTCGAGTTGTGCACGCCTTAAGGATATCTTCTTGCTCCTCTTCCGGACACATCTCCGAACCAATCCATCCACACCTCTTTTTGCAGAAAGGTTCGTCCCATAAGTAGAACCTCATGCAAAATTTCTTTTTCTTGTTATAGTCAAAATCATCGGAATAACATTACCTACTGTGTAGCATAGTCTCAAACCAAGGGATGCCCATCACAGTGAGGATTCGTTCGTCAATGAATTCATCCTTGATGAGGTGTGTGGCTTCCGTCTCCACTATTGGTGACATCCGGATAGATGATCGCCCACGTGTTTTCACACCCTTTTATCCCGAATCTCTAGATCAAATTCTTGCAATAGCAGGATCCATCGAAGAGCCTCGGCCGCCTCTGTTTAGAAAACAAGTATTTTAAAGCAGATGGTCAAGATAAACAATTACCTTCGTCCCCAAAGATAGGACCTGAATTTGTCGAAGGCATACACAATCGCTAATACTCTTTCTCGTAGTTGCATAATTCATTTGGGCGAATTCAAAACATGACTTGCATAGTAGATTACATGCAAGAGCTTTTCTTTCTTTGCCCAAGAACTGCTCCCTCGCTATGTCGCTTGCATCGCACATGATCTCAAAGGGTAGAGACCATCGGGAGAAATAACTGGGCGGTCACCAATTTATTCTTAGTGAAGGCTTCCACACTTTGCATCGAATACAAAAGAGTGTCTTTCACTAACAAACTTGTCAATGGTTTTGCAATCTTGAGAAGTCTCTAATGAACTCGGTAGAATCCCGCGTGTCCCAAGAAACTCCTGATTCCTTTCTCATTCACAGGTGGAGGTAAATTGGCAATTACCTCCACTTTAGCTTTATCCACTTCAATTCCTTGATGAGAAATTTTGTGGCCTAGCACTATCCCTTCTTTCACCATAAAATGACACTTTTCCCAATTGAGGATCAAATTGGTCTCACGACATCTCTCCAATACCATTGATAGATTCACCAAACATTCATCAAAAGAAGGTCCAAACACAGAAAAGTCATCCATGAACACTTCCATGTTCTTCTCAAGCATGTCATCAAAATGGATGTCATACACCTTTGAAAGTAGCGGTGCATTGCACATCCGAAAGGCATTCTCCATACGCAAAAATACCATAAGGACATGTGAAAGCGGTCTTCTCTTGGTCTTAGAGCTACCGCAATTTGGTTGTAGCCGAATACCCATCTAAAAGCAATAATAATCATGTCCGCCAACCTTTCCAACATCCGATCAATAAAAGGTAGCGGAAGTGATCCTTCCGGTGGTCGTGTTCAATCTTCGTAATCTATGCACACTCTCCAATAATGCGAGTCGGAATCACTCATTCTTCTCATTCTTTATTACATTGTTCCTCCTTTCTTTGGCACGACATATACAGGACTTACCCAAGAGCTATCGAGATGGGGTAAATCAAGCTCATCTAGCAATTTCACCACCTCCTTACGCACAACCTCTTTCATAGTGGATTGAGTCTCCTGCGGTTGTACTACCGGTTTCGATCATCTTCCATTAAGATTTTATGCATGCAAACGGTGGGGCTAATGCCTTTTAAATCTTCAATTGCCCCCTATCGCACTCTTGTGCTTAGGACTGCGTCGACTTCTCTTCTTGTATCTCTTTCAAGGACGAATTGATAATAGCGGGACATTTCTCCGAGTCAAGAAAATGTATTTCAAGTTTTCAGGTAACTACTTCAACTCTATCCCCTTTTTTACTTCCTTATTTTCTTCAGAAGATGATGGTTGGCGTAAGTCTTCCCACCGGTGTGGTCCAGGCTTATTCCATTTTGGTTGAACTTCCATCATATCTATGACTTCTTCCTTTTCATCTGTTTCTTCATTTTCTCGAAGATCGATTGACTCAACACCCTTTCAAGAGGTAATTCAGGTGACAGACAATCTATGGATCTGATAAAAACTGTATCCAGCACTTCAATGTTCTTGCTTGTCCCGATCTCTTCTTTAAACCGCATTGAGTCTCTAACATTAATTTTCAACACCTCATCATAGACTTTGAGTGTCATCGTTCCTTCTTCCATGTCTATCATCACCCGTCCAGTTTCAAGAAAAGGTCTTCCCAAAATTATGGGAATTTCCTCATCTTCAGGCATGTCCAGAACAACAAAATCTACAGGAACAACAAACTTATCAATCCTTACCAGAACATCAGTTGCAATCCCATGCGGTTTTTTCATCGAGTTGTCCGCGAATTGCAAAGTCATTCTTGTATCTTTTACAGAATTGATACCCAGCTTCTTGTATATTGAGAGTGGCATGAGACTCACTCCTGCACCAATATCAATGAGAGCCTTTTTAAATGTTCGGTCACCTATTTCACAACGAATAGTGACTGCACCTCTATCTTTCTTTTTTCGAGGAATCTTTAGTCCTGCAGAATAGCACTACATCGTTCGATTAACACCATGGTTCGGGCCTGGACCGCTTCTTTGATATGATGTCCTTCATGAATTTTGCATAAATAGGCATTTGGTCTAAAGCCTCAGAAAACGGAATGTTTATCTCCAGCTTTTTGAACAACTCCAAGAATTTTTCAAAATTCTTCTCATTGGCATCCTTCTTCTTGGCTCTTGCTGGATAAGGAAGAATAACCTTAGGAGTTGAATCCTTAGGTTTTTCTTTTTCCACCACCGGTGTTGTTACCTCTTCAGCTTTCTCCTTGTTCTCACAAATCTCAAGATCCACTTCAAGCAACTCTTCCTCAATTACCTTTTTCTCAGCATCTTCAATAGCTTTACCTCTTCTGGTTACTACAACCTTCACTCCCTGGTTGTCCCTAGGATTTGTCACAGTTGAGCTAGGCAAACCACCAGGTGCTTATACATTCGCCAATTGCTACGCTATTTGTCCCATCTGGACCTCTAGATTTTTAATAGAGGCTGAAGTATTCTTGTGATTATTCCTGGTCTCATCTTGAAACTGAATGTTGTGAGCTGCCATTTTTTCAATAGCTAACTCCCAATCCGCTTTCTTTGGAGCCTGTTGTTGTTGCTGCTGTTGATTTTGGTATTGTCCCTGACCTTGCTGCTGAGTGTTCCCTTTTTGGTCTCTCCACCCAAAGTTTGGATGGTTCCTCCAACCAGGATTATATGTGTTGGAGTACGGGTTGTTCTGCTTCAGAACTTGATTTCTTCAATCTGAGGAGGAAACAATGAGTCACAATGAGGTCCTGCACAAATATCACAAACAACACTTTGGGTTTGTTGTATCTGTGTTACTTCGAGTGGTGATATTCATGGCTTTTAACTTTTCTCCACTTCTGCTATCTTCTTCCATCTTGAGTTGCTTATTTGCATCCAATTTCAAGTCTATCGCCCGGTTTGCTAGCAACTCGTCATATAATTCCAAGTGTTCGTGCGATTGCTTCAATAATCTTCTTGATACCTGGTGTTGAGAAGTTAGATGAGCCACGGATCTGTGGTCAATCACCGTTGGAATTCTCAACCCATTAACAAAAGTTTGGATTTGTTCAGATCCAGATTATGCGTTGGGCACGCCACTAGAAGTCTCTTGAACCTCTTATACGAGTCGCCCTGATTCACCCTCCTTTGTTTGAAATTCAAGATTTCATGTCTTTTCCTAATGAACACCAAGTGGAAAGTATTCATTCAAGAAAGCGGTTTCCATCTCTTCCCATGTTGTTATGCTACCAGCTGGAAGAGAATAGAACCATTCTTCTGCTTCATCGGCCAATGTGAATGGGAACATCCGCAACTTTTTCTGCTCTTCAGTATGACCATCTATCTTCAATGTGGTGCTCATAGTCGAAACGCGGATGCTTGTTTGCATCTTCATTAACCCTCCCAGAGAAGGATCTTCTTTCTAGCTGAGTGACAGTGCTCGGGTGGAGCTAAAAATTAGGAACATTCACCGGTTGGTTGACAATGGTGTGTCTACCAGCTGGTGCATTGGTTGCTCCGTAGTCACCCAACTATCTCTCTTGTGGAGGATTGTCTCCCATAGTGTCCGAAAGTGTGTCTGTCTCCGAGTCTGATTCTTTTGAATGAACAAATACTTCCTCTCTCGTCCGATTATCTCTTTCGCCACTTGTTTTCTAGCCTTCTTCCGCCGAGCGTGAAACATTCTTTCTATCTCTCACAAAGGAAATTCACGAGGGCCGACTCGCATACAAGATTAGACAAAAGATTAGCACACACCAAATTTCAAAAACAATTAAACATAAAATAATTTTAATTGCAGAGCAATAAATATCCAATTGATTAGAATTCAATTCCGTATTTTGGCAATCCCCGGCAACGGCGCCAAAAACTTGATCGGAAAATAGCAAGTGTACTATTTTGTCGATGTAGTTTTAGTGATTTTTAATTCACGAATATCGATCTCAAGGATTGCAATGCAAATACGAAATATCAGTCTTATCAAGTAGACAAAAACTAGAAGTTTGTTGTTTGAAAAAATCTCTACACAAGACAATGTAAAATAATTAACTTTCTTTTAATTAAACAAGCTAGGGGAATGGTTCGGTCAATTTGTCCTATAAAGGTTATTATTCCCAATTTCTTTCAGAAAAATCTATGTTACTTCAATTATCAACCTCTATAGTGTTTTTCCTAAGTCCTTAGAGAAAAACCCTTGAACATGCAAATTAATCCCTATACCCAAGAAGAAGAATAATGCATTCAAGTAAATCAATATCAAGGTCATATATGATAATCATAGGGTATCCCTAGTCCTAGGAGATATCTACTATAACCAAATTATACACAAACCCTAACAAATATAGTCCTATATTCATCAGTCATAAGTCAATCTCAATTGTTCCGAAAGAGAATACATAAAATCATTGTATAATTAAATTGAAGAAACATAATATCTGAATTGAAAAACTAAGGATTCATAATCATTACAAGATCCAAATTAGAACCAACCCCTAGCAAGTGGGGAATTTAGTTATTCATAGAATTCAAGATTAACAAATTAAAAGGAATTGACATTACAAGAACTTAGACTTTGATCTTCAATGGTGACACCTTGAAGTTCTCCGTCAGTCGTAACCTTGCTTCTCCAAAAACTTCTCTCATGTAATCTCTATTTTCTCCAATCCAAAAATCCTCCTTTCTTTCTTGCCCTAAAGATGTTTTAATAGTGTCCTCTCCCTCTGCCCCCAGCCAAGTGTCAAAAATACCCTTAATGAATTAACTTGGATGTACAAAAAAAAATCAGGAATTTGAATCAGCACGCGCTCCGCAACACGGGCCGTGTTCCTGCACACGGGCGCCCGTGTTGCCCTTCAGTGCAAACACGCTTCAGCTCGCTTGATCAACACGGTCCGTGTTCCTGCACACGGGTGACCGTGTGCAGGCTCTGTTTCTGGCACAAAATCCACTTTCCAGGCACTTTTCAACACGGGCCGTGTTGCTACACACGGGGGCCCGTGTTGACCTCTTAAAATTGCTTTTTCCGGCTCCATTTCATCCGCCTGTGCGCGCCAAAAGTTCCTATTCTCCCATGTATCAACCTGAACATCAACACTACCAAGCACAGCATAAAATGGTACTTTTTCAACACTTAAAGGACAATAAGACACAAAGACATCACACAAAAAGAAATACGAAAACTTACTCTAAACACACGTGCAACTACCGTTTAGTGTTACCAAACTATGAATTCTTGTCGGAAAAAGGTGCGAAAACTTACTAGAAATGGTGACCGATCATTAAGCTTAACACCTGGTGGATTAACATGATCAATAGTAACAACTTCAGATCTTTGAACAACTTGCTTTAACTCTTCTTATCAAGGGCAATCTTATGGGTAACCACAATGAATTGATCCATCTGGGTATCTATATGAGTATTCATCACAGCCACACTTGCTTGAAGTTGATCCATGATGAAGACGATGTCAGGAAATCAGTATTGCAGTCTTGAGATTCTGGATAAGAAGCCAGGTTGAAATGAGTCTTCTGGTTGAAATGAATGAAATGCATGATGATGCATGGATGATAACAGAAATAAACTTTTTTTTATTGATGCAAATGGAATGCAACATGATGATAATAACAGGTTCACAGAGACGTGAAACATGAAGGATATTGGTAGTCAAAATAACTTATTTAGGTGGGCTCCTACGATAGGATAGCTCTAGGCTTCTACCCAATAATCCCGAACAAGATGGTTCCAATGTTTTTTTTTTGCTAAATATTTCTCGGAGTCTCAGATCCCCTTTTAACAAATATTATCATCACGCGAGAGGCCTACATGGTGATACTATTTCCAAAAGTATACTCCAAGAAACGACTCTTAAAGGGATACTCAAAATCCTTTATTTGAGTGGTCGGTCCATGTTTGGATATCATAAACAAACTTAGAGTTATAGGTCATTTGTCCGGAAATTGATGTCTTTCACTATCATGTAGGTGAACAACCTCCTTAAAACATCCAAATCTAAGTTAGAGTCTTTGCTTCGGTCCACAAAACATTGGAGTCAGGTGAACCTAGGCTACACAACCCCTCTATTCCTAAAATGGTTACCTAGAAGTCTGGGTAGTGGGCTTATCTACGAATCATAACCAATAAATTCCCAACACAATAATATATCAATAGAATAAAATATATAAAGCTTAAAGAAAATAATAAGTTATGGACAATAAATAAACATTAAGAAGAAAGCAATAAACAAACACACAAACACGAGAAGAACTTAACTAGGGTAGACTCTTGCATCTCTCCCCAGTGAAGTCGCCAGCTAAAGCAACTATTTTTTTCAAAATTATTTATTTTTAAAACAATGAAGTCACCACCTAATTTTATTTATTCTTAAAGAATGGGAAAATATAGATAAAACCCACGAAAATCGGATAAGGCGGTCTACGTGACCAAAAGATATGGATTCAGGAGTCGGTTATGCAAGGGGAAGGTATTAGCACCCCTCACATTCATCGTACTCGATGGGAACCATTTAGTTCATGTGTGTGTTTTGTGTTAACATAATAATTCTATCTTCTAATTAATGATCGAGAAAGGAGAAGAGAGAAAGGGTTTTTATTTTTAGTATTTTGAGTTCGCCGCGGTTTCGAAACCTTGCGCCAACGTATTCCCTCATGTAATGGGAATGTCAGAACTCCGTAGTTCTTCTTGAATATATTTTGGTTGGTTGTGTTGATTTTATGAGAAAAATCGTGCAACCCTCTTGAAAGACCAAATTGCCCTCTTGAAAAACAATCTGAATGTTAACCTAGTTTGCCATTTCTTCTTCTTCTTTCGTTTTCCATTAGGAACAACCCTCTTAGTTAAGTATGCATTTTAGTTCCTTTTGGGTGAGAGTGTATGACCTCCCACTCATGCTCAGATCTGAAACAATGGCGAGAAAACTAGGCAACACCATCAGCTCCTTTGAATAACAGGATTCCAAGGAAGCTCATAGGAATTGAAGATTCCTCAGAATCAAAAATTTTAAAGAAAAGAAGATCCGGGTGCAATTCAAATATGAGAGACTAACCATTTTCAGTTTTGTGTGTGGTAGAATGGGGAATCAAATGAAAGATTATGGAGCGGTGGAGGACCTGAACGAAGAAGGATTTGATGAACTTGAAGAACAAGATCTGGCATTTGGTCAATGGCTGCGTGCATCACCGTTACCCAAATTTATGGATGAAGTAGAGAAGAAAGACTCAAGTTCCAATATGTGCAGTCGAGAGCTCTTTAATGTCTTATCTAGTGAGAGTCGCTGCGATGCTAAAGGGAAGGAGAAAAGCGCTGAAATCAAAGTTATGCAAAATTCCGGTATTAATAAGCCACAGAACAAGACAATAGAACCAGACGAAGTTGCAAAATCCAAATTTGTGGATGTTGAATCGGTAGCAGAATCGCTTGGAGTGGTGGGTCTGTCTTCAGAACATGGCCAGCAATAAGGAAACAATACTGTAGGGGGAGTCCAGAGGAAGAAATGGATTAGGAGAAAGAACACAAAGAGCAATAAAGGACCTGGTGGTGGTTTGCACAAACCAAAACGGAAGAAGAAGAAATGACAAACTAGGTTAACATTCAGATTGTTTTTCAAGAGGGCAATTTGGTCTTTCCATGAGCCATTTTACACATGTGGCATATCCTTTAATTTAAACTAAACAAAAAACGCTGCCACATCATCATTTTTAGTGATGTGGCCTGACCAAGATTTAAAGACCAACTTTTTCAAAATGTTGAGGGAATCCATGCAACTTTTTTTTTGCAGGGGTTTTTTCAAAAGCGCCCTATATGAAAGGGGGTAAAATAGGTATTAACTCTTTAATATAACTTCAAAATTTCCAACGCACAAAAATTTTCTCCGAATCGATCACAACTTTTTATCGGCATAATAGAATATAAATCAACATATCACAATGTTTCAATAAAGATTATCACAGTGTCAACAGAAACAGCATAACCAACCATTAAAAAATGCAACAGTCAAACAACGATCAAACAAAGATAAATGTAAGCTTACTTTGCACTTCCGTCCGTGTTCTTAATGCCTCCTTGACTTCATGACCTTCACTTGCTTCAGAAGTTAGTAATTTAGGAGATGAGTTTTTAGTACCAGGGCTTTCTAGAAGATATGAACCATTTTTGCATCTCTCGTCTGAATCTTTTCCAGCTTGTTTACCGAGCCTGTACCAAACCCTTGACATTCATAGTCCTCATGATTGCTTTTGGTGTGGCCTTGCTTGGTCCACCGAGTTGGGTAACAGCGTCAACAAAGCATTGGTGCAGGTTAGAAGCCCAATGAAGACGAGGTTTTGGATCAGGAGTGAGAACAAGACAAGGGTCAACAAGGTGATTGTGATGATGATTTGTGTCTTCATGAATAAAACCAACACTATTTCCTTCATGGTCGTGAGTACGGATAGGAATGGAAGGGCGGAAGTGAGTGGTTTGTGAATGGTTCCGGTTGAGCGGAGGGAGTGCATCAGAAGGAGAAAAATGGTGGTTTATTGAGACGAAGTGAGTTATAGAGTGGGGGAGGAGATGAACGGAGTGGTTGGAAGATGGAGGAAGCGGCTGGTAGGAGAAGGACAAGAGAGTTGGTGCTTTGGAAGGATGAAGTTATGGTGGAAGGTGGTTTGGACGGAGGAGAAGAGATTGCTGGAGAATGGCTGATGGTGAACGAGTGTCGTGAGGAAGATGAAGAGGGTCCTGTTTATCTTTTCAGATCTGCCTCTTGTTTATGTTGTTTCTTCCTTTTTTTAACCAAAGTAACAATAATATATATATATATATATATAAAAGAAATAGGTTTTCACCGTTTTTTATAAATGCCAAAAATTTCCCTAATGATAAAATGGGCTATAAGGCCCAAAAGTATAAAAATTAAACTATCTGAAAACATTTTTGTTTTGATTTTTGAAGATAAAAATTGGACACTTAAATTGTCAAAAAAGATATAAATTCGAACACTAAGTTATCCAAAAAAATAAAATGAGCACATTAAAATAAACTACGAGTCTCAAAGGTTAAAGAAAAATTACCAAAATAGTTAAAATCGAAATAAAATGATAATAAAGAATACCCGGTTGTAAAACACTTACGGTTAAAAACGAGACTTTGAAATGTATCGAGAAATTAGAGAGAGCATATTTTCATGATCTATGCGACACGTAGATTCATAAAACAGTGAGTAAAAGGCGAAAACTTGAAATATTTTTCGTCTAACTTTTTGCACAGTGTCGAATCGCTTTTAACGATCTGTCTATAAAACCGAATTATCAATATCGTTGACATATAAACAACTTGAGACGATACAAGAAGCATGTAAGAAGATAAAAAAGAATGAAGTGGAATATCGGGTATTTTACAACTATAAAACGATGCAAATATCGATTTAAATTGACTTTTGGTCAATTTAAATACGACTAATGATGCAGATGCAATGAGTGAATGATTGTTTAATGCCAATGACCTAATGGAAGCATATGCAGATGAATGTGAAGCCCAAGCCAGATAAAATCGAAATAGAAGGGAAACTTTTAGGGTGCAACAGGTTCGAAGAGAACAGTACTTGGAGAGCTCAAGCTTTTGAAGTAGTTCCACGAGTCATGCGTGTCGACTCTCTTATCACTCCTAAGGTTACTAGAGTTTCACCGAAGATGGGCTCGCTGAAAGATGCCAGAGCTGTAGTAGAAGGAGGAGGTTATACTGTTTGGGGTCAGCTATCCGATTTTCCATTCAAATTTGATAAGATTGGTTTAGGCTTCACTTCCAAAGGCCAGAAGATGATATGCCACGAACGTGCTGGTGGGCGTCCATTCCGCATCAACAATAATGGAGTTCATGCTATTGAAGACAATGATGGTAGCTTGAACATCAACAACCGGATCTTCACAACTACTAACGATGGACTCAAAAATTGGACGACTAAGGATGTTATGCCTATCTCCTTTAGTCATGAGTAATTGTTTTTATGTTTTTATGCTTTTATGCTTTATAGCTTTGAATAATAAGACTTTAAGCCTAGTTCCTTTCCCGGGGCACAATGGCTCATTTGTGAAGGTTATTATTTGTCATTCACATATTTTCATTCAATAAAGCATTGGAATTTTGCATTCAAATTTTGCGCTCTCTGTCTTTTCTTTTACTTTATCACCTTTTCAAAAGCTATGTGTTCTTACACACACCCACGTAATAAACTGCAGATCCATATTCACTCTGGATCCCATCGATAACGACTATTCTATTGCTAAATATGACTTTGATAATCCGATCTACCAAGCCGAAGATGAAGGCGAGGAAGATTGTGAAGTGCCAAGAGAACTTGTCAGACTATTACAACAAGAGGAAAGGGCTATACATCGACACAAAGAACCAGTCGAGATTGTGAATCTAGGTACTGAAGAAGATAGAAAAGAAATCAAGATAGGAGCAGGTCTTGAGAACAGTGTTAAATAAAGATTGATCCAGATGCTGCGAGATTACATCGAGATTTTTTCTTGGTCTTACAAAGATATGTCAGGTTTAGATATTGACATTATGGTACACCAACTACCAACGAAAGAAGGTTTTCTCCCTGTGAAGCAGAAGGTTCGTCGTATGTGTCCTGCAATGTCTGAGAAGATTAAAGCCAAAGTTATGAAGCAGTTCAATGCCAATTTCTTAGCCGTTACTTCTTATCTACAATGGGTCGCGAACATGGTACCAGTACCTAAGAAAGATGGCAAAGTGCGTATGTGTGTAGATTATCGAGATCTGAATAAGGCGAGCCCAAAAGACGATTTTATGCTTCCACATATTGATGTCCTGGTTGATAACACAGCTCAACATAAATTTTTATCTTTTATAGATGGTTTCTCCAGTTACAATCAGATCAAGATGGCTCCTAAAGACATGGAAAAGACTACCATCGTTACACAGTGGGGCACTTTCTGTTACAAGGTCATGCCGTTTGGGTTGCAGAATGATGGTGCAACATATCAACATCATATGGTAGCTTTATTCCATGATATGATCCATCACGAGATAGAGGTCTACATCGACGACATGATAGCTCGATCACAAACCGAAGAAGAACATATTGATCATTTGTGTAAGCTGTTTGATAGACTGAAGAAATACAGATTGAGACTAAATCCGAGAAAATGTATATTTGGAGTCAGATCTGGAAAACTCATGGGATTCATTGTCAGTGGTAAAGGTATTGAAGTTGGCCCCGCTAAGATTAAAGCTATTCAAGAAATGCCAGCTCCTCGTACCGAGAAGGAAGTCAGAGGTTTCTTAGAACGACTGAATTACATTTCCATATTCATTGCACATCTAACTACTACTTGTGAGCCAATATTCAAGTTATTAAAGAAAGATCAAGTAGTAGAGTGGAACGATGTTTGCCAGAAAACTTTTGAGAAAATCAAGGAGTATCTACAAAAACCTCCTATCTTGATGCCACTAGTTGAAGGAAGACCTATAATCATGTACTTAACAGTGTTGGAGAATTCAATGGGGTGTGTGTTGGGGAAACATGACGAGTCTGGTCGAAAAGTGCATGCAATATACTACCTTAGCAAAAAGTTTACTAACTATGAAACAAGATACTCACTACTCGAGAAAACTTGTTGCGCTTTGGCTTGGGCTGCTCGTCGACTAAGATAATATATGTTGACTCACACTGCCTTATTGATCTCTAAAATGGATCCAATAAAATACATATTTGAGAAACCTGCTCTCTCTGGAAGAATAACAAGATGGAAAATGATCTTAACCGAATATGACATTCATTACACTACTCAGAAAGTGATCAAAGGAAGTGTAGTAGCTGATCATTTGGCTCATCAATCTGTAGATGACTACCAGTCTATGCATTTTGAGTTCCTAGACGAGGATATTATGCTAGTCATTGATTACGAGGAGCCTGGACCATAGTAAGGACCTGAGCCAGGATCCCGATGGACCATGGTCTTAGATAGAGCTTCTAACGCACTTGGCAATGGTATTGATGTTGTGATCATATCTCCCATAGGCAACCATACGCCTTTCACCGCCAGGTTATGTTTCGACTGCACCAACAATATGGCCGAATACAAAGCGTGCATAGTGGGTATCAAAGCTGTTATTGACTTGAGGATTAAATTATTGCAAGTATACAGGGATTCAACTTTGGTGATTAGTCAGATTAAGGGAGAATGAGACACGAAGCATTCGAATTTCATTTAGTATCGAGAACATGTGTTGAATCTGATACCCTACTTCGAAGAAATCAATTTTGAGCATATTCAACGAGAAGAGAATTATTTGTCATACACGTTAGCTACCATGTCATCTATGTTCAAAGTCAGATGGGACAACGAAGCTCCTCAGGTTACTATTGAAAGACTAGACGAACCAGCGTACTGTTGTGGACTCGACACTGAAGGAGTAGAAGAGAAACCTTGGTTCCATGAAGTAAAGAGGTATCTCAAGGCTCAAGAATACCCCGAGGGGACATATGTCAATGATAAGAAGTTTCTAAGGAGATTCGCTTCCAAGTTCTTTCTCAGTAGCGGCATCTTATACAAATGCAACCATGACTTTACCTTACTCTGGTGTGTAGATTAGAAGAAAACTGAACGAATTAGCGAAGAGTTGCATGAAGGCGCTTTTGGTACTGATTCTAGTGGACATACAATGGCCAAGAAGATTCTGAGAGCGTGTTACTATTGGTCTACAATGGAAGCTGGTTGTTATCGATATTCCCGATCTTGTCACAAATGTCAAATATACGCAGATAAAGTGCATGTGCCTCCGGTTCTGTTGAATGTTTTGACCGCTCCGTGGCCTTTCGCAATGTGGGGCCAACCGCTTCTAATGGGCACCGTTTCATCCTTGTTGCTGTCGATTACTTTACTAAGTGGGTAGAAGGTACCTCTTTCGCATCTGTTACCAAGAATTTCGTGGGTTGATTCATCAAGCATAATCTCATCTATCGATACAACATCCCTGCAAGGATTATCACAAACAATGGTACCAATTTCAACAACAAAATGAGCACCAAACTCTACACGCAGTTCAAGACAAAGCATGGCAACGTTTATCCATATTAGCCAAAGATCAATGGCGCAGTGGAAGCCACCAATAATAACCTTAGAAGATTATATAGAAGATGAAAATGACATATAAGGATTGGCATGAAAGGTTTCCATTTTCTCTCCATGGTTATCGCACTTTAGTATGAACATCTACATGGGCAACCCCATTCTCTCTTGTGTACGGTATGGAAGTGGTTTTACCTATCAAGGTCCAAATAGAATTCCTCAGAGTATTGAAGGATGCAGAGTTAGACGAAGACAAATGGGTCCAAACTCGACTTGACCAGATAAACTTGATTGATGAGAAATAACTTGCAACCATTTGCCATGGACAGATATATCAAAAACGCATGATCAAAGCCTTCAATAAGATAATCAAGCACCAATTATACCAAGTTGGCGATCTAGTAGTCAAGCGCATCATCCTACCACAAGGTGATCCCAGGGGAAAATGGACTCCCACCTATGAGGGACCATTTGTAGTTAAGATAATCTTTTCTGGCGGAGCAATGATACTGAGCACTATGGACGGAGAAGACTTCCCGCACCATGTGAATGCAAACATAGTTAAAAAATACTACGCATAAACGAGACCCACTAGGTCGACTGGCCTAGCCAAAAATAAGGGTGTCCCGGTGAACCAAAAGGGTCCGGGAAAAAATTAGGGACATATATAAAAAAATGTGTACACCCGACAAGTTGAAAACCTGCAAAGGCGGCTTGGGCAAAAAAGGGTATCCTGGTAGATTGAAAACCCAAAAGGGAGGTCTAGGCAAAAGTTAGGGATTAAAGCATATGAATATGTCTCAACGGATCATCTACAAACTACACTACTATCAAGCTTCAAGTTCAAATGGCGCTGATTAGTCCAATCACCTTCTTCCGGCAGCAAGGAGATGATATAGTCGAAAATATATGAGAAATAGCATAGTTGAAACTCGACGAGATTATTTCCACATAGTTTTTATCACTTTTTCAATGCTTTTGATGATTTCCTCTTACTAGGACATCTGTCTCTTTGTACACAAATTACCTGTCTATAGGCCCATTTTTCAAAATCAATACAATTTCTCTTCTGAAATTCAAATTTTTACTTTATCTGTTTAGTTCTGCATAAGTCTAATGTTTGCTTTGAATGATTATATGCATATGACAATAAATATCCACTTACAAATACATGAAAAGAAAACAGAAACAACAATTACTACGAGCTCTAGGAATTGAGATGACAACCCAAGTCACCAACACATCCCCACAAAATCAGCATCATAGAAATACCCCCACAAATCTCACAGAGTTATCACATCTTCAAGAATACTACACCATCATCTCATCTGCAGTAGGATGGTTCACTTATAATATCTCCACATACCATTACTACATCAGTCCCCGAGAAGTAGCTGGTTATCAGCTTTCAACTTCATCATGTTAGTCCCCGAGCAATGATTGCCTATAATTCGTCATGTCAGTCTCTGCGCAGTGATTATCTACACTCTAAATTCATCATGTTAGTCCCCGAGCAGTGATCGTCTACATTGTCACGCAAGTCCCTGCGCAGTGAATGTCAACTCTATTACATTGGTCCCCTAGCAGTAACAGGTCAATTTTCAACTTATCATGTTAGTCCCCGAGCAGTGATCATCTCCATTGTCACGCCAGTCCCCGCATAGTGAACGTCAATTCTGTTACATTGGTCCCCGAGCAGTAACAGATTAATTTTCAACTTATCATGCTAGTCCCCGAGCAGTGATCATCTCCATTGTCGCATCAGTCCCCGAGTAGTTACAGGTCATCTACATTGTCACGTCAATCCCCGTGAAGTGAACTTCAACCTTGTTACATTGATCCCTGAGCAGTAACAGGTCATCTACATTGTCACGTCAATCCCCGTGGAGTGAACGTCAACTTTGTTACATTGGTCCTCGAGCAGTAACAAATCATTAATCAGCTTATTTTGTCAGTCTCCGAGCTGTAATAGGTTATTCAAAACCACATCATTCCCCTGCAAGGGTTATTCCTTCAAAATGATAAACAAGACATCCATCCCCAACTAAGTATCACATAAAGATTATCATTCTCCAACGACATCAATATCCGGACCCAAAACTTAGTCAGATATTGCATCAGAGGAATCCATATCTCTCTTATCCCTAGTCAGGGTATCCATCACCTCATAGAAACAGTTGGGAAAGATGTTCTCAAGGCACTTTATTTCCTCTCGCCGTCAAACAAATACCGAGGCCTCGCTAGAAGCGATCATACAAGGAGAAGAAGAATCTCTTCGAGCATATATCGGGAGGTTCAACAAAGAGGTCGTCCAAGTCTCCACGACTGACGAGATAAAGAAGTACTTGCTCGAATGAGGACTAAAATTTTGCAGCAATTTTTCCAAAGAAGTTGGCATTGAAACACCGGTAAGATCAAAAATGATCTTTAGTAATTTTAATAAAGAGCTATGAAAGCTTTCCAACGCTTCAAACCGTGCATAGATCGGAGTTACGGTTCTCAAATTATGGCGAAAATAAAAGCTGATTATTTTTTAGACAGCAGGTTTTATGTTAAATACCATCTGTGGGACTAAGTGCGGTCTGTGACTTTGAAACACTTTAAATAGAGTTAAAATAATATTTTTAGGGCATGAGTTGGGTATTTTTGAGTCCCAACACTATCAACTTCATTTTTTGGTATAGAGGCTTAGAAATCATCAATGGAGGTTGTTATACCCCAAAATTTTCCCTCCCACTTCTCAAGATAATTCACAACTCCATACTCAAGGATTTCACAAGGGTTGACCAGACAAACCCTCTTCTAAGAATCAATCCAAACTAGGGTTTTGCTCCTCTCAAGCCAAAATGGATTTCCAATGCTTCAAATGGTCATCATACCTCATCATATGCTTCAAGAGATCACCATGTCAAGTTCCAAGCCTTACAAGTCAAAATTGCTCATCCAATTGCTTAGATGGTTGAAAATCAGCTGTATTGGACAAAAAGTCAATTGTGGTTAACATACAGTCAAACTTCATAATTTTTGGTCAAAACCAATATTTTGAAGTATTATTCATCATTTGATCAAGGGTTGATCATGATTCATCAAGAAAAGTCAAGATCTGATCAAAAGTCAAAGTTTCTAACTTAGGGTTTTTCAGATAAAAGTCAACAGAACTTTGACCAGGCATAACTTTAACATATTTATCAGAAATTTTTCCACCATAAAGCTCATTTTGAAGGGAATTCAATTCTCTACAACTTCATGTCTCACAAGCTTTGGCCAAAAATACTTCATTTGGAAGTTATGGATCAAAACATTACAGGTCCTTTTAAAAGTCAACAAAAAGTCATCTTTTTGCAGAGAAGTGTTCAAGAGCACGAAAATTTCAATGGAGATGAAAATAAAAGGGTTGTTTAGAGGACATCTTAAGCTTTCTAAAAAGTCAAAGAATACCCAAAAATGTTGAAAATTGAGCAAGATACAAATTGTACAAGTTGAGCATTTTTTAGGAGGTGCATAAAGAAAAATACTTAGCAAATGCAAATATTTTTCAAATGGGCCTAAGATTTTATGATCCAAACTTGATCTTGACATGATCTATGACATCCATACTCCTTTGCACGCCTTTTATATTTTTTATTTATTTATTTTTGAATTAAATAACTTAAATTCAAATTTAATTAAATAAAATACAAAGGTAATTGATAATAGAAGTTGGGCTTGGTTTTTACTTGTCTTGAGGACCAAGGAAGCCCATAAAAGGCTGTCAAATTCGTGCATGAAGAGAAAAGGAAAGAAAAAGCTATTTTTGAGAAAGATTTGGCATTCAAAGAAATATATTCCCTCATTATTTCTGATCAAATCTCTTGCTCTCTATATATACTACAAGATCAGAAGCATAGTAGACGAAACCCTAGCCTCAAGAACAAACCCTAAAACTCTAAAAAAATCCAAGAAGTTGGCAAATTCATATCCTATTTTTCAGCCACTTTCAGTCACTTTCAAGCACTCCATCGTGCTCCTGGGGTAATATTGAGTAAGTATGCATCACTATCCATGGCCATAACACGTTGAACCATGCGATACATGAAGCTCCGATTTCATACTTTTCTCATATTCGATTTTTTTTTTTAATTTTATCATGTTTTGATGAAATCTAACTATGCTAATGTATTTCTGAGAATTAGGTTAATTAAACATTTAATTAATTTTTGACATAAAAATAATTTATTTTTCTCATGATTTAAATTATTTTTCATAATTAATTAATAATTAACTTAAAACTAGGTTTTATACAATAAAATCAATCCAAAAAATATCAAAAAATATTTTTTCTTTGCCATTAGGATTTAGACATTTTCTTTTATCATTAGACATTTTTTTTGGAATTTATTATTTTTTTTCGCATTTAAATATTAGAAATCGATGTATAGGTCGCAAGGATATTTTTGTAATAGCGTAGGATTGTATTTTCTACCCTTACTTGCCGCACCTCTATTATGTAACTGCCCCAAATCCATGTAATAACGTAAGACCTTTACTTTTCCGCACTTTACATTTCCGCAATTTACTTTCTGCACATATTAAATGCTAGTAATTAGGCGTGTATGTCAAGATTAACTCAATCAATCTAGATCACTAATAATCAAAGATAAAATATTTGAATATAACCCACTTTTCACACATGCACCCATCTTAGGGTATCCTCTCTCATTGCCTTTCGAATACATGGTCAAGTCCCTCGAAAATAGGGATATCTTAGCTAAGACGCTTACAAACATATCATCATAGTCCCTTCGATATAAAGATCATAGTCCCTCGATGACCCTCGACGTTGTCTACGAACATACGATCTCATCCCTCAATTGTTGCCTAAGAAAAGTGATGATCGTTGTAACACCCCTTCTAAAATACCCCGCGAATACATTAATTAGATCAGAGTTAACTTGGAAACAAGGGATGTCACAATTCAGAATAAAATAATACCTCAATAAACAGTAGCCATGCTTCACTGAAAGGTTCATTAGAATAATCAATCAAATTAATATCATGTCTTACACAGCAGAAAAGTACCACAAAACCAAAACGGAATAAAACTGAATCATAATTATTCCCAAAGTAACTCTAATAACAAATGAATACTAAATAATTTTCTCAGCTAAATGTTCCCCAGTGTTACAACCTATCAGAGCATGACACTGACAAGCGGACACAAAATAACATAGCTCTAGAGCCATCCTCACCAACTCCTGAGCTGCTAACTTTAATATGAAATCATTAAAGTAAGGTGAGATTTCTTCATAATTAATATGCATTATAAGTTCCTCAGACAACATAATAACACGAGTATATTAATCCACCCATTCTAGCATAATTCAGATTTCAACACACAGTTACAACCACACAATCCATTATGCACAACAATAACAACAAGAAAATTGTAACACTGGAAACCATCCTAACATGTTACAATTCCATGCAAATACAAATGCAAACGCAATGTATGTGGTACCAAAACGTGAACTAAGTCACACACACTGATCCATCATCACCCGGATACAGTAATCATCGATTCGTCCATAATCACCCGGACACGAATCCAGTCTCACCACCCATCATCACCCGGGAACGATTATTAGCAATACAAGTCAAATTCCACACAATGGGAATTAACTTCACCAGAATGCATATGCATGCATAACACCAGCATGCAACATTCAATCAATCTATGAATACACCAATTATCATAAACCGAATCAAAACCAAAAACATGATGTCCTCAACGATCATGCACACATCAAACAACATAAACATGCATTTCATTCACAAAATCCTGATACAATAAATTGCCACAGGTACATTACTGCATATACACCAAGTACGCATTGAATAACAAACCACCTAAATCAGAGTTCGACACATTTTCAAAATAAATTCAAGTTACAGAAATTCCTTCCTTTCATAAAATATAGCATTAAATTTAAGGAACGACATCCAAAACGGCGCTCAAAACGGACTTACGGTTTGAAAGTTATGAATTTTTGAAGTTTGGAATTTTTCAAAAAGTAATAGTGGTAACCGGTTCCTCCCAGGGAGAACCCGGTTCCCACAAAGTTCAAAAATACGCCCCCTGGAAAAATGTTTGGGGAACCCGGTTCCTCCAGACAGGAAACCGGTTCACAAAAGAAAATTGAGTTTTCTTTGAAAAAAATGAACTGGGAACCCGGTTCCTCCCCAGGAGTAACCGGTTCCCAGCAACCCAGAACGTTCCTATTCTGGTTTTTATACCAGGAACCCGGTTCCTCCCACATGGGAACCGGTTCCTGCGACCTGCAGAACCAAAATTATGCAGTTTTAACAGTATTATGCATACCAATTCAATTCCTATCAGTCCCACACGAATCCAACATACAATCACAATATAATTACACCATCCAACAACAGTAACATGCAATATAACATACTCTGATCATTCCTAATCACCCTATAACATACGAATTACTCAATTCTACTCAATCCGACACAAATTGGGATAATTCTACGAAAACCTATAATTACTAAATTGAGATTCTTGACATACTACGATCCATTCTATTGAAATCAAAACCGATAATACATGTTAATCAATCGAAATCACCCCTTACCTTGTGGGTTCTTCGAATTCCGACAACTTTCACTCTTTTCCTCTTTCTTTTCTCTTCTCCAATATTACGAATGATGAAAAACCTTCTATTCCTCTTTTCCTTCTTTTTCCTTTTATTATTCCAATAAATAAAATAAAATAATAATTAGGATAGGTAGAGGATTTTACTCGTCACACCCCCCATTACTCCTCACACTCCCAACTCCTCATTTCATTTATTTAACCAATTAAATCCAATAATTCAAAATATTAATAATTAAACTCTAATTAAATTAATAATTAAAATTCTAATTATTTTAAATATTGAATTATTTGGGGTGTCACCATCGTCCCTACGAATATGCTAAGGTATCCCTACATGTTGCCTTCTATGACCATCCGATGTCCCTTCGAATGTCCCTTTACATCCATCGAATAAGGTTACCTATCGACCAATGGTATGGATAGCCTTATTTCTAAAGGAAAGCAAAATAACATGGAAACGACCATTCTGAGTAGGTAAATAAGTCTCTTTTGCTTGCTCCAATCAATTCAAAACACTTTTTACACCTCACACTTTTCAAAATATTTTCAAAACACTTTGTATACATTCCAGCAAGACTCATTTCGAAGTCAAAGCAAAATGCCCTTTTCAAAATTCTTTTCAAACAAACACACAAAGAGAAATTTGTAAAGTGAGCTAAGCAATTAAGAGCCCGTAGATAACTACGGATGGAAAGGGTGTTAACACCTTCCCTTTTCATAACTGCCTCCCGAACTTAGAATCTAACGAAGGTCTTTTTTTATTCTTTTCTTCTTCCCTTAATTGGATAAAATAAAAGTCGGTGGCGACTCTTGCTATCCGCAACATTTGCGATAAAATGAAAACAAACAAGTCATTTCTCCCACCGTATTACAGAGGTCACAACTCGACGATTAGGGGTTGATTATTCTTGGATCGTAATTGACACCATGATAGATTTTGATTCCTCTTATATCTTACCTTTGTGATTTCCATTTGTTGTGATATTGTATGTAAGTTTACCTTAATCATATGTATATTTATTTCTCATGGTGTTGTATAAATCTTGTTTTACAAACCAACATTGATGATTGCTTGCTTTGTTTGAGTCTGAGTTGTTGCATACATGTACAGTTCAAATCTGAATTTAGAATGAACAACAATTAGGTTCTAGATTCTAGAAATAAATTTAGGCTTAATATTCACTTAGGTATCAGTTTTTAATGCCTTCGTGTTGTTTGAGTTGCGCGAGACATTGCCTCCAAGAGCAATACATTTGATATCTCACCCTGCGTTAGAGATATCCTTTGTGTGAGAGATACATGTTTATGTTGACGAGTGATTTAGGTTGAGCGCAACTAAGTTATACAATAAAGTATTTGATAGAGTAGATGAAGTTCAAACCCGAAAGAGCTATTTCCTATCTTAGAATGTATTTTTCTTGTTCATATAATTTACTTTTTGCACTTTACACTTATAAACCATTCAAAACTAAGCTCAGAAACGTGGAAACAGTTGAATGACATTATTTCTCTCGAAACGATCCCTGTGGATATGATAACACCTAGAATACTTCCAATCTTTTTCTAGCCGCTTTGCTGTGTCAACATGCACAATCATGATATACTAAAGAAAAAAGTGAAATACAACAACATTGAGATGAAGACTAATGAATATTTTAAGGTTATGTATAGAACATGTCACTCTAGACCAACTACAGGACCAATATAGTTTTATGCGACAATTTCTAAATCTATCGACGATATAATTCAGATGTTGAAACATGCAGAATCATCTAGTAGTGTCTAAGTTTTGTTATTTATTATTATTTTGTTAAGTTATGTAATTATATGTGTTAATTTTTGTTGCATTAAATTATATTACTCCCGCAATTCAAAAATAATATACGTATAAAAATATATGTATAATTTAAAATGCCAGCAATATATAAATAATATACGTATAATTCAAAAATAATAAAATCTACACAGGTCCTTCACCGTCTATATGTGTTATTTGTGATGCCAAAGTATAAACCTCATCGTCTAGGTTTACCAAACCCATGAGTTATCTGGAAGTACTACTATCATCTGCAGACACTATTGGTTAGCCACACTAGGTGGAGGTCGTGGAGCCAATGACATGTCCTCGGAAGGTCCCCTAGCATAAGAGGTCCAACATTATCTGCATGCTCTGTTGGACATATTGTGACACCCCGATTTAATTCAAATATTAAATAATAAGGAATTTAATTATTTAATTAATTAAAAGCTTATTATTTATATTTTTGGATTTAATTGGATTAATTGAAGAAAGAAGGGTTGGGGGTGTGCAGAGTAAATAGTGGGTGTGAGGAGTAAATCACTCTACTTTTACTAATTATTAATTATGTGTTTTATTTAGAAATAATAAAGGAATAAAACAAGGAATAAAACAAGGAATATAAAAAGGAAAAGAAGGAAAAGGAGTCTTTTTGGGAAAAGTTATTTCACGTAGAATTGGAGAAGAGAAGAGAGGAAAAAGCCAACGCCGAGGAAATCGAAGATCATCGCGAGGTAAGGGGTGATTTCATTCGGTTTTAATGCCTTATGGGTTTTGGGAATCAACCGGGCGATTGGGTATGTTAAGAAATTTGATTTAGGTGATTTATAGGTTTGTAGGATTAAACCCTATTTCGTGTCGGATTATAGAATTGAGATCATTAGTGTGTCGAATAATTAATAGGAATGATGAAACTATGTTGTTTGATGTTGTAATGATGTATAATGGTTGTGTTTTGGTGTTCGTGAAATTATAATTCGTATAGGAATGATTGGGAATGGTTTGAAATGCATAATGCTTTCAAAAATAGCAGAATTTGCTTCTGCAGGTGTGATACGGTGAACTGATTTTGTGGATTTTGTATCGCAAATGTGCGGATAGCAAGAGTCGCCACCGACTTTTATTTTTATCCAATTAAGGGAAGGTAAAAGTACAGAAAAAGACCTTCGTTAGATTCTGAGTAAGGGAGAAGGTTATGAAAAGGGAAGGTATTAGCACCCCTTTCCATCCGTAGTTATCTACGGGCTCTTAGTTGCTCTTAGATAACTTTAAAATTGTGCTTTTTGTGTGTTTGACAAAAATGTTTTGAAAAGGCATTTCGCTTTGACTTTGTAATGATTCATGTAGGAATGTACACAAAGTGTTCGGAAATGTTTTGGTTTTTTGAAAAGAGTTTGAACTTTGACAAAAGTGTGAGGTGTGAAAAACATTTTGATAGAGCAAGCAACTAAAAGTCTTATTACCTACTCAGAATTGGTCGTTTTCGTATTGTTTTACTTTCCTTTAGAATAGTGTCATCCATACCATTAGTTGGTAGGTAACCCCATTCGTTGGATGTAAGCGGGACATTCGAAGGGACATCGTAAGGTCATAGAAGGCAACTTGTAGGAAGTATCCTAGCACATTCGAGGGGACTATCATCATTTTTCGTAGGCGACAATCGAGGGTCAAGATCATGTATTTGGAGGCGACATCGTGGGTCTTATGATCTTTGTATCGAAGGGACTTTGATGATTTGTTTGAAGGCAACAGTGCTAGAATACCTCTACGTTCGAGGGACATGACCATTTTGAATTCGTAAAGGCAACGAGAGAGAATTACCCTAAGGGGTGCATGTGTGAAGAAGTGTGTCAAATTCAGATATTTTTGTCTTGGAATTATGAGTGAGCTATGTTGATTTTAGTCTTGCCATACACGCCTAATTACTAGCAGTTTATAAGTGCGGAAATTAAAATGCGGAATGTAAAGATGCGGAAAGGTAAATGTCCTACGCTATTACATGGCTTTGGGGCAGATACATAATTTAAACTTGCGGAAAATTAAAACCTAATTTAAACTATTACATCCCATAAACAGTTACATTATTGGAAAAATGAAAACGGTAAAAGAAAACCGTCTGAAACGGAATAACCTGTAAAAGAACGAGAAATCGGAAAATACGATATGAATCGAACAGGAGAAAAAATGTTAGAAAAATGCAAATTTTAAAATAATAAAAATATGCCATGCTGGAAATAATATAAATATGCTAAGATAAATTTTTGGGATTTTTTAGATGCAATTTAATAATTAAAAATGAATTAAAAGTGATTTAAATGCAAAATTATGAATAAAAATAAATATGCATGCAAAATTATATTTTTTAATTTTATAAATTAAATAAAGGTTTTATGAAAATAATGTAAAAAGAAAAATAATTTTTGATGGTTTTTTAATGCAGAAATAAAATTATGAAAAGAATTAAAATAATTCAAAAATATTAAATAATAAGAAAATAGAAAAAATAGTAAAAAGTTTGAGTTTATGAAAAGAAAAGAAAGAACCGGTCCTGGCATGACTCGAACCTGTGACCTTTGAGAGTATCTTTGCAAACCAACGCCTTTACCACTACACCACTTGACATTTGGTGTTTTGAGAGTGAAAACCAATGGTATATGAGTGATGACGTCAGATTATATTTCAAATCGAGTCACCACGCGGACCCATTGACGGATGGACGAATCGATTGCTTGCTTCCGCACACCGCTTCACGGATTCAACATCGGTCAACGACGCCGGAGCCCTAGCTCCGGTCGTCTTCTCCGATCAAGCAAAATCCAAAACCTGCAAAACACGAAAGATAAATGGTAAAGAAATACCCTACCCCCTAAATCGACCCTTGCGATTCCAATGGTGGCCTCAGTTTTCCCTAAAAGTGCCTGTATAGGCCGGTTCGATCGATACAGTTCAAAAAGCCCTAGCCATGGCAAATCGTGATTCCCACGTACAAGCTTTGAAACGATGGCCCAGATCCATCATATGCAACCTCATGAACACAACCAAATCATTAATATCAATTGAAACCAACAGATAATAAAAATGCAAAAATCAAAAAGTTTTGAATATGTATGTATGTTTATGCATCGATTCAGCTTGCTTTGATCAATGATAAGAGTGTATACTTACTCAAACCTACCTCCTGAAGACAATGGGATGGTTTTTGATGGCTGAAAGTGGCTATTGTATGGAATTCGATTTTCAAAAGTTTTGAGAAATTTTTTGCAAGAATAAGGATTTGGCTTGAGCTAGGGTTTCCTCTTTTTTTCTTGATAGGTATGCATCATACATTTATACTGGATGGATTTGGAATCGTTTTGGAAGAGAATCAATCAACATTCAATGCAAATCAAATTTGATTTTTGTACAAAAATCAAATTTTCAAAATTTGATTAATTTTCAATCCAATCTTGCCATATTGATCCAATTTCGAAATTTGCTGGCCTTTGTGAGTTGCTTGGGTCTCAAGGAAGGAATAAAAATCAATTTTGCAATTAATTTTGATTTTATACTTTATTTTTAAATTTAATTTGTATTTAAATGAATAAATTCCAAATTAAATAGAAAAATAAAATAAAAATTCGTGGCATTGGGCTTGGATATTCTTAATTGTATGAGGAATAAGTTTGGATGAAGAAAAAGCAAGCCCATTTGCAAAAAATTTGATTTTTAGAAGTATCTCTCTTTGTGCATTCTTTCAAAATTGCCCAACTTGTGAATGGTGTATCTTGCTCATTTTTCCACATTTTTGAGTGTTCTTGGACTTTTTGAAAATCTCTAAGAGTCCTCTAACCAACCTTTTTGGTCTCATCTCAATTGGAGTTTCCATGCTCAATATATCTTCAAAACAAAAAGTTGACTTTTTGTTGACTTTGAAAATGACCTGTAATGTTTTGAGCCATACCTCTCAAATGAAGCATTTTTTGGACATTCTTGTGAGACATAAAGTTGTAGAGAAATGAATTTCCTTCAAATCAGAAGGTGGTGGAAAAATTTCTGAGAAAGTATGAGAAAGTTATGATAAGTCAAAGTTTAGTTGACTTTTCATCTAGAAACCCTAATTTAGAAAGTTTGACTTTTGAGCAAATCTTGAGTTTTCTTGATGAATCATGATCAAACCTTGATCAAATGATGAATATAACTTCAAAATGAGGATGTTGACCAAAAATTATGAAGTTTGACTGTATGTTGACCACAATTGACTTTTTGTCCCATACAACTGATTTTCAACCATCTGAGCAATTGTCTGAGCAATCTTGACTTGTAAGGCTTGAATCTTGTCATGGAGAATCTTTGAAGCATATGAGGAGGCATGAAGACCATTGGAGATGTTGGGAGTCCATCTTGACCTGAGAATTGCTAAACCCTAGTTTGGGTTGATTGTCTAGGAGAGAGTTTGTCTGATCAACTCTTGAGGAATCCTTGAGTATGGATGTATGAAATATCTTGAGAGGATGGAGGGAAAATTTTGGGGTATGACAAGAATCGCAGAACCGTTCCTCAGACACGAGGAACCGGGTTCCACAGTGTAATTTTTCAAAAACTGGGCATTTTGGCACGTGGGAACCGGTTCCTAGTGGGGTAGGAACCGGGTTCCCATACAAATTCCAAGAAGCGTGTTTTTCAGATTAGAACCGGTTCTGATATGTAGGAACCGGTTCCACTGTAATTTTCAAAATACTTAAAACTTCAAAAATTCATATTTTCTAAACCGTAACTCCGATTTGAGTGCCGTTTTCGGTATTATTTCTTAAATTTAAAATACTATCTTTTAAAAAGGAAAAATATTACTTTTGCCAAAATTATTTTAAAAAGAGTCGAGCTTCCGATTTTTGAAAAGTGTGGATAGTTAAGGATAATGGGAAATTAATACAAATGGTCTGAGTTACCGGATGAGAACTAATGCGTACAATGTTGTATTTTGATATTCATTATGATTTGAATGTGATACATTGGTGAATTGGTATTATGTGAATTATATTGATACCATGATCTGTGAAGTGATGATTGCATGCTTTTATGATGCATGCATAAGCATTTGTTCAGTGAATCGAGCCAATAGACTTAGATTTAGAGGTAGTGGTCGGATTCTTGACCCGGTTATGGGCGAATCATGGATTTCCCGCTTTCCACATGTAAACGGAGCGGTGAACTCGCTCACGTTTGGTACCACATGCATAGAGTCTGCATTGCATATGGGATTGTAACATGCTAGGATGGTTTCCAGTGTTGCAATTTCCATTGTTTGTTATATTACATGTTCATTGTGTGAGATGCCTTTGTGAATTGAGTATGACTATTGTGTGTTTGGATAATGGATTAATGTATTCAATTATTCTGTTGTATTTAAAAACGTATAATGCATTTTATATTGGATAGAAATCTCACCCTTACTATGATGATTTCAGATTTGAAGTGATTAGCTGCTTGGAATCAGTGAGGATAGCTTCTAGAGTCGAGTCATTAGTTAATCCGCGTGTCAGTGTCGTGCTCTGGTAGATGTAACATTGGGGAAACGTTTGATTGAGATTCTTTTGGATATTAAATATTAGTTTTGATTAATGTTTTCAATTTATTGTCTTGGAAATAATTATGAATGACGTATTCAGGAGTTGTTATGTTTCATTTCCGCTGTTAAACATAACCTTAAGTCTGTTTTATTTATTGATTTCCTTCAGTGAAAGCATAACATCTGTTTGGTTAGAATTTTGAATTATATTTAAATTGTGACGCCTCTTGATATGTGTTAAAAACTCTGATTATTAAATTATAAATCGCAGGTATTTAGAAGGGGTGTTACAATAGTGGTATCAGAGCATAGTTGGGCTTGTCTTAGTGTCGTTATCCCTTTAGTATGCGACTAGTGTAAAGCAACACTGTCGATACTTGTGTGCTGATGTGGATTGTTTTGGTAATGTTACAGAACAATGGCTGGAAAAGGTAACGGAAGGAACGACGATGCTATTGCTGAGGCTTTGGGAATGTTAGCTGGAGTGCTCGGAGGGAATCAGCAGGGAGCTGTTATTGGTGCTGACAGACAATTGGGGAATTTTCAGAGGAATAATCCTCCATTGTTCAAGGGTGCACATGATCCCGAGGGTGCTCAGAAGTGGTTGAAGGAGATCGAGAGGATCTTTAGAGTGATTGATTGTGCTGAAGGGCTGAAGGTGAGGTATGGTACTCACATGCTGGCAAAGGAAGCTGATGACTGGTGGGTTGCTACCAGGACGGAAATGGAAGAAGATGGAATTGCATTGACTTGGGCTGTGTTCAAAAGAGCTTTTCTGAGAAGGTACTTTCCTGAAGACATTCGGGGTAAGAAAGAGATTGAGTTTCTGGAGCTCAAGAAAGGCAACAAGTCTGTGAGTGAGTATGCTACGAAGTTTACTGAATTAGCAAAGTATTATGCTCATTACACTAACGATGCAGAAGGAGAATTTTCCAAATGTATCAAGTTTGAGAATGGCCTGCGTGATGAGATCAAGCAGGGTATCAGGTATCAGCGCAATAGAAGGTTTCCTGATTTGGTTGACAGTAGTAGGATTCTGGAAGAAGATCTTGCTAGTACTAAGTCGAATGCTCAAGAGTTCTGCTGACCGTAAGGGCAAGAGACAGATGGATCGTGGTAAGCCATATGATAGGAATAATCAGAAACCTGGAGGTTGGAAGAAGCCTAATGGGGGAGACTCTGGTTCTTCTGGTTCTTCTGTAAAGTGTTACAGATGTGGTGAATTGGGTCACCGAGCTCTTGAATGCAAGAATGATGCGAGGAAGTGCAACAATTGTGGAAGATTTGGTCATTTAGCTGCTGAGTGCAGATCCCGAAGGATAACTTGTTACAACTGTGGTGAAGAAGGACACACTCGTCCGCAGTGTACTAAGCCAAAGAAAGAGCAAGCTGGTGGGAAAGTGTTCGCTTTGTTAGGATCAGACGTTAAGCCAGATGATAGGTTGATTAAAGGTACATATTTTATTAATGGCATACCTTTAATTGCAATTATTGATACTGGAGCGACGCATTCTTTTATTGCTTTGGATTGTGCTAAAAGATAGAATCTAGAATTTCTAATTTGGATGGAAGTATGGTTATTGACACTCCTGCGTCGGGTTCTGTGACTACTTCGTATGTTTGTAGGAATTGTCCTATTGTTATTTTTGGTAGAGGGTTCGGTATGGATATAGTGTGCCTACCTTTAGAACAACTTGATATTATCCTTGGAATGAACTGGTTGGTCTTCAACCCGGTTCATATCAATTGTTTTGAGAAGATGGTCATATTTCCTGAAGAAGTTAAAGTGGAAGATGGGACTATGTCAGTTAAGCAGATGAATTCAACCGTTAGAGAAGGTGTTGTAGTGTTTATGTTATATTCTTCGACGGAAGTGAAAGGAAAGGCTAAGAGTGGTGAATTACCTGTGGTGAATGAATTTCCAGAAGTGTTTCCGAAAGAGGTTAACGAGCTACCACCTGAGAGAGGAGTGGAGTTTGCTATAGATTTGATTCCTGGAACTAGACCGGTGTCGATGGCGCCTTATCGCATGTCAGCATCTGAGTTATCAGAGTTGAAGAAGCAGTTGGAAGAGTTGTTTGAGAAGAAGTTTATTCGGCCTAGTGTTTCACCGTGGGGTGCGCCGGTGTTGTTGGTTAAGAAGAAAGAAGGTACAATGAGACTGTGTGTTGATTACAGGCAGTTGAATAAGGTGACAATCAAGAATCGGTATCCATTGCCGAGGATTGATGATTTGATGGATCAGTTGGTCGGAGCTTGTGTATTTAGTAAAATTGATCTGAGGTCTGGATATCGTCAAATTTGTGTTAAGGTGGGAGATATTTAGAAGACTGCATTTAGAACGAGGTATGGGCATTATGAATATTCTGTTATGCCGTTTGGAGTTACTAATGCACCTGGTGTTTTTATGGAGTATATGAACAGGATATTCCATCCGTATCTTGACAAGTTTGTGGTGGTATTTATTGACGACATTTTGATCTATTCAAAGAATGATGAGGAGCATGCAAAGCATCTTAGGATTGTATTGGAATTATTAAAGGAGAAGAAACTTTATGCGAAATTATCGAAATGCGAGTTTTGGTTAAGCGAAGTGAGTTTTCTTGGTCATGTGATTTCCAAGAATGGTATTGATGTTGATTCTACGAAAGTAGAAGCTGTATCTCAGTGGGAAGCGCCGAAGAATGCTTCAGAGATTCGTAGTTTTCTTGGTCTTGCGGGTTACTACAGGAAATTCATTGAGGGATTTTCGAAGCTAGCTTTACCGTTGACTAAGCTGACTAGAAAAGGTCAAGCATTTGTTTGGGATATGGATTGTGAGGAAGGATTCCAAGAATTGAAGAGGAGGTTGACTAGTGCTCCGATTCTGGTTTTGCCGAATCCGGCAGAATCTTTCGTGGTGTATTGCGATGCGTCCTTGATGGGTATGGGCGGTGTCTTGATGCAAGATAGGCAGGTTGTGGCTTATGCTTCGAGACAATTGAAGATTCATGAGAGGAATTATCCGACTCATGATTTGGAGTTGGCAGCTGTTGTGTTTGTTTTGAAACTGTGGAGGCATTATCTGTATGGTTCACGGTTTGAGGTGTTCAGTGATCATAAGAGCCTGAAGTATCTTTTTGACCAGAAAGAGTTGAATATGAGGCAGATGAGATGGTTAGAATTTCTCAAGGACTATGATTTTGGTTTGAATTACCATCCTGGTAAGGCAAATGTTGTGGCCGACGCGTTAAGCAGGAAGTCCTTGCATATGTCGACATTAATGGTTTGTGAATTGGATTTAGTGGAACAATTCAGAGACTTAAGTTTAGTGTGTGAAACTACTCTGAATAGTGTGAAATTGGGCATGTTGAAGCTGACTAGTGGTATTTTGGAAGAGATTCGAAATGGACAGAAATCTGATGTTGGTTTGGTAGACAAGCTGACATTGATTAACCAAGGTCAAGGAGGTGAGTTCCGAATTGATGAGAATGGCGTTATGAGATTTGGTGATAGAGTGTGTGTTCCGGATGTTGCTGAGATTAGAAAGAGTATTTTGGAAGTAGGACACCGTATTGGATTGAGTATTCATCCTGGTGCTACTAAGATGTACCATGACTTGAAGAAGTTATTTTGGTGGCCTGGAATGAAAAAGGAAATTACCGAGTTTGTGTATGCGTGTTTGGTTTGTCAGAAATCAAAGATTGAACATCAGAAATCGTCAGGATTGATGGAACCGTTGTTTGTTCCGGAATGGAAATGGGATGGCATTTCAATGGATTTCGTGTCTGGATTGCCGAGGACAACGAAGAGCTGTGATTCTATTTGGGTTATTATCGACTGATTGACAAAGTCTGCTCACTTTATTCCGATAAGAATGGATTATCCAATGGAAAGGTTGGCATAATTGTGTGTTGAGAGGATTGTAAGTTTACATGGTATTCCGTCTAGCATTGTGTCGGATAGAGATCCGAGGTTTACATCTAAGTTCTGGACAGGATTGCAGGAAGCTTTGGGTACTAAGTTACGATTGAGTTCCGCATATCATCCGCAGACAGATGGTCAGACGGAGAGGACGATTCAGTCGTTAGAAGATTTGTTGAGGGCTTGTGTGTTAGAGAAAGGTGGAGCTTTGGATAGCTACTTACCGTTGATAGAGTTTACCTACAACAATAGTTTTCATTCGAGCATCGGTATGGCTCCGTTTGAGGCATTGTATGGTAGAAGGTGCCGGACGCTGTGTTGGTACGAATCGGAGAAAGTGTGATTGGACCAGAGATTGTTCAACAAACTTCAGAAAAGATCAAGATGATTCAAGAGAAGATGAGAGCTTCTCAGAGTCGTCAGAAAAGTTATCATGATAAGAGGAGAAAAGATCTTGAGTTTAGTGAAGGAGATCATGTGTTCATGGGTTACCCAATGACCGGTATTGGTCGAGCTTTGAAGTCAAGAAAGTTGACCGCTTTATTGGTCCGCTTCAAATTACCAAGAGAGTTGGGAAGGTTGCTTATCGATTGCTTTACCGCCGCCACTTGCGAATTTGCATGATGTTTTCCATGTATCTCATTGAGGAGGTAAATGCGGATCCGTCTCATGAGATTCAAGTAGATGATGCAAAGGGATAATCATTGAGCAAGATTGCGAGAATTGAGGATCGGAAACTGAAGCAATTGCATGGTAAAGAGATAGCACTGGTGAGAGTAGCTTGGGGAGGACCAGCTGAAGGAAATGTAACTTGGGAGCTGGAGAGTCAGATGAAGGACTCGTATCCCGAACTTTTCGTCTAAGGTATGTTTTCGAGGACGAAAACTCTTTTAGTGGGGGAGAGTTGTGACACCCCGATTTAATTCAAATATTAAATAATAAGGAATTTAATTATTTAATTAATTAAAAGCTTATTATTTATATTTTTGGATTTAATTGGATTAATTGAAGAAAGAAGGGTTGGGGTTGTGCAGAGTAAATAGTGGGTGTGAGGAGTAAATCACTCTACTTTTACTAATTATTAATTCTGTGTTTTATTTGGAAATAATAAAGGAATAAAACAAGGAATAAAACAAGGAATATAAAAAGGAAAAGAAGGAAAAGGAGTCTTTTTGGGAAAAGTTATTTCACGTAGAATTGGAGAAGAGAAGAGAGGAAAAAGCCAACGCCGAGGAAATCGAAGATCATCGCGAGGTAATGGGTGATTTCATTCGGTTTTAATGCCTTATGTGTTTTGGGAATCAACTGGGCGATTGGGTATGTTAAGAAATTTGATTTAGGTGATTTATAGGTTTGTAGGATTAAACCCTATTTCGTGTCGGATTATAGAATTGAGATCATTAGTGTGTCGAATAATCAATAGGAATGATGAAACTATGTTGTTTGATGTTGTAATGATGTATAATGGTTGTGTTTTGGTGTTCCTAAAATTGTAATTCGTATATGAATGATTGGGAATGGTTTGAAATGCATAATGCTGTCAAAAATAGTAGAATTTGCTTCTCCAGGTCGCAGGAACCGGTTCCTGTATATGTAGGAACCGGGTTCCACAGTGTAATTTTTCAAAAACTGGGCATTTTTGTACGTGGGAACCGGTTCCTAGTGGGGTAGGAACCGGGTTCCCATACAAATTCCAGGAAGCGTGTTTTTCAAACTTCGCAGGAACCGGTTCCTGTATATGTAGGAATCGGGTTACACTGTGTAATTTTCAAAATACTTAAAACTTCAAAAATTCATATTTTCTATACCGTAACTCCGATTCGAGTGCCGTTTTCGGTATTATTTCTTAAATTTAAAATACTATCTTTTAAAAAGGAAAAATATTATTTTTGCCAAAATTATTTTAAAAAGAGTCGAGCTTCCGATTTTTGAAAAGTGTGGATAGTTAAGATAATGGGAAATTAATACAAATGGTCTGAGTTACCGGATGAGAACTAATGCGTACAATGTTGTATTTTGATATTCATTATGATTTGAATGTGATACATTGGTGAATTGGTATTATGTGAATTATATTGATATCATGATCTGTGAAGTGATGATTGCATGCTTTTATGATGCATGCATAAGCATTTGTTAATTGGTTCATACCCATTGTGCGGAAGTGAACTGGCTGAGCCAATAGACTTACCCGGATTTAGAGGTAGTGAGGCTGGATTCTTGACCCAGTGGTTATGGGCGAATAATGGATTTCCGCTGTCTTTCCACATGTAAACGGAGCAGTGGGTGAACTCGGTTCACGTTTGGTACCACATGCATAGAGTCTGCATTGCATATGGGATTGTAACATGCTAGGATGGTTTCCAGTGTTGCAATTTCCATTGTTTGTTGTATTACATGTTCATTGTGTGAGATGCCTTTGTGAATTGAGTATGACTATTGTGTGTTTGGATAATGGATTAATGTATTCAATTATTCTGTTGTATTTAAAAACGTATAATGCATTTTATATTGGATAGAAATCTCACCCTTACTTTGATGATTTCAGATTTGAAGTGATTAGCTGCTTGGAATCAGTGAGGATAGCTTCTAGAGTCGAGTCATTAGTTAATCCGCGTGTCAGTGTCGTGCTCTGGTAGATGTAACACTGGGGAAACGTTTGATTGAGATTCTTTTGGATATTAAATATTAGTTTTGATTAATGTTTTCAATTTATTGTCCTGGAAATAATTATGAATGACGTACTCAGGAGTTGTTATGTTTCATTTCCGCTGTTAAACATAACCTTAAGTCTGTTTTATTTATTGATTTCCTTCAGTGAAAGCATGACATCTGTTTGGTTAGAATTTTGAATTATATTTAAATTGTGACGCCTCTTGATATGTGTTAAAAACTCTGATTATTAAATTATAAATCACGGATATTTAGAAGGGGTGTTACACATATGACTCCACATATAGAGGATAGTTGCGTGTTTTAGGAAAATAGTAGATTGGAAAACATTTCCAATTATTTTTAGAGTTTAAATTTTTTTTGAAAATGTTTTAAGAAATTAGCAGGGGATAGATAAATAAGCAAAAAATAATGAGTTAAAGGTAAGAGAAGTAACACTAGAAATTATAGAGGTTCGCTCGAAATGAAGTGACGTAATCCTCTCCCAAAGATTTGATCTTTAGAGCATCAAATAATTCTCGAGAGATTTTAGAAGCTTTAACTATCAGAATTTGTTATACCCCAAAATTTTCCCTTCTATTTTTTAGGTCATGATACATCTCCATACTCAAGAACTACTCAAGGGTTGATTAGACAAACCCTCTTCTAAGCAATCAACCCATAACTAGGGTTATGCCTCTCTCTCAAGACAAAGGTGAGTTTTAATTCCTCAAGTGAGAATCATGCCTCCTCATATGTCTCAAAGTATCATCATGTCAAGTTTCAAGCTTCATAGCCTAAGTTTGCTCAATCAATTGCCCAGATGGTTGAAAATCAGTTGTAGTGGACAAAAAGTCAATTGTGGTCAACATGCAGTCAAACTTCATCATTTTTGGTCAACATCAAGATTTTGAAGTCATATTCATCATTTGATCAAGGAGTGATCATGATTCAACAAAAAATTCAAAGAATGATCAAAAGTCAAAGGTTTCTAAATTAGGGTTTCTTGATGAAAATTTAACAAAACTTTGACCAAACATAACTTTCACATACTTCATCAGATATTTTTTCACCAAAATTAATTTTGAAGGGAATTCAATTATCTACATCTTTTTCTGTCACAAGCTTTGACCAAAAATGCATCATTTTAGAGATATGAGTCAAGATATTATAGGTCCTTCTAAAAGTCAACAAAAAGTCATCTTTTCCCAAAGACGTGTAGATGAGCATGGAAGCTTCAAAGAATATGAAACCAAAAGAATCATTTATAGGACATCTTAAGATTTTTAAAAGTCCAAGAACAATCTCAAATTATAAAAATTGAGCAAGTTATGACTTGGGCAAAAATGGAAATTTTGAAGAAATGCATGAAGGAAATATTGATCAAACTTGGAAAATTTCCAAATGGGCCTTGGTTTTTATGATCTGAACTTATTTCTAACATGGCCCATGACCTATAAGCTCAACAACACGTCCTTCTTTCATTTATTTAATTTTATTTTTAATTATTTCCTTTAAATTCAATTTTAAATAAAATAAAATGCAAGGAAGGAAGTCATGGCGTGTTGGGCTTGGGTTCCAAGTTCCTTGAGGTCCAAGAAAGTCTAAGAAATCTAGAAAATGCATGAAGATTTAATTGGCATGAGATTCAACAAAAAAGGAAGTTTTTCATACAAAATTGCCAATCAAATATTTTTCATTAAAAACAATATAATTTCTATCACAAATTCTGACCTAATACATGCTATATATATATATATATATATATATATATATATATATATATATATATATATATATATATATATATATATATATATATATATATATATATATATATATATATATATATATATATATATATATATACAAGATCAAGGTCAAAAGAAGAGAAGATGAATTGGCAGCCAAAGCATTAGGGTTTGAAGTTCAAAAATTTCAAAGAAATTTGCACCTTCGAATTTCAAACTCCAGCTATCTACAAGAAATTCTAAGCATTCAAATCGTTTCCTGAGACTTCCAAGAGTAAGCCCAGGCCAAGAGCCAAGTTCAATCATGCCTGAAACATACATATCATAAACTCCGATTGCATCATATTTGTGAATTTCGAATTTTAATTTTTATCGTGTTTCGATTTGAACTAACATTGCTAATCGTTTCCCGAGGTTCATTATAGTAGGTTAGATCCATCGTAGCAAGTTTTTGATGGCCAAATCATAAAACACCATTGCTAGGGCTTTGAAACTAAGAAGTTTTGAATCTCAATTTACAGACAGTTTCAGGATGAAACAACCCCACCATCGTGTTTGCAAGGTCCAAATTAATCGGTCTGGGCATTTGGTTTTCATTAATTGATGCATTTTGCAGGTTTTTAGGGTTGTGGACCATCGGAGAAGTTGATCGAAGCCCTAGCTTCGTCGAAGGACTCAGGTGTTGAAACGTTGACTGCAGGCGTGGCGTGTATGCGTATCCTGATTGGCTAGCGTAACAATATATGGGGCCCACACGCGTGTGTGTTAAAAATTCAAAACAAAACGGATGGAACACATATAATTTAATGGTTGTGATTCAATAGCTGATGGATCCAATTGCTCAGATGGCAGCGCGCGTGCTTGGTAACCCAGGGGTCCTGAGTTCGAATCTCAGCCACCCCTTTTCCAACCTTTTTCCAATTGTTTTTCTTTTCATATTTTCTTAATTATTTCCTTAATTAATTAATTAATTAGTTAATTCACCATTAATTCAATTATTTTAATTAGGTTAAATAATTAATTTAATTAGGATTAATTAAATTTCTCTTTTTTATTTTATTTTAATTAGTTTAATTAAGGTTAATTTAATTTAAATTAAATTTTTTTCATTAATTAAAAACAATTAGACTTAGGGTTTTCCGATTCATCCGATTTTCACATAGTAATTAGGATTTAATTAACCTCAAACTCATATTTTCACTGGCTTTTTCCAACTTCTCCCGACTAATTCTTTTTCGTGCATATTATTGTAACTGCTTCCTGGATGTATAATTTCTCGCACGCGTTTCTTTTACTATTATGTATCTACTCACATGATGTAATAGTTAATTAGGACCTTTACTTTCCGCATTTACTTTCTGCACTTCCTATGTATCTGCCCCAAAAGCATGTAATAGCGTAGGACTTTATCTTTCCGCACTTTAACTTTATGTACATATAAATTGCTTAGATGTATGGCTAATAGAGGCATGAATAAAATCAACCGTTAGATAACTCTAATTCAAAGATAACATATCCGAATTGACCACACTTCTCACACTTGCACCCTCTAGGGTAATCTCTCTTATTGCCTTACGAATACAATGGTCATGTCCCTCGAACATAGAGATACCATTAGCAAAAGTCCGTCGATTCAAAAATCATCACAAAGGTCATAGTCCCTCGATGACCCTCGATGTTTCCTATGAATATATGATCCCGTCCCTCGGTTGTTGCCTACGAATAAGTGTTGATCGCCCCTTCGAATTGCTAAGGTATGCTTACAATGTTGCCTTCAATGACCATACGATGATCTTACGCCTGTCCCTTCACATCCAACAGATAGAGTTACCTACCAACTAATGGCTTGGGTAGCTTTATCCTAAAGGAGAAGGAAAGTAACAAGAACGACCATTTCTGAGAAGGTAATAAGACTTTTAATTGCTTGCTCCAATCCTATCAAAAATACTTTCAAAAATACTTTCTAAAACACTTTGTATGCATTCAAACAAGAATCATTACAAAGTTAAACTTTCAAAATATTTTCAAATACTTCGTATACATTCTTGAGGACTGATACAAGAATCATTACGAAATTAAAGCAAAATACTTTTCAAAATACTTTTCAAACACACACATAAAGCATGTTTTCAAAAAGTGAGCTAAAGCAATTAAGAGCCCATAGATAACTACGGATGGAAAGGGTGCTAACACCTTCCCTTTTCATAATTACCTCCCGAACTCAGAATTGATAAAAGGTTTTTACTGTTCTTTTCACCTTTCCTTTATTGGATAAAAGAAAAGTCAGTGGCGGCTCTTGCTATCTTCACATTTGCGATAAAACGCAAAACAAACAAGTCAGTTCTCCCACCGTGCTACAGACCCCCCTATATAAGAAAAATGAAATTTCATGCTGAATTCCCACCAAATAGCGAGTGTTAGAGATAATCGATGTCTTCCTTCTAAGTAGAGGATTGAAGCAATTAGTCTTATTTTTAAACATAAAGTTGAAGCGGTTAGTCCCCAAGCTAAACCGATATTTTCCACTGGCTTATCTTGAACCAAGGTGAACCTTTTTGTCGAGTTGAACTTACGAGTCAAATCGAGGTTTTCACCAGGCTAACCATAAACCACTAAGGATTTAAACCAGGATTATCTCAAACCAAAGAAAGCTTTTGGTCCGGCTGAGCTTATGAATTAAACCAATGTTTTTAATAGGATAACCTTAAAATAATATTATATTTTGAACCGTGTTGATATCAAACCAAAGAAAGCTTATATTGGGTTGAGTTTATGAACCTAAATAGTGACTTAGAATCTAAGTTCTCAAACCTAAGCTTTTAACGGGTTTAGATTTTAAACCTAATACATAATCCCCTTATGCATAAATTATTCAACCAAGGTAAAATATTCCTTGGTGAGTTTATAAAAATACCATTCCAAAATATAAATAATTCCTCATTAAACAAACAAAATTTCTCAAAGCACTACGACTAACTTTAAGTGAGAGAAAGCTAAAAATATTTTAGACAAAGAGAAAGAGTGAGGTGTGAGATAGAATGCTCATGTGAAAATATGAAGGAAATGAGCTTTATTTATACGCTAGAGGGTGACACAAAAAAGGAAAGTTTCTTCGGCAATAATTAATGTTCCAATCTATCGGCACCTTGCTCTAACCGATTGAAATACTCCATAATAAACATTTAGAGTGCTTAAAAAGGAATTAAATGATATAGAGTCATTTCCGTTCATTAATACATTGTCCCAAATGTTTAAGGATCGTTTGTGCCCTAACCCAATCGATTGGACAATACAAATTTTGTCCAAAATCATTTAGACAATCCCTGACTCAACTAGCACGAATTTAATATTTTTATAGGAATATTTAAGAAAAATAAGCTCAAAAAAATATTGTGTGATTTAGCCGTATGACTTTACCTAAACAACCCTTATGCTTTTACAACAAAATGTTCACTCAGACGCGATAGAGTGAGCTTTCGCACTACCTTTTTTTTTCACACTTTGAAGCTTCATGACATGTGAATAATCCAATATTATAAACACTTTCTTGAATTCTTCTTAAAGATTAAGCTTGCGTTTTATTCCAATTGGGTTCCGTCATTAGAGGATGTCTGCAGTGATCATCAAATCTGACGTATTATGTTTGCATATTTAGCTATTTATTATGATTGCATTTAGTTGTCATTATCAAAAGCATATTTATCATTATGAACATGTTATTGAGAGCTTCCTTTATTGCTCAAGAGGTGGGATGACATGATGGTATGAGACAATAAGGTACCGTTCTAAATAACCATCCATACATTACCCATGGAACTACGCCTCAATTGTATGATCTAAAATATCACACACATAATTGACAATGTTAGACACAAACCATCTATATGTTCCTTCAGCTGAAACAATAAGAACTAGCCAAGGGATAACCCGAAAAAACCCAAACTGGCATAAAAACATCTCTAGTAAGTGTCTAGCCACTAAGGTCTCCAATCGTGAATAACAAAAAAAGAGAAGTGTCATCAAACTCCTGATGCACTCTATAGTTTGTGTAATATATACATATGACATCGTCTAAGGTCGACACATTGATCCTATGTATGTACTTCAAAATACTGAGTGAATGTGAATGTATGTCCCTTCATCTTTTGGCCCATAGGGATCCATTAATGGTAGGACCACTAACACACCTTTCACAAAGGGACGTGAAAGATTCGTATATCTAACACTGCACAAGAACATATACAAATTAGAAAATGTAATAAATAAGATCTAAATTAATAAGATATTATAAATTTTTATACACGAAATAGACTTATATAACTAGCAAGATGCTTTGTCTCAAAGACAATCGCCACTATAAGTGCAATATATAGTACTATTCCGGTTCAGGAACCAGAAATGAAAGCTCTAGCTTCCGAAGGAACCAAAAATAATGTGAGGTTTAGTATTATATGTTTGGTCGAGTGGAGTGAGTTTGAGGCATTTTGGGCCGTGGTCCGTTGGGCATTTAGCTGATCTAGATCAGTTTCCCATGGATTAGATGTGCACTGAGAGAGCCGTGGTAAGCCTTAAATAACATTGATCGGCTTCTGTGTTATGACGTAGAACTAAATCGCTTGGGATCAGTTAGAAAAGTGATGGGGAATATGTGCATTTAATGCAGTTCCATCCTTGAGACAATTCATCACCCATTCCTGATACGTGTGATGAAGTGGCTGTCATACCCTCATTTCCCCTTACATTTTTCATCAGTTACTCATTTTCTTGTTTTGAAAAGTCAATGCAAAAAGTCAACCTTTGCGTTTTAAATCTTCTTATTTTTAAAGTCAATTATTTTGCATGCATTATTTCATTATTTATTTTGCATGCATTATTTTATTTTAATTCAAAAGTAAAAAAAGAAAAAGAAATCAATATTAATTTCATCCATTTGTCATCATTTACAAGATTGCATTTTTCATTAATATTTAGATATGTAATTGAGTGTTCATTTCTAATTATTATTTGATTTTTGTTTTAACTAATTTTGCATTTTTAATAGTTGCTTTTGCTTTTAAAATGATCAATTTATTTACATTTTAGAATAAGATGATATTTGAATTATGTTTTTAATTGAGTCCAAAAAAGAAAATTGCCAAGACCATGTTGGGACCAGACAACATACCAGTACATCTCAATTTCAACAAAGAGAATTTGATTAACAGATCAATACTCACCATCTATTCAAATTAATCAAAGGGAGAGAGAGGACAAAGTTAGGGATTAAAAGGTTTTGTGGAAGGAAACGAGCAAGATATCACACACATAGAGATAAGAAGTTGGTTTAGAGATAAAAGCTTATCTTGTTTTTTTTTTCTTTTCATTTTAAAGCGTTAGAGAAGAGCAGAGGAAGTGTGTAAATGGGTTGAGGAAGGTGAATCCTTTGGATTTAGTTGGTGTGCCACTTTTTCTTTTACTTGGAAGAATTAACATCTTACCCCTAAATTATACATGCCACCTCCATTAGTGGTGAAACTATCGAAAATTTCTTGCAAATTACCTAAAATTTTAAAATTAACGGTTTCGTAAGAAAAACTTCGATGAAATACCAGAAATTTCGTTAAGTTTACCAATTTTTACTGTGGCATATGCACATAAGTGGAAATTTCAAATTTCTTCCTTATATGTGTTGGAATATATAGCAAGTGTGAGTAAGTGAGAAAATAGTCTCACATTGGATAAGAATGTGGAGACTTAAGCATATATAAGTGGGAGAACCCACTCACCTATAATCTTAAGGTTTTAGGTGAACAAGTGGTGTGTCTCTCCCAAGGTGCTTGTTCCTCAACTTTATATCAATGGTCCTACTATTAACTCCCTCTAACATGGTATCAAAGCCTTTGATTCAAGAAAGGGATCGAGTTAGTATCGAAACACCCAAGTAGAGGTGTTCCGTTGCAAGGTGTCAATGGCGATATAAGTAAATAGTCCCATATTGGATAGGAATATGGAGACTTAAGCATATATAAGTGGGAGAATCCACTCACCTATCACCTTAAGGTTTTAGGTGGACAAGTGGTGTGTCTCTCACAAGGTGCTTGTTCCTCAACTTTATATCAATGCTCCTAATAATAACTCCCTCTAACAATATGTACCAGAAATTTGAAATTATCGGTAGGTTCCAAAAATCCAAAATTTTCAAATTTCTGGGAGTACTGAGATTTGTTTTTCTCATTTTTTCCACATTTGCTTGAATAATTTATATAGTAAATCAACTAACCGACTTAATATATAAACATAATAATTGTCTTACATTTTTTAACAGAAAAAATTACAGTCACTTCCTACCTACACATATCTTCCCAATGCCTGAAGTGATCCGCCTAGGCCGATTCCATGCTTTTGCATCATTAGAACAATTTTTTTTCATCGGACAGTGACGGGAGGCAATGGACAATTTGGTTTCAAATTTATCTGAACCCAATGATTATTGTTGACAAAACCAACAACTATGATTATACGTCGACTCGTGTACGTGGGTGGAGCTATGAGAAGTGAGAAAATGTTATGTTAAGTTGCATGAAAAGGGAAACAAATACAACTTCGTATTTAGAAGCAATAAGGTAACCCATATCAGTAATCAACATCCATTTATCCATACCATAGACACCCAATTTTTCTACTTGTAACGAATTCCTAACAACAGAGACAATGTCATAGAACAAATTGGAAAACAATTTAGCATGTTGATGGCCTTAGGTATCTAACTACTTCCGAACCAAATAACATGAATCTTCCTTCCATCCTAATAAAGATGAAATGCAACGTAAACCACAATTTCCATCATTATTAACATCAATAATGTCATCGATGCATTGATGAAAGAAAGTGTAAAATTGTGAAAACTACTTACTCTTGAAGATATTGTAGAAGGTTGCCTACCAATCAAGAAGGGTGAAGATTGACTTCCACTTAGTTTTGTACACGATCTCTTCATAGTCTAGCTCTACTGCAAAGCCTTAACATATTCCTACTTGTTCGCGTTAAAAGGTGACGCGCCATGAGGATGCGAACGTGAGTTCGGATCTTCTGGTACGCAACGATTTAAATCTTTTGATTTGTTTATAAAGATGCCGCGAGCATCAAGCTTTATTATTTTCAACACAAGAAAGATGATTTAATGATTATGAAAAGGGGAAAGTGAAATACCCTCAATTGATATTGGTATGCGAACGACTAGCGCAAACTAGAGGTAACGATTGGGGAGATTCGAGTAAGGGGATTGGTATATAAAGGAATAGATGGAGCACCCTAAATATATGTAGTTATCTACACTTTATATATGAATATGTTTGATATGTTGTGTGTTTTTAATT
This sequence comes from Vicia sativa, assembly GCA_021764765.1. Lineage (NCBI taxonomy): Eukaryota > Viridiplantae > Streptophyta > Magnoliopsida > Fabales > Fabaceae > Vicia > Vicia sativa. The sequence goes on along the minus strand of CM038793.1, from coordinate 267,855,963 downwards.
GCTATTTCTATGATTGGGAAAGTTTCTCCTTTGGATTTTAAGAAATGAGATTATGTGGGATTCTAGGTTTTGTTATTATTGTGCTCGCAAAGATCCGTGGATCTTCATACATATCCCTAGTGGGAATCGAGCATTTGTAGCTCGGATCTGTGGTTCTATGGTTTGTTTGGTCAGGGAGATAGAAATTTGCTCGGCAAGGATGAGACCTTGTGCCTCACGTATTCTCAAAAGGATGTTGAGAAAGTCGAGCAATCGTAGTTCCCACTTATGCTAGTGGAAAGCAACGGATGTTAGTAAGAGAGACAAATGTCATCTTAATGAAAATGTATCTAATCTATTTCATCACATACATTTTGAAAAGTTTGATTGATTAAAATCTTTCGTCGTAAGTATTAGGTGTTTTGCTTGAGTGTACAAGCTACCACTTACATGTTTAAGAAAGATGTTTGAAAAGATGTTTGAATCTTTTAACCGTAAGTATTGGGTGTTTTGCTTGAGTGTACAAGCTACCACTTCTCGTTAAGAGATGTTTTTGTTTGAAAAGTTTGAAAAGTTTGAAAAGTTTTGATATGTGATGTAATGGATGAGATACTTCTTCCATAGAGATGATAGATGTCTAAATCTCGAGGAGAAATTGATTGTATTAAAGGGATGCTTTTAAGAAGCCCGTGGGTCCTTGTATTGTTAGCCCAAGAGGAGGCATTCCGAGGGTCATCGAGGGTCCTTGTATGAAGCTCAAGAGGAAGCTATAGGGTATGGCTGGTTTTGGCTTGAAAGGGATTTCACCGAGAAATCATCCTTTTCTGAATAAGAGCAATTTCACCGAGAAATTTTTACTCATTGGGGAATTTGAAAGTGATTTCACCGGGAAACCATCCTTTCAGGGTTCTATCTTAGCGCGGGTGATTCTTTGTATTGGAAGCCCAATAGGAGGTCGTTAAGAGATTTCTGTCTCTTTCATTGTATGATGCCCAAGAGAAGGCTAAACTCAATGAGGAGTTCTTTGAACGAAGCCCAAGAGGAGGCTGACTCAACAGGAGTCTGTCTTATCTGAAGCCTAAGCGGAGGCTAACTCGGGAGAGTTTCTTTGTATGAAGCCCAAGAGAAGGCTGACCCATGCTGGGGATAAATTATCTTGTATGAAGCCCAAGCGGAGGCTAAACTCAACTGGTGATGAGTTGTCTTGTATGAAGCTCAAGAGGAAGCTATAGTGTGGGGAACCTATTGATTAGTCTAATTGTTATGTTATTATTAGACAGTTTGTGTAAACAGGTGTGTGTGTGTGATATGTATTCACAGGAGTTTATGAAGGAAATATAAACAATGCATGATGTTTATTTACAGCAGTTTATGAAATATAAACAAGTGTTTTGTGAACGAACGTTTGAAACGAGCGTAACTTGATTATTTACAAGTTTGAACTGTGTACAAGGAAATGAATATGTACACGAACGAGTTTTTATGTACAGACAAAGAGGGATGTACATAGGAGGGTGGGACTTACATCAGAAGAGAGGCCCATTGATTTTGAAAGCGCTTCACAGGAATAATGCTCCTTTCAATACCAATGGTATTTAGTGTAAAATGTACAGATGAAATGAAATGATTGATCAAAGTTTTATCTCAAAAAATATTTTCAAAGAAAGAGTATCATTATGTATGATAAAAGATTTTGAAAAAAGAAGTATCATGTTATGTATGTATAAAAAGTTTGTTTAAAAAATGTTTGACAAAAGTTTGATATGTACAAGGAAATATTATGTACATAAAAGAATGTTATGGGACTTACACCGTAATGGAGGCCCATTGGTTTAAAAGAAATCTTGCTCAGGAGAAACCTTCCTTTAGAACCAATGGTTTCAGCGCATAGACAAACGAATGAAAACAAATGAAAGAAATTTGTTTATGTTTGAATATTGACGAAGATGTTTTGAATATGTACAAATAAAACTAAATATGTACATAAAGGGTTGGGAGTTACACTATAAGGGAGGCCCATTGATTTGAAAGTAGTTTCACAGGGAATAATTCTCCTTTCAATACCAATGGTGTTTAGTGTAAAGAACAAACGGAAGAAAGTTTGTCATATTATGTATGATGAAAAATTGTACATAAAGAAATGAATATGTATAAAGAAATATATACATAAAAGAATGTTTTGGGACTTACACGTGAGGGAGGCCCATGATCGATCGAGAAATTCGAGAGAAGAAGTCGTTTATCGTTTGAATTGGATCGATCATGGTAAAAGATGCAAGTTTGATGAAATGTTTTGAAAATGATTTGAAAATGTTTTGAAAATGTTTTGAAATGTTAAGTTGATTTGTGAAAGGTTTTGAAAAATCGAAGTCGAAAACTTGAAAAATTCACCTTTTAAGGAGGTTTGAAAACAGTTTAACGTCGTTTCCTCGATTAAAATTTAATCGATGAAAATATTTTTGGATTTTTGACATAATCATAAAATATATATATTAAATGACAAGTGTGCAAAAATCATCTCAAAATGAGAAGTTTTGATTGGTTAAAAAATTGTTGAGGTTTTGTGAAAAACATGAAAAATTGAAAGTTTGTAAAAGAATGGTCTTGAGAGGATTGAACCCATGACCATTGGGTGGGGCACGTGGCGAGAACCTTAAGAGCAAGCCGGGACCAACCGAGCCAGCGTTTGAAATGTTAGTGGACCAGCACACGTGTTGATATGGTATTGGAAAGTTTTGAAGAAAACATGAAAAATTGAAAACTTTGTAAAAAGAATGGTCTTGCTGGGTTTTGAACCCATGACCATGAGGTGATACGCGTGTCACAAAGCCTTAAAGGCAAGCCAAGAACCACTGAGCCAAACACGTTTGAGTTGTTAGTGGATTAAAAACACGCGTTAATATTATATTGGATTATTTGAAAATTTGAAAAATGAAGAACACATGAACACGCGCGAATTTTCTGGGCTTGTGTTTGATTCTCAGTTTCACGAATTCGAGCTATCTCCTTCGTTTCTCAACCAAATGGCACGATGTAAAAACCAAACTTGATCGATTTTATACCACGAGCATGACAGTAGATGTTAATTTCATTTATTTTAAACCCAGAATGATTTTGATTCGAGGAACACGTATGAACCCTAAAACGATTTTTTTAAATTAAATGATTCATGGTTCATGATTGTTTGATTTTTTTGAGGGTTAAGGATCGTGTTGAGTGCAGAAAACAAATGGCCAAGAGCTTTTCTTAATTGATGCAAAGAATATGGAGAACCAGTTTCGTGTTCATACCTGGATAAGTGAAGATCGAAACCTGTTCTAGAGCACTTCCAGTTGTTGTTTCTTGATCCTTAGAGCACCAACGGCATGTGAGGATGCTTTAGAGATGGCCTACTTGCTCTGAACTTGCTTGAATCGAGCTGCACAAGTCAACCTGCATACACTCAAAATTGAAACTGGAAAATGAGGTTAAGCAGTTACAGGTTGTTGTTCTTGTTTTGAATCATCTCCATGATGCATATGGATTGTGTTAGGATGCTCACAACTCAAAGGAAACAAGCCTAAGTCCAAATTCGATTGCTTATGGCAGTTTTACAAGTTTGAAAAAATGAAAAATGATTTCTGAGTTTTAGCTTAGTACATGTTGATTTTAAGCTTTGAATGAGTTTGTTAATGATTATGGAACATGTTGGACACCAATTTTCATCATGTTTCCATTGGATTTTCAAAAATGCTATGTTTGGCAATTTGACATGAATTGCTTGATTTTCAAGAAAACTTGTATTTGTGGAATTTTTGGTGTTGATTTCTATTGAATTGATAGCTATTTATAGGCAAGAGGTCTGAAAAGATTAGGCAAGGAAGTACAAGCCATTTGGTGAATCAAAGTTTGCTTAAGGGGTAAGAATGGTATTTGTCACAAAAGGAAGTTTCCTTTTTTCACCATGTGTTCAATTTTACTTTGATCCTATCTCATTCCAATTATTACTTCCAAGCTGATGTTTATCAGTTCAATCAATCCATTTGGCAAGGTTGCAAGTGGTTTAAGTGAAAAAACACAAAATGACCTATAATTTGAAGTTGTGAACTTTGAAATTTAAGTTTCATGGAACCTTTGGTTTCAATTTCAAAAACATAGCTAGCCTCCATGGATTTTGAAGTTCTTGGACATTTTGGAAAGATTTTTCCATGATCTACAACTTTCACGTTTTGAGTTTTTTCAAATTCCAATTGGAACTAGGTGAAAAAATGGCTTGAAGTTTGGAAAAAATGTAAAATTTCAACACTTAGAAATTTTTCTAAGTTATAGAAATTTTGACTTTTTGTTGACTTTTCCAAATTCTTTGATTTTTGATGATCATGATGGATCATTTGAAGTATTTTGATGATGGAAAAAGTTTTGTTTTGAAAATTTTGACCAAAAGTCAAAGTTTGACTTTTCTGTGCAGATGAAATTTCATCAGATGTTTAAACGGTGATGAATTCGTGAACTCGTGATGATTTGAATCCGAAATTAGGTCAAAAGGTTATATCTAAGATATGATGACCAATCTCTATCCAAAAAGTCATCCATCGCTCAAAAGTCGAGAATTCTCACACCGATCAAAACCCTAATTGGTCGATCCTTGATTAATCTGTGAGAGAATTTGATATCTGAGGATGGAAGGGTGATGATTTGATCAAGATAGATCAAATGAGATGGAAGAATCTCAAACCCTAATTGGTTGGCTCAAGAATCAGATGAAAATCTGATGAAACCCTAATTTTGACCTGTGAATGCTATACCCGATTAATGCTGTCTGAGCTGTTAGTTATGCAATGATGCAAATATATGGTGGTATATTAGGTCAAAAATTGGGGTATGACACTACTGGCTAGGATCACGATGCACATCACTCTCCCCACACTTTGTACTCTTCTTAACTCCCTTCTTTGGCTTGTACTTCACTGACGGTGGACACATTAAAGTTGTGAATGGATAGGTTATATCACATACTTTTTCTTCAACACCCTCTGACCCACAATATCCAAAGTACTGGAATATTTTTTCAACTCTTCACACTTTTTTCCTAGATCCCACTTATTGTCTCCAGGACTCACATCATGTTCTAAAATGTCCAGTTTCATCCAAAATACATGAATTTATTTCAAAGGTATAGAGGTGCCTAAAACTTGAAAAATGACAAGTAGACATGCACACAATAATCCGTGTGTTGTTCTAATGAAACAACCATACCTCTCGTTGCTTGAACCAATTTTTTTAAAACTTTTTCTAGTTCCTTTCCAATGAGTTGTATACATTGTTTTGAGACAAAATCGTGCAACTTAGCATATAGTGGTTTGTTATTCCGATGCTAAATGTTGACTATACTTTTTTGAAATGACAATATGATGGCACCTATGTGCAACTTCAACATGGTGTTCATAGCATCCCGATTTTGGCATAAATCATCACAAGATGTAGTCAACAAGTTTGTTTTCCTCTAATGTGCAGACTCCACCCTAAATAACATGTTTCATATTAATACAAAAAATAAATATGTTTAATAACAACATTAAAATATTGAGTACCTATTTATTATTGTGCTTCCCTAAATGAGTAATTCTGTTAGTCCATGAAATAATAAATCTTTTTTTATATGGGTTTAACCATGGTTCATTCACATACTTGAAAAAAAATGGAATATCACCGTAAAAACTCTCAAAGTGCTAGAAATGTACATCAAAATTATCTTCTGTATTTGAATACATCATGTTGTTCCATTGATCCATGACATGTTTTTGTCTTTATGAATTCACGTACTCTTTACATTTCATGCTCACATTTTTTAAAATATGGAACATACACAACATATGCGTTAAATTTGGGAGCACGAAATCCATTGTATTCATTAGTGCCAGTTCCCGATCTGTCATCACCACCTTCGGAAGAAACTTCTATAAATAGAATAACTCTTTGAGCTTCTGTAGTGCCCATATGTAGTTCTCCTTCCTTTCATTTTCAAAATAGGAAAGGGTAACTGAAAACGTTAATTTTATTGATGTAACACCAACAATCTCTAGTAGTGGTAGCCGGTACCTGCACGATTAAAATAAACATAATCAACCAGTTCACTCAACATATTTTAGGATAAGAGAAACAATTAGCACCATATGAAACAATTAACTCTGTTCCTATTTGTCATATATGTGCAATAAAAAATTAATACCATATGAAACATATTCAACAACTTCACAGAATCATGATGTGTCCAGAAGATATCACCCACAATTTTCATATTCTCCCTATTTCTAGTCCAACACATGCATTTTTCTTAGTGAATTAGGATCAATAACATTTGTATCTCAATCATTGCGCCTCTTCTGCTCAATCTGTATGTTCCCCTAACTCTATATATCTGGGTAATACTCGTGAGGTTATTTGGATCCTTGTCTTTCAAAGAAAAAATGATATACCTTGGTGCCATATTGTACTTAGTCATGTCATTCACAAACATTTTTTTATGTTCTTTTAGACGTCCTATTATGTCATGGCCATCCAAGCTCTTATCTAGTTTATTATTATGCACCCCGAGTCAAACCATCACCTTCCAACTGATACCACTTGGAATAGATCTCACCCTAGGGGTATCTAACTTTCATAGTTAGATGCCATCAGAGGTGGATCTAGATTCCTTTTTTCGTTTGAAATTTCCTCCTCTATCATAAACAATAAAGAATTTATCATTCCTCTCTCCTATTAAATTAGCCAAATATGAACAAATTATAACAACAATACCATGCTTTTTACCAATCAACTATGCCCCTTATAGAACTTTAGCTCGGATTCAAAAATCTGACAGATACAACAACATATAATTAGTAAATAGAAAACTATTTATTTAAGATCAACATGCTTACAAATAATAAAGTGTGAGTTCAATATAAGACTTACTGTATCTGTAGTGAAGAACTGTGTCACATCAGTACAAGAATCCATAGAAGAAGAAGTCGCCGGCTCTAGACCACAAATGTATAAAATTTCATCTTCAAACATACCGGGAACTTCAAACATAACTGAAATTTCCGATAAACCAGAAATTTGATATCTCCGGTAAACCAAAAATTTGATATTTTCGATGTTAAGCTAATTTTTGGAAATTTGGGAAAATTTTTGGTTTATCCAAGGTTTTTTGGAAATCATTCAGGAAATTTGGAAATCTTCGATATATCGCAACCAAAAATTAGAAATTTCTAGTATTTGGCAACCAAAATTTGCAAATTGTAAAGTATTTCCGGTATACGCCAAAATTGGGGAACCAAAAATTTGGTTAGAGTACCAGAATCTTGATTGGATCCACTTTAACCAATAATCTTTTTTTTTTGGTGACACATGTTTTTTCTGTTTGTTTGAATTAGAAGGGTTTGGGCCTCTTGCGCCCAACCTAGTTTTACTTTTCCATCATCTGTATATCGCATAATGCGCCCTTTTGTGTTTGTTTTAAGTTCATTTTTGAATGGGCCTTAGGCCACCCTATGGGTTGATTTTTTTCTTCATTGTACTCCATGAAATTTCTTTTCCACCTCCATTTATTATATTTGTTTTTAGTTTATTAATTAATTCAATATTATTTTAGTCATCTAATTTCTTCTAATTAATCTTAATTACCTAAATTAGGTTGGCCCTTAATTTTAATAATTAATTTTAATTAGTTTTAATTGATTGGTTAAATTGATTTTGGTTAATTAATGATAGAGCCTTTATTCTTCCGTGAATCATTTAAGACAATTTGACCATCAACAAAATTAATAATTTCGAAATAGATCGAAACAATTCAAATACTTGCATCCATTTTCATGTTATATCATATTGTGTTTGATTGATTTGGTTTACAATTAATTTTTTGTATTAGCTTATTTTATCTTCATTATATCCCCATTCTAAAAAATGTACCCCCATTCCCATGAAGTTTAATATAATTGTACCGTTTTCTATATTCTGTTCTTATTTCTTTGATATCTGTTAATTAAAAAACAAGCATAAAAGGAACCATTTGTCAAAAATAAAAAATATATAAAACTCGATCCGATGTCGATCCTTATTCCCAAATCAAATCCAAATTGAATGCATCACGAGTGACTTATTCAACGTCAACTACTTCTTCTGGTTCATTCAAATCATTTCATAATAAAACACTTGATCCAATGTCAAGTCGTTCATTTTCAAAATCATTTTAGCAATAAACTTGGAGTGAAAACGGAAATGGCCGAATGCAATAGTTCCTCTAATTTTGAGTACTTGGGTTATTGGTTATTCTAGGCTTGTGGTCCAATGATCTTCCTCCATTGTAAAAATTCTTTAAATAAGCGAATATTATTCACCTCACAAATTTCATAAACAAAACTTTTGGGATGAAAAAGAATTTGTTGAATGCACAACTTTCTCCAATTCCCGAGTACTTGGATTGTTGGATGTTCTAGGCTCGTGGTACAATGCTCATCACCCACATAAAAACAATCTCAACTCATTCAAACTTTTTTCCTCTTTGATTTCGATTCAAAACCTTTTCCTAAAACGAAAAAACTCCCCATTTTGTGACGATGCAAACAACTCTTCCACTTGCGAAGATCAAATGTTTTCCACTCAAATGTGACGATGACAAGAATCTATGCTGATCCGATTTCAATCACCCATTCTTGAAGTGATTCAAATGTTCAATTATCAATGTTCTGGGAAGCAATGTTTTTCGTTCGAATGTGACTTGAGACTCTTTCGTTAAAATGAACCAACAAACAAACATTTTCTACCCGAACTTCGAGGATATGATTTTCTTATTGCACCATGAGGATAAGTAGGCACATAATTTTGAAATCTTGGCGAGCACAATAATAAAAAATCCAAAAAACATTTTTAGTCCTTTCAATTTTATCGATTAATAAGTAGAAGATCGTAAACTTTCACGCCAACACTCATTCATAAAACTAACTAAATGTTTCATAAATCCAAATATGACGGGTGCTACCAGCTTCCCCTTTAATAACTGACTCCCGAACCCACCCTTGGTTGCGATGACCATTTATTCTTTTCTTTTGTGGGTTTTGTTTAATATTAACATTTCCTCTTAGAATAAATAAATATCGGTGGTGACTTTGTTATATTTAGAACGTGTGATACACTCAAGTTTTTTTTTGCGCTGCGACAGTGACCCACTAGGGAGTGGCATAGTTCAAAGGATGCTTTAGTCCACATGAGTTTGGCGTGTTTCTATGGGTGGAATTATAACTGTTGATATTTTTTATCCTTCAATTTTCATTGTTTATAAATAGTGTGAGTCAAGTATTTGGAATTTTTTGCAACTTTTCAATTTTTAAGATTTTTAGTTAGATTTCTAGAGAGATTTTTTTGTTCCTTTCTCCAAATAACACTACAAAAAGTGATTCAAATTTTGGATATATAGTTTTTTCTTCCTTTCCATTTTTTTCTTGTTTCATCAACCTTCTTTAATAGGTTATCATTTTCTCTTAAGATTTGTAGCATTCTCTGTGTTATTTTACCAAAATGAGCAACTATAATGTTGATCAGTGAGAGTTTTTGAAGTGAAAACCTCATATGGGTCATCCTTAATTTCCTCCACTCCTCCTTTGGAAGCATTCACGTAGAATCATATGTTATAACCATATTCTACGACTCTATGTCATTAGAAACATTTGAGCCTTCCTTAGAGGGAGAGACTTATTCATCTGGGTCACTAGATGCCTCTACTTCAAATGTTAGCGGGGGAATAAATCACGTCAAGGTTTTCCTACCCTCTCGCTTCCTTTATGAGATTAACTCAAAAAATCTACACAAAGATAAATAGACAGAAACATTAATTGAAGAAGAGTTTGGATGAAAGAAATTTATGAAAAGTGCAATCAATGATATTCAATTATAATGTGTATTAAATGACATTAAAGTAAGAATGTTTCATTTAAGGAAACTTAAAGACAAATAAAATAGAGGGACACATACTAGTACATGTTCCTCACAAACAGTTTTTCTCTTTGGCTCAAGTAATCTAGTTCTACAAAGAGACGTACGAATTTTGAAACCTTAAATAAAGTTTAGGAGTTTTCTACCTATGCTACTCTAGAGACAATCGTCCATAATGGTTAATCCCTAAAAGATCGGACACGATTCCTACTACTTGAACATCTATGTTTTGACTTGCTTTTCCACATCTTCAAAGAATAACTATTGAGGAGATGAACTTCATGTTGGTAACCGTACTTCAACGTGATTCAAAATCTCCAACCGCTTCTAATCCTATTTGATTCATTTCTAGTAGCATTTGTTGAAGTACTTCCTTGCTTGCCTGATAGTTGGACTTATGAAATTACATTAAGTCCTTGTCATTTGGTGACCTTGTCAAATCTAACCATTACATTAAAATCCCCTTTTCATTATTTTCGACATGTTTAGAGGATACATTGATACTAATATAATGGATTTGTTATTGAGATTATAACAAATCAAGTTCCCTACACTTTGTCGAACATTTTTGGGTTTACGTGCTTAATACATTGAATCTCTTCATATCGTGAGTCCTTGATAATTGCCCTCTTTCATTGTGATTAACTAGTCTTATTTGTTGACCTTCTAACGTTTCCTTGTCGACTTTCTATCATTCAAAAACTCCATTTTCGATCATAAGCGTAGCTTGTATATGTCATGGTCATCATGACTTTCCACCAAACCCTTACGCCACAAATGTGCGTGCAATTGACAATAATTTGAGAAAGATTAGCATGATTGGGACTTTGATTAATTGAGAATGATTGACTTGGGGACCATGCTGGTGTATTTGTGGAATGATTTGTTAAATCCGGTGTAATATGTAAATCACTCTTGAATGAGGATTTGATTTTTACCATTTGATCTAAATTAGAATGATTTGGATATTTTTTGTGATAAAAGTGCATAAAATAAATAAATATTTACTTTAAAAAAATCATTAAATTAAAAAAATTAAAATTAAAATGACACAAAAGTCAACATTTTGACCTTTTGACACTTTCTTCAGTAAAACAACAAAAAGAAAGGAAATGCAAAACTGAAGTGCAATGGGGTTGGAACCTGCGTACTTAAACTCCTTAAATTTTAATTTATTACCAATTGGGATATCTCATTTGTTCGACATTAATAAAACTATTATCCATATAATAGTAAAATTCCCTGACAAAATTAAGGTAGGGCAACAAGGCTCAACTTACAGGAGGAAATATGGGACTTATTTTTAAAGAAGTAAATACTCTCATCCTTAGTGAGAATAACTTCCATTTTTGGGTTGCCCAACATGAGGCCTCTTTTACATCTTTTGACTCAAATAGAACTAGAAAACATAAAAAATAACATGAGCTCAAACAGAAAACCAAACATTATCCTAAACCGGGTCCATGACGGGGGGAAGGAAATCTAAATCAAGCTTACTATTCTACACTAAAAAGGCATAACAAAGGGGAGCAAGAAAAAGACGCCAAACCTGACCCTCAAGTTTCCATATTGCCAAACCCATTCCACTGATTCGAAAAAAGATCGAGAGCACCAATTGGAAGAAGGGTCATCGAAGGAAATACGTGTATCAGTGATGAAACCCTCAAACTTAGGGTATATAGAAAATAAGAAGGAGAAGAAGTTCGACCTTGAAAGAAAAAAGAAAATCAAGGAGAAAAATAAGACACAAAGAGAAAATAAAGTCTGATTCTTAAATATCAATAACATTAGGAGTCAATAAAGTATCAAAGTCAACTTTCAACAAAAAATTTATAAATGCATCTGAATGGAAACACTGGGTGTTATTACACAATGAGGCTAAAGTTATAGATCAAGGAATTTGGGATTTTAACTAAGATACTGGGTTGGTAAAAATAGGAGAAGAAGGTGAAGTGGTCCAACATCTAACCATAAATAAGAATAGAGAGAAAGAGAATAGAAGCACCCCCATTATAATGGGGTGTTCATAAGATTAGCAAGTGGGTTTAGTGCAGGGAGCATTATTAGGAGAACCAAGTTTTTAATGAACATTATCAGTTATAACATTAGGGGACTTGTAGGGGAAGCAAAAAGGAAAGAAGTTTCTTATTTAATAAGGGAAACAAATATGGACTTGATTTGCATACAAGAAACAATTACCAATGGTGGACAAAAGTCTTTGTGATTATATATGAAGATCTAATGAATTTAAATACGCAAGCAAGTGTTGTACCTCAAAATTCTCTCTCTTCACTTTTCAATGAATAATTGGCTTACAATTAATTTTTAGGTACATTGCATACATGTCATTCATGCATTAAGCATGGGTTTAAGGTAATTCCCTATGAAAAGAGCAATTATTCTGTCTGACAACAGCTAAAGAAAATATTGTTTCTATGAGTTTAAATGAAATTTGTGGCTTCTCCAACATCTCAGTCAGTGTTTAACCGATACATCATCATTAAGAGGTCTAGTGTGTTTTAACATGTCTCGAATGGAAGAGAAATCCGAGCGTTTAAGTTGATTTACAATAGTTTAGATTAGAGACAACAGTTCTGCTGGTTTAAACTCATAAATTTGTAAATTTCAAATGAATACTATTATAGAGTGGTTTCGCTGGCATTGAAATTGCCTTGGTATTTTCTACGTTTCATATGTTCGGACTGAGGACCGATTCACCAAGGACATCCTCCAAATGGTTTATTATCTTTGAAGCGGAATTCATTTCACCTGTTGTTTATCTGCGTTTCGAACGTTCATAAATTCACAACTCTCATTGATACATTTGTAGCTTACCACACGAATTATGTGCACCGATTTTTGTAAATAATGTGTTTTAGGCTATTTTAGTTTGGATTTTGGGCTTCTAACTTATCTTGATGTCTACTTGTGTTTAGCATTTCATTTGAGGATTATCGTGATAGATTTAGCTCGATTTTGATATCGTTCGTTGTGTATTTTGCATTATGCGTGCATGGATGTCCGTTCTTCCATTCCTATGTTGATATACATGTTCACATTCTATTTCTTCACATTTGGATCATATTTTGACTTGCGATGTGAGTATTTAACTATATTCCCGCCCCCTAGTTATTTTTGACGTGTTTATTGACTTGTGCAAGGTACATTGAGGATAGTTTGGTTGGTTACCTAATATTGGTACACCAATATACTACTTCACCCGTGGTTTTGTTTATGCTTTAGACACATTTCGCTTTGTGTATTCTAATGACACGAGAAATATACATTATGTTATTCTGTCTGGATATGTACCTTTGGGAAGGTGTTCTGATTGTTGTGAGGATGTGTCTGCTACACGCACATATGGCATGATATCACTTTGTGGATTATATTTATCGAGCTATTTCTGACTATTGCTTTGTTGATGTCAGCTTACTCGAAGTTTTCCGGAGTAGTTGCACTTTGCTTTCTTGATACGAACTCTTTTATTTTTTTGGTATTACACTGCTTCTGGTTTATCTTTCTACATTTTATCTGCTTTCTAGAGATCATGAGAAGCAGGAACTCTATTGCTTTCCTTGCCATGATAAGTAGGAACAGAAATGCATGAAGGAGATCTCCGTTGCTAATTATGTCAAGAATTCCTCTGGTTTATTTAAAACCAATTTAGGGAAATTCTATATTGGTGTGCTATTTGTGTTTGGTGTGTTTAAAATCCTACCTTTGTAGTAGGTATTCTTCAGGTGTGTTTATATTTGTGCTAAAGACCTCAGAGAAGGCGCCCCATTCCCATTCCCCCATGATAAGCCCTAAAGAAAAGGAAAGCAGAAAGGGTCTTCAATCGACCTCCGCAATTTCTTCTGTGTCATCCCTAGCTCACACGCATCACGATGCTTCCTTGTTATCGAGACGTCACTTGTGGATAGGGTTCCCCTTTCTGACCCACTATGCTTATCTAGAGATCGCACCGACATGCGCTGACACTCGCATTATTCATATACTCTTCCCACTTTGTAATATAATACCAAGGGGTGGACATTATCTCCAAAACAAGGCTTGATTGTTTCGACTAAAGTCCTTCCATGTTTCCGCCTTCGTTCCCCGCATATGTTTGTGCATTGTATTGTTTGTGTGCTTCTGCAAAAGCACTTGTTTGTTTTCCCCTAGGACCGCTCGGTTAGGGTAGCTTTTGAGCTTAGACATTAGGATAGTTATCCATGTATGTCAACATAGGTAAATATTCCCTCTTCATCATTAACCCTTGGATCAATCATTGTATGATAACATTAGGGTAAAACTAGTTAGTTTACCTTAGAGTTTTCTTTTCTTTTGCATCCTTGCATTTAAAACTAAAACCTCTTATTTTTCTACTGAAATTAAAAACACTTAATAGTGGTTCAAACCCCTTTTTCAAGGTAAAAGCAACCAACCAATGCAACCTTTTTTGCCTACGAGCTTTTTTTTATGCTTAAAACATTTTCGGAAAGGATGTGCTTCACCCACACCGTTCGTTAAAAAACATAAAACCAACCAAAACATGTGAGCCAAACTACGACGCTCTGACTTTTCCATTGTATGAGGGAATACGCAAGCCTCTAGTCATGGGGCTTGACTGAGCAAACTTTATAAATACTTCACTCTTTTCCATGTGTTTCTTTTTCACACCCATTAGATAGAAAACAAAAGTGGATCCTGTAGAGTACTACAGACGTGTGGGGTGCTAACACCTTCCCCTCGTGTAACTGACTCTCTTACCTGATTTCTTGGTCGTAAGACCGTGATTTCTCCCTTTTAGGTTTACTCGATGTTTAACTTTTTCCTTAGGTGAGATAAAAAATGTTTGATGGAGACTTCATTGATATTCTATCAGATGAATTTGTCTAATTCCTTCAGCAAGGAACCTGAAGGAAGGTCAGGTGGGTTTCTCACAATATGGAACCGAAAAAGATTCAAATTGAAACTTGAAATAAGAGATGACCATTTCCTATGTATAGAAGGGTTATGGGACAAAGAGGAAATAATCAATTTCAACTCCTTCATCTCTGAGTCAAATTTGATTAACTTTCCGATAATTGGTATAATGTTTAGGTGGTTGCACCTTGATGGTTCTTCAATGAGTCGTGTCGCACCCCAAAATTTCCCCCATTCGTTTCACCTTAGTGATTCATTTTTCATCATAGATATTCATTGTGGCTTCAGAAGAGATTTCTACGGGGAAACTTTCATGAAATGATTGTGCTGGGTTTCTAAGAGAACTTTTGTTTTGTTATTGATCCAATGTTGATTCAAGCTATCGTTGAGCATAATTCGAAATTTAAAAAGAACTATTTGTTTTTGGAATTTAAATTCAGTGGAGGGAAAGCTGTTTGTTTTGGATTTCGAATTCATTAGCAGAGGAAAATATATTCGCAAGGAGTTATTCGGTTTGTAATGGGTATATTTCTCATTTCACTTATTTCAAGCAAAGAAGTGCTCAAGTTAAGATTAATTCCATTCCCTTTTTGTGTGCAATATTCATTTCTGTTACAAATTTACAATGCTTGTGCAAGAAGAATATGAAATTACAAGCTTGAAATTGAAACACAAGTTGTTTTATTAATTTGATTACAAATGTGAGTAACAAAATATTACAAAGTTTTCAAATCCTATCTAATGCTACAAGCTTCTAAGATTTGTCCCTATGTTTCGAACGAATTGTTGTCTTCCTCCAAGCTGTTTTTTTCTCATCCAAGCTTCCCTCTTATCATCCAACTCGCCATGTTACATGAAACAAGAGAGAAAAATAGTTAGCAATATAATTCAATCGAAAAGAATTAACGCAAGCAATTTGTGTTACAATCTCATCATTAGGAGTTTCTGGCAAGAATTAGATTTAAAGAATACTAAGCCTCATAATCTTGTTCAAGACTAATCATCAGTTAAAAGGAGCTTATTTGCAAATCACAAAAACAATTTGGTTCACAAAGAAGCTAAAACTCAGAATTATCATCATAGTTATAATCAGAAAATAAGGCAGCAACAGACCAAATCCAACAGTTAGCAGTAGGCAGCAAGCAAAAAGGATTTTTTTTACCAAGAACACCATGGTTATCAACATTTAAGAGTAAGAATTTTCACCCAGAAACATTATGTAGCAGCAGGCAGCAGAAGGCAACAGACACAGAAAAGCCAAAAAGTGCCAAAAGTTCAATCTGAAAAGCATAGCAGGTCATAGCTGAAAGAGGCAACACAAGCAACCACAGGCAGCAGAAAATTTAGTTCCAAGGGAAGACAGAATAGAGTTTCACTAAATAGATAAAGGGACCAATACCAAGCAAGGATCAAGGCAATATCTGTTCAGATTTTAATCAGCAAAAGAAACAAGGACCAGAAAACGAGAAAGAGTTCATAATCTGTTCAGATGGGTAAACCAGAAAATAAGCCATCAGTAACCACAACATGGATTTAGAACAGAGAAACAAAGCATTATTGAGCATATAATATAGCTGCAGGCTAGGAGAAACAGGGTTGGATAGTTCTAAGAAGTTAAAAAAAAAACAAAACTCAGTTCCAAAATACATAGAAGCCTTCAAAGTGCCAAACCAAAACTCAGTTCAAAACACCAGAAATCGTAACACAGAAACCTTCAGAGTTCCAAACCAGAAAACATAATCTCCAAACCCACAGAAATCGTGACAGCAAGCATAAACCAAACTCACAGAAACCAAAACCCTAGTCGTTCCTTCATCATTTCCCTACATAGAAACCCTTCAGAAATTCTTTTTTTAGAAAAGAAACCATTTTCTGAATAGAGAAAGAAGACGAGTAAAAGAAAAAAAAGGGAACAATCTCACCCGAAACAAGTACAGAAACCGATCCTTGCCATCGAGCGTGTCTCCCAGGCTCAGCTAGCATCATCATCGCCAGAATCACGAACCTAGGGTTTTCAAACCCCCTTCAAGTTCTATAGCAACTGGTAAATATCTGCAAAAATCCAAACACAAATCAAGCATCAGAGTTAAAATGAGTCAGAACAAGAAGAAATCAGAACTTCAGGGCCTCGCCGCCGCTGTCATCGCCGTAAGGCGATTTTCGGCGCGGCTGCCCTTCCTGTTTTCCGGCCAGGTTCTATCAGAGAGCGAACGAGAGAGAGCGATGAGGGTTTTCAGGTGAGGTTTGAGAGAGAGATGTGAGGGTTTCTCCATGAGCGTGTGAGAACGAGAGATCGAGAGAATGTGAGAGATGAGAGGGTTTTTTTTCTGGGTCAGAGGAAATGATGAATGTCGCGAGAGAGAGAAATAGATTTCCTTGTCCCAATTAGTTTTTTTTTAGTTTAAATTTTAATTTAATTAGAGTTTATGTTATATTGGTGTTAGTTTGGTGGTGACAAGTGTCACCACCTGAGTCTTTTTATTTTATTTTCTTTTCATTTCTTTTTTTATTAGATAAATCATTTTATTTCTTAAAAGTATTTGGTAAATACTACACTTGGTCATTGGAGTATCTCAGAAAAAAGATCAGACACGGCCGAAACACAACACATGGTGAACTCGTGCGGACTAATTACGCAAGATCAGATGGGCTACTTCACCAACTTGGGCTTTTCTCGCTTCCGAAACCCCCAGATTCACTGCATTATCAGGCCCATTCCTAAACTCTCATCTTTTAAATTAATTTATTTTTTCGTAAATAATTTAACTTTTGCGATGTACTAGATAATAATTGGTTCTGATAGTTTTTATTTGATGATTTATCGATTAAACTATTAGTTGATTTTTCATCAAACAGAAAAAATCATTTCTAATAATTATCTAAATTTCCGTTTGTATTGTATGATAATTGTCTATTTAATCGCTCATTCGGTATGTATTCACCATTGTACACTTCGCACACCACCGACATTAAAACTAATTTGATTCTGCTTCGATTGGCTCATAAGCCGATTTCTTAAAGGGTCTCATAGTTAGGGATGGGCATGGCCGTCCTCACGAGGTTAACTAAAGCCCTTGTTGCTTTAGTTAATCATAACCCGAAAATAACATTGGTCTATATACCAATTTTCTATGCACCAGGGTCTCATGGTTGGGGATAGGAGCATCTATCCTCACGAGGTTAATTAAGTCCATATACTTAATTAACCATAACCCGACTCCATTTCTCACGCATCGAGTTCTAAAACGCTTTCATAATTAACTTACAAACCTCGATCCAACGTCGAGTGCATTTTCAAATTTCTTTTTCATAATTAAAACCCAAGTATTTAAATCGTTGGTTGCTAGACCAATTGTTTAAACACTTGTAAAAAAATGAACTTCGAATCTTTAAACCGTTGGATGCTAGTCCAATTGTTTAAAGATTCTTAATAACGTGAACTTTGTTTCACTTCACTCTTTCATAAGAAAAATTTTGGGATGATAGACGGCTCGTTGGGCACTGAGCTCATATTGTTTCTAGTATTTGAATCGTAGGATTCTAGTCCTATTGTTCGGTACTTTTCACCCACCCTAAAATCAATCCAACTCACTCAAATCTTTTCTCGCTCATATGTGATCATCAAACTCTTTTCCGACAAAAGAGTGTGCAATAGCCATTTCAAACACGAACGAGGACTTAAGATTTTCAGACAAACTAAACAAGTCCAAGTTCAAGCATTTGAAATGTCTAGCACGATTTTTCTTATAAAATCAACACAACCAATTTAAAACATTTTTTAGAGGAACTACGGAGTTTTGACTTTCCCATTGCACAAGGGAATACGTAGGCACACAGTTTCGAGACCGTGCCAAACTCAAAATAATAATAAACAAATCCTTTTCTCCTTTATTCATAACTTAGCAATAAACACACACACAAACTCTTAGAACTAAATGGGTCCCATCGAGTACGATGGATGTAAGGGGTGCTAATACCTTCCCCTTACATAACCGACTCCCGAATTCACTTCTTTTGGTCACGTAGACCGCCTTATCCGCATCTATGGGGTTTTATCTATATTTTCCCGTTCCTTTTGGAACAAATAAAATTAGGTGGCGATTTCATTAGTTTTCGAAAATTTAAATGATTTTTGAAAATCGAGTTGCTTTAAGTCGTTTAAATAGTTTACTCTTATCTAAAGATTGGTGTTCTCAATGGCCAAGTTGCTCTCAATGGAGTATTGACAAGGGCCTCTCTGACCATTGTCCCATTTTACTAAGAGACGATATTTTAAATTGGTGACTAAAGTCGTTCGGAATGCTAAAATTCTGGAACAAAATGGAAAGGTATCATAGGTTCATCGAAGAAAAATGGAAGAGCTTCAATATCCAAGGATGGGCAAATTAGTTCTTAAAGAAAAGATGGAGTTAGTCAAGTAGCACCTAAAGGAATGACACACTCAACATGGGGAAATTTATTAGGAAGAATCGAAGAGTTAAAAAAGGAGCTTAACGAGTTGGAAAACTTCATTGAAGATAGGGTGCTATCAAAATCTTAAGTTTTTCGTAAACGAGAAGCTACATCCCAACTATGTAGTATCTCTAAACTGAATAGTAGCATTTTGTATCAAAAGTCCCGGGTGAAGTGGTTAAGGGAAGGGGATACTAATTCCAAATTTTTTTCATCGATGTATGCATAATAGAAGGATGGTAAATGAAATAAGATGCATAAAAGTTAATGGATTCAAACTGTCCCAGGTAGAAGAGATTAAATCCAAATTTTTTTAGCACTTCAAAGATTGGTTTAAGTTGATCAATAGTTCAAGGCCACATTTCCAACTATCTAAATTCAATCAAATTGGAATAGAGGATAACAATAGATTGATTTCAGAATTTACAGAGAAAGTGATAAAAAAAGGGATATGGAATTGTGAAAGTTCAAAGAGCCAAGGGCCAAATGATGCTAGTTCTGGCTTTATCAAACAATTCTAGCAAACAATCAAAGGTGACTTAATAAGATTCCTAACTGAATTCCATGCCAACGAGAGAATTTTATCGGGAGTCAATAGTGCTTTCGTTGTTTTAGTTTCATAACATGATAGTCCAGTTGGAATAAATGATTTTCGGCCAATTGCTCTGATCAACTGCATGATTAAAGTTCTAACTAAGATTCTGACCAACATACTGAAAGATGTATTACATAAGGTCATATCGTTACCATAAAGTGTGTTCCTTACATTAGAGGTCTTAGAAATCATTTAAAATAAATTTGAAGTTGATCCTTATCATGAAAAATTTGTTTATGCAAAACATGTTTATGTGCCGACCTATACGATTTATTCGCCGACACATATGCTTCAATATTAAAGCTTGTAGTACATTCAACATTTCTGCTTTAAAACACAGGCACATGCGTCGGCCTATACGATTTATGCACCGACACATGTACTGCATTATTAAAGCCTGTAGCTACTGTTTTACATGTGTCGGCCTATACATTTTTCATGGGTCAAATTTTCATAATTTTTTCTTTTTGAAACTTCTCTCTTTTTCCTAAAACTTCCGCAACTATAAATACACCATTCATGCATCACTCCAACTCAATAAAACCATAAAATCTTACTGCATTCACTCTTCACCTTTCAACCTCCAACCTATACACAATCTTTTTTGTCGGGGTGCCATCTAGGCGTGGTTTGATAACGTCCAATTAGGTTCTTGTGTAGCCGAGAATATTGAGTTGAGATTCCAGGGGGTTTCATCCATAAAAACCACAGATTTATCCTCCAAAATCTTTGGTAGATTTGAGATTTTTCGTTAAAGACTTTCAAGAGAGGATTACTACATAGTGAAAAGCCTTTGGAGTTTGATATCTAAGGAGCTAGCGAGAAAACAGTGAATCACATTGAAAGGTCTTGTGTTTAATAGGTACAATGGACCGTGCACGAAAGAGTCTTTCGAGTTTGGTATCCAAGTGTCACACCCCAAAATTTGCCTCACTTTCTGTTTTATTTTTCATCTGGTCATATGGAGCATAACCGTTAGCCCTAATTCAATTGCATGCATACATGCATTATCTTTATGGTGGATTAAAATCAAGGCGTAAATTTCACGATCAATTTGATGGTTTCTCTTTGTGGAAGTTTAGTTACCGGGCCATTAGTTTTGCGTGGGATGCAACGTTAGATGTTTGGTGATTGAGGATTGGAATTTGAAGAAGAACATGTAGATTCAGACATTAAGTTTAATTTCATAAGCGGAAGAACATTCGTGCAAAAGTTAACAAAGCCATAATCAAATTTTCTCATTTGTATTTTACAATGGAATTTTTCTTTGAAGTAATGTTTGGATTTTGGATTCAATTTCTAAAAGAAATTATCAAGTTTAAGTGCACTTGGAGCCAAATTTGTATTTGAAGTTGATTCAATTCCTTTTAAGATTCAAGTCTTGAAACCAACATGACTTCACTGGGTGCATATGTGAAGCAATCCCAATGCAAATAAGTTCTAAGGGAATTGGAAGATGTTGTAATATTACTACAATCCCAATGATATTGTTTAGATCAAATTACATTTTGAGCTATATTAAAAGAAAGGATGAATACAGTACCAAATAATTCGAATGTATCCTCAAGTTCCATTTGAATTAATTGGTTCTATTACAACAAGTCAGCTTTTAAAATAAAAGAAGCTTTTAAAAATAAAAGAAAGAAGCTTTTGAAGTATTAAGGGGAGTCCATGGCCTAATACAAAGAAAACAGGATGATGAAGTTTCCTTCCATTTTGCCAAGCTGGAGGTGCCACAGATCTGCTTGCTTTTCACCATGGCTGCTTGTTTCACCATGGCTGCTTGCTTTCCAACAGTGACATAATGCAAGGAACCCGCATACACTAACAACAAATCAATTTTCATGTTCTTTTGTAAGTGACAAAACAAACCAGAATTTTACACCGTGCCTTGCGTTATCAAATGACATCAGTTCAATGATAAGTTAATGTGTACTCGGCGATTTATGCATGAAACAAATCTGTCGAGATATAACGCAGCAAGTTCACCACTCACCGTTACATTCTAAAGAGCGATAACAAACAGTCCACGTTGCAAGCCCCATGGCAATAGAATACTCTCCAGCCGGTGCATACGGTTCAGCGGCAGTGCAAGCAGCCATTCACAAACCGTTTCAACGCTCCTGCAACGCAAATCCAAATCAAAAAAATGCAAAAGAGAGGCATACTTCACAATTTTATTTGTAAGGCAGTGTTCGTTAAGTAAATGGCATTAAGGTTGGTTTATCTAAATAGCAGATAAATATCAAAAGTGATTTGGTACCTAATTCACGCGGTACAAGTACCAATTGCAAAGGACAGAAACTTATGCTATCAGTTGCATGACAAAAATCTTCAGAAAAAATTGGAGAAAAAACGGTTTTTAGATCTTACCACAGAATTGAATGAAAAGTAACACCAGCTGCAGGATTTTGATACGAACAGACAGGAGCTGTCCATCTCAAGCAACTGGTCACAGATACAGAATTTGAGAAATCGAGAATTTCAAATCTTCTACACATGACTCAAGTATCTTCATAAACATGCTGTTGTTCTTCTATTCTTCACAGGCCACCTGTTGCAAGAAAGACAAACCATGAGAACTACAAGAACATAAATCACAGGGACAACATTGAGAAATGTAGTTTAAATTTTGTTTTAAGAAAAGAAAGCTTCAAAGGCAAGAAAGCAATACTTTTTAATGAAACAGAATTTGTTTTCCCATGTTTCTGTAAATGAATGTGCAAGCTAGTAGGGCCCACCTTATCAGATTTTACCACAGTTTAAAACTCAGAATTTTCAGCCTTTACCTATGTTTCTTTTGTCCTATTGACAGCTCATTACTACTGGTTTAGGAAGGCTTCACATCACTCACACAGTTTCAGTTTTTTATACAATCCTCACAAAGTAATTCCAATCCTAACCATTCATGATAACATCCAAAGGGCTTGTTTTGTTAGCATTTTTACCCCAATCTTTTACTGTTACATCAGTTTAAAATTTCATGAAGAAAAAAAAAAAAATAGTACATCAGAGTTGTTTGTTTTGAATGTCTCCCACTACTTGCTGCACCAAGGTGCTCTCCCTCCACTCTAACCAACTCCAAACCTAAAATTCCATCCTAACCTAAGTCCAAACCTGACCTCACTCCAACCCTCTCTCACCCAAGCCTACACTCTATATAAACACCCTGTTCCCTCTCATTCTGCAGCAACTGTGAGCCTAGCAAAACTCTATAGAATTTTTTCCCTAAACACCTATTCACTCAAAGCTCTCAACCCTAATTTCTCCTTCAAATTTCACACTGAAATTTGAAGTGGAAAGAGCTAAGCCATTCACTTATTTCATTCAGTCCGAAAGTAGAGGAAAGAAACTTACAAAACCACCACCACAACTTCACTCGTAACATAGTTGCTACTCTCCTCTGATTCTCCTTTGAGCTTTTAGCATATCTTCCTATACATTTCATCCCGCTACTCGCTTTATCGTCATTCAAAAAACATAACTTGCATAAGAATACAAATTAGTTGAAGCGATGAATGTTTTCAGTTTTTTATGTTACCTGATGTAGTTCTGTCAGTTTGAATGCCTTGTATCCGAAATCTGTTGCAATATCGATGACAAGCTCAAGGAGAAACTATCATTTGACTAGTACTCCACAGAGCTGAGATATTCTGCTCAGCCTAGGATACCCTGCATACCATTTCGTGAATAGATGTGAACTTCAGTATAATGCGAGTTAATCACGAGATGAAGGTTGGAAACTCTTTACGTGACCTGATGCATTTGTTTCTGCTAGTTTGATTTGTTCCGTATTCAAAAATCTGTGGTGATACCAATGAGAAACTCAAGGGTGACGATGTCGAATCGGTACTCCACAGAGTCGAGGTATTCGGCCATTTTCGCATACCCTGCACCATTCTTCATAAAAATAAGTATTGAATCTATCAGAGTGTACACTAAGTATAAAACGAATACTCGACAGTTTTTATGTTACCTGATATATCTTTCTGTCAGCTTGAACCTTTATTCGAAATCTATGGTAATGCCGATGAGAAACTCAAGGAGAAACCGATTTTGAATCGATCCATAGAGTCGAGGTATTACGTCAATCTCAGATTCACACCATCGCCTTTCGCTTCCTTGCAAAAGAAAAAGAATGTTTATGTTTAGAAAGTTAAAAGTTCAAACTGTGAAAGTCATGAAATACATCCAAATCTTACCGATTGAACACTGGAGATGATCCATAAGCGACCACGCGCCTTGTTTCGTTGATGTCGTGAAGGAGATCCAGTTCAAGTAGTTCGACCTGTGACAACCATACGCCGCTCCTCAATACCCCGTAAATCTTCTTCCAAACAGACCCTCACCACATTACTCCTTCTTCATTTCCTCTCAGAATCCTTACTTCTATCACAACTACCAAATCCTTCGCTCATCACCACCAAGCACCATAAACCGTAACATTCACCTTTATCTTCCATAAGCTACCCACCGCCTTCACCCCTTGCAACCTTAAAACAACTTTGCTCTTCGCTAACTTCAAAACACCACCATCTTCATCATTCTCACCGCTATCTCACGCTTTCCTCCATAAACTACCTCTCCGAATCTTCAATCTTCATCCGTAACCTCTTATTTCTCAAGAATCCCAAATCACCGAAATCGCCATCATCGACTCTCCCTGCAATCACTCACATCACCTTCCAGAAACCCACCGTATCCCTTCATCACCAAACTCCCACCGAATCCTCCATCGATTCCGTCCAACAACTCCTCGCCCTTTGCCATCTCTGCTAACTCCATCTCTCCCGAACCTCTCACTCTATACATACCCTCACGACCCTTGTTCTCTAATCTCCGTAATCCATGGTCGTCGTGTTTGTGTCTCTAAAGGGAAGCTTGAATCGATTTGGGACTAGGGTTCCAAACACAAACTACCCGGTTTGTTTGTTTGTTTGGTGAGGGCTTGATCCGTTGAACCGTCCGCCCAATGATCCGATGGTTCTCTCCTGAACCCATGCATATTTTATGTTTATATTCATTTTTTTTAGACAAAAAATTCAATTTGATTTTTATTGTTTTTTTTTATTTATTTATTTAAATACACCCTCATATTATATTTAAATCACTTTACTTCACATATTAATTTAATCTGATTATTTAAATTACTAAACTTCATTTTTTTTAACAAATTTACATGAGTAAGTTAATTGTTCCTCGATCTATATTAATTTTCATATGTCTGAATGGTCCGTTATAAATTCTCTCTTCCTCGCTTGCTTACCCATAATCGTACACTTATCCAAATCCAACAAACTTCGCATCTTGGTCCATATACCGAATCTAAACTTTCTTCAAGGGTTGAATGGTAGGGAATAGACATCTGTCTATTTCTCTCGAGATTTAATCAAGAATAAGTCACCTGACTTATATTGATTGATCATAACCCGCTCAAAACACTTTCATAATCAAAGTTTCAAACCTCGATCCAATGTCGAGTGGCCTTTTCAAAATTTCTTTTCTCAAATAAATAAGGGTTGAATGGTAGGGAATAGACATCTGTCTATTTCTCTCGAGATTTAATCAAGAATAAGTCATCTGACTTACATTGATGAATCATAACCTGACAAAAATACTTTAAAGATGTCTCATTTTTTAAGAAAAGGACTAAATGAGGGAGTCAAGGTATCTACCTTTTCTCGCCTAGTGTGCGAGTCCCAAGTATCTACTTTGGACATACAAACACTTGTGTCCTATAAAATCAACTCAAACTCATTCAAATATTTTTCGCCCATGCTTCACTCTTCTAAAATCAAATCAACCAACACTCTTTTCATTTTCAAGAAGAACTACGGAGTTTTGACTTTCCCATTGCACGAGGGAATACGTAGGCACAAGGTTTTGAAACCGCGGCAAACTCAAAATAATATAAAAACAAAACCCTTCTTCCTTCTCCTTTCTCGATCATTACTTATAAGATAGCAATTATCATTAGCACTTAAACACACACATGAACTAAACGGGTCCCATCGAGTACGATGGATGTGAGGGGTGCTAATACCTTCCCCTTGCATAACCGACTCCCGAATCCATCTCTTGGTCTCGTAGACCATCTTATCCTTTGCTCGTGGGTTTTACTCGATGTTTTCCCATTCTTTTTGGAATAAATAAATACTCGATGGCGACTTCATTGTACCGAGAAATTTGTAACTTTTTCGAGGCGCTACAGTTGGCGACTTCACTGGGGAGGAAATTAAGCGTGTCAACCCTAGTTTAGCTCTTGTGTGTTTATGTATTTATTGTTTTATTGCTTTCTTATTGTTTTATATTATTTATGATCATATATTGTTTTATTTCAATGCGGTGATGTTGGGTTTCTCAAGGGTAATATGTTACTATGTGCGAGACTCATTACACAGGTCTGAGAAAAAACATTAGGATTAGAGGGTGTTGTGTAGTACTTAGACTTGCAAGGCTCCTGACTTGCAAGTCGGTACAAAGACCCCGCCTAGAGTCGGTTCTTTTGGGGTGTTGTTGACTTTGCATATCTATGTACTGTCAATAATACTTTCAATGGGGCCTATGACTCTAGTTTATCACTTTAGGAACCTTGAAAACAAATCTTTGACTCCTCCGAACTGATGGTTGTGTAGTGCTTATCGATATTTATCTTGTTAAGTCGCACGAGGAAACCTTTACTAGAATCGTTTATAAGCTATAATAATGACGTATTCCTATACTACGTTATTATTGTCAAATGGGACCTCGGATTCTAGGTATTTTGTTATCCAATAATGTAGAACCACCTTGTGAGGGAATTGTTGGGTAGTCGAAACCATGCCCGACCATCCGTTGAACTTCTATGATACGTCACCTATGGATTATGCATGACTTTATTTTAACATCATGCAACATCATTTTGCATACATTGAAAGTTTAGCATCCGCTTTTTATTTTCGTGGATCTTAAAGACTTGACATATCTGTAAGCATTGATCAACATGGATATTGGTAGAAGATCCGTTGTCGATTAAGGCAAAAGACCAGCTTGTTGGAAGTTTGAGAGCTCTAGTGCACGACTTCCTCTCAATCGCGTGAAACCATTTGAGAACAATCATGGGAAACTCTTGGATATTTTGGATACTAGTATAGACTCGGATCTTGTTGGAGCTTTAATCCGCTTTTATGACTCTTCTTATGCTGTTTCACCTTCCGGATTATCATTGGCTCCTACTTTAGAAGAATTCGCCCATCTTATTGGTATTCCAATAGGAGACGAACCTGTCTTTTCTGGTCTTGTTAAGCCTCTTGATCATCAAGAAATAGCTACAGCTCTTTATTGGGACAAAAGGAGCGTTACTTCCAGTCTTGAGACAAAAGCTAAGAGTTCTGGTTTCCCTAGGGGAACATTAGAAGCAAGGGCAAATGAATGTATTGAGAAAAAGGATTGGAAGGCTTTTATGCTACTCTTGCTCTTTTGATTTATGGGATAACCTGCTTCCGTATGGAAGATTTCATTAATGCAAATGCCATCACTGTTTTTCTCACAAAGAATCCGGTTCCCACTCTCCTAGCGGATGTGTACTATTGCCTAACTCTGAGACATTCAAAGAAAGATGGAGTGGTTATGTGTTGTACAGCTCTACTACAGATGTGGTTTAAAGAGCATCTCCCAAAGACAAGTGCCTTCTCTTACAACAAATATAATTTGAGGTGGGCTCAGAGAATTGTCAATCTAACTGAGCAGGACATTGATTGGTATGATAGTGCTTATGATGGTATTGAAATTATAATGAGTTGTGGTGATTTCCCCAATGTTCCGCTCATAGGAACTAAGGGTTAATTAATTACAACTGCTTTTGGCTCGCCGACGCTAGGGTATATTATGGAGGGCTCTTGAGGAAGAATCGAATGTAAATCATTTCACATAGGATTGAAGAATCTGACTTATTGAAGAAGTTTAGAAAAGCTTGGAAGACTATTCATCGTCATGACAGAGAAAAGATGGGAAGGAAAGTTCCTTTCGCTAAAGAACCATACCAGATTTGGGTGAAAGCTGTGGCTAGAGAGGTTGTTGCCTTTCTCTCGTTAGCCTCCCTAGGCCCAAAACTCCCGAGCCCGAACCACTACAGAGGTAAATTGATGAGTGGAAGGCTAAACACGCCTACTCATGCAAGAGAAGGAAGATTTGGAATCCAAGCTAAACAAAAGCACCAGGACAATTTCGGTTTCAAGAGAACCCTTGAGGAAAATCACAAGACCGGACGAAACTAGAATGAAAGTTAAAGAAGAAGAAGAGTTTAAGAAGAAATATTTTCAAGAGAAGACTATCAGAGTTGTATGAAGAGGCTTCACGAAGTTTAAAAGACACCCAAGAAGAGAGAGTGAAGCCCATCGGTGGATGGATTTAGCTATTGAAGAAAAGGGAAGTTGAGGAAAGAGAAAGAAGAAGAGATTTCAGCCTCAAGAATGCGTTGAAGACCGCAGCCATGTTGGCAGAGGAGACTCTGCCTCAAAAAGTAGCTTGAGGGCTTGTCGTGTGGATCCTAAAGAATTGGCTCAAAAGACCATGAGCTTAAACTTGCTAATGAGAAAATTGAGCATTGGAAAGTTAGGTATAGTGATCTGCAGACTCAGGTCGTGAATGGATGAATGAGATTCCACGCTTGACTAATCTACTATATGGACGAAATCAAGAGGCATTCAATCTAGAAGCTAAAAATAGGGAGTTTTATGACAAGTATGTGGTTTGGTCGATTTTGCAATCAATTGGTCAGGATGTTCCTTGAGGCTCGGATCGCTTTAGAGGATCTCAAAGAGAATCGTGCCTCCGCGGTAGGTGACTTTTGTACCTTTGTGAAGAGTTATTGAGCGATTTCGAGGGAGTCAGGTCTAAAGCCTCGTCATGGAAATATTTTCAAATTTTATATTTATTCACTTCATTGTTATTTAAATTATAGCACTGCGAGTCTTGCCTTTATTTTAATGTCATTTGTATTAAAAGAACCATTTGTATTAAACTCTTTTACAATTAAATGAAGAAGTCGATTATCCAAGTTACGCTCATCGAATGCTTACAAGACAACAAGTCTCGAATAGAACCGACGAAAATAAAAAGGGCGATGATAATAAAAGCAATGTACATAGCATAAATTTTGCATCATCGCATCCATCATGCATCTCATTTCCAAAGCATAACTTATTTTAACTATCCTCACTCAGATCCAAGCTGAATCATCGCCATTTCCACGCAACAAGAGCCAACATTCGAAGAGCTATGGAACAATATGAAGCATCTCAGGCCGCTATGAGGGGAGAAATGGACTCCATGAGAGAAAGAATGGATCAAATGATGGAATTGATGATGGCCCAACATAGGAGAGAAGAAGAGAGTCGCCAATGAAGTCGCCACGCTAATGTCGCTCCAATGAAGCTAATGCTTCTTCTAATGCTGCTACTATTGTTAATACTGCTGGTTTGACTAACACTGCCAATGTTATGACAATTGATGCCACTAATGACGCCAACAGGAACCCTCCTCTTGTTTACGCCGGTACCCCATTCCCACGAGTGAAGACTCCAAATCCTTTAATCTTTGGTATGCCTAGAAATTTCGTACCCGCCGAGGAAGGCGCAAGGATGATCCCTGTGGCCCAGGCTCCTCCATTCACTGACGAGCGTAATGCTCAGGAATAACCGAATCTTGATTATCAAGCCAACGCGATACATGATGAACACTTGCAAGATGAGTACCACGCCGCCCACTGACAAGGTCAACACCGCGTTTAATCCTGTCACTTTCCAAGATGTTGCTGTCAAGATGTGTCGATTTGAACAAGTCAAAGCTCTAAAAGGGAAGCAACCGTAAGTCAAAGCGCCTTTGAAATGTGTTTGGTTCCCGATGTGGTGATCCTCCTAAATTCAAAGTACCGACTTTGAAAAGTACAAGGGCCTCACTTGTCCAAGAATCATTTGAGGATGTATTGTACAAAGATGGCCATGTGCGAGATCAAAGGCTAATGATGCATTGTTTCCAAGAGAGTCCGACGGGCATCGTTGGATTGGTACATGCAATTAGAAAGGAATAATGTGCAATCCTGGGATGATTTGACTGATGCATTTCTTGAGCAATATCAATTCAATACTGATTTGGCACCCAGTCGTACTCAACTTCAGGGTATGAAGCAAAAAGATGGAGAAAGTTTCAAGGAATATGCTCAGAGATGGAGAGAGGTCGCTGCTAGGGTACAACCCGCTTTGGTTGAGCGAGAGCTAAATGATCTGTTTATGGGAACTCTTCCCAACCATTATTATGAAAGGTTGCTCAGTAACACATCTTCAAACTTTTCTTCACTAGTGATTGTGGGTGAAAGGATCGAAGAAGGGTTGAAATCAGGAAGGGTGTCAGGAGGAGATAGTAACGCTTCCGCTGTTAAGAAACCATACAACGGTTTCAAGAAGAAGGAAAGTGAGACTAATGCTGTGTTTGGAAAGAATTATAGAGGAAGACCTCAGCGTGCTAATCAGGCTACAGTTCCCTATGCACAATATCCTTATGTAGCTGCTGTCCCATATGGCGGCACCTCTTACCAGCAAACACCTGTGCAAGTGCCTGCCCCTGCTGCTGCTCAAGCTCCCCCAGTTCAGGCTCAACAACAAAACAGAGGTCATAATGAACAGCGTCCTCAGCAACAACCTTTCC
The DNA here is from genome assembly GCA_021764765.1 of Vicia sativa. Lineage (NCBI taxonomy): Eukaryota > Viridiplantae > Streptophyta > Magnoliopsida > Fabales > Fabaceae > Vicia > Vicia sativa. The sequence continues at coordinate 267,825,392 of CM038793.1, read as the reverse complement.
GAAGGTATACTATGCGTGATATTCAACCAATTCCTATGACATACTCACAGTTGCTTCCATATCTGATCCAAGATGGTACTGTAGTGCCTAGAGAAATGCGACCACTACCTGGAATAGAATCAAAGCCGTGGTATAACGCAAACGCTAGATGTGGTTACCATGCTAACAGTCCTGGGCACTCAACTGAAGATTGCTTTGCTTTCAAATGCAAAGTCCAGGGTCTGATTGATGATAAAGCTCTTTCTTTTGCTGATGTTCCTAGCGTGGCTAATAATCCGTTGCCTAAGCATGGGGCACCTGCTATCAACGCCATATGTGATGACGAGAGGGTGCTTGTGAAGAATGTAGACCAGGTGAAGATGTCCCTAGAAGAGGTCTTTGAACATTTGGATACGGCAGGTTTGATTGAAGAGGGGCATGATAATTGCCAAGTTTGTTGTGTTGATCCGAGTAAGTGTCCTGGATTCAAGTTGTATCTACATAAGCTGATGGATCGACATGAAATACAGTTTAGCCAAGCTTTGGATATTGATGATGTTGCAGTTGTGGTACCAATATTGAAGTTTGATAGATCTCCTACAAAGTTCGTTGTTCCAATTCCTAATGATGAGCAGACAATGGTTGTTGGAAGAAATTCTGCGAAGCTTGTTATCCCGATTCCAAGGAATGAATCCATGATGAGTATCGATAGACCTCCCACAAGTTTGGTCGTTCCAATTCCGAAAAGCAAGCTAGCACCAGCTGCTAAGCCTATGGTGATTTACCCTCCCACTCAAATCCCATATGAAAGCACTAAGGCTGTACCATGGAACTACCCCCAGTACATGGGCGGTAAGCCAATTGTTTTGAAAGAACCTAATGTTGTCAATATTGGAACAAGTGGTATGACCCGCAGCCGTCGATATTCAGCCCTAAGTATTACGAATAAGGTAGTTGAGAAGACGTCGGTACCCCCATCGTGAAGAATGCTAGTGTTACCCTAACACAGATCCTCAAAGAGCATGCCTACTCCGGATGAAACCTCAAGATCATAAAGAAAAGTGACTATCGTAGTCGAACAACTCAATCAAACTCCCGCGAAGATCTCAATTTTGGATTTGCTTGCAAATTCGTAAGCATCGAACATCATTGTTCGTGTTTCTCAATGAGGCTTATGTTAATGAGGAGATTTCGTGAACCAGCTAGAAGGTGTTATGTCCAATCTAAGTTTCGTAGTTGCTTGACATTTATCGATGCCGACTTACCCCATGCGGACGTAATCATAACAAGGCACTCCATATCTCTCGTTATTGGTGACACTACTCTAGCAAGAGTTCTTGTGGATACAGGTCGCCTTTGAATGTGATTCCCAAGGTAACCCTTGATCAGTTGAATGTCGGAAATGTTGAGCTAAGACCCGAATATGGTAGTGAGAGCATTTGATGGCTCGAAAAGGATGGTGATGGGTGAGGTTGATCTCCTTGCTCATAGGACCACGATATTCCAATTAGCTTTCCAAGTTTTGATATCTTTCCAAAGATACACTGCCTATTGGGAAGGCCATGGATTCATAGTGCAGGCCCTGTTACGTCCACACTCCATCAGAAGATGAAGTTCGCAATCCAAGGAAAATTGGTAATCGTTTCGGGAGAAGAAGACTTCGTAAGCCATTTGTCATCTTTCAAGTATGTTGATGTAGGTGACGGTTGTTGAAATACCACTCACCATTTGAGATGGTGAATAATGTGCAAGAGAAGCCGAGGTGGTTGATGAACCTAAAGTGTTTGAAGAACCCAAGGAGGTTGATGTGAAAGAGAAGCTTAAGAGTCCATTGGAGCCTAAAGCTAGTCTCTTGGAAAGATGTCAAAGCTATGATTGATGCCGGAAAACGCACCGGTTGGGGTGAAGTTATAGAGGTGGTGGAGAAGGTGACAAGCATGGCCTCGGCTACACACCGTCCCTTTTATGCCAAAGGACCGAGATTAAGAATGGGAAGTACCAAAGATTGAGAAGGTTTTCTCGGCCGAGTTCATTCTCGGGGGATGTGGCTATGACAAATGATGATGATTACAAGATTGAGTCACAAAGATGGTCTTCCGTACTCCGTGGACCGCCTCAACAATTGACTCTCACGGAAATTCCTCCAACTGTTTATTTCAAGTAATTTCTTTAGTTTTTTCAAAAATCTCGTGCTCGCCCAAGGCACGTGGATAGCTTTGTAGGGCCATCTTGTTTAATCAACGCTTTTATCATGAATAAAAGCGCATTTTGTTATTCAATATTTAGATCTACGTTGTTCTTTTCTTTCCAAAAAATCTCTGATAAATTGGCAACTTTTTCATTTCTTTTTCTTTTTTCAGTCTTTTTAAAAAAACAAAAAAAAAAACATAAGTATAACTAAAAAGAAAAAATCATTATCATGCAGATCATCTAAAACTGAACCCATTGAACACAACAATGCTATAATTCCATATGACTTTGATTTCCCGATCAACCAAGCGGAAGAAGACGGTGAAGAAGACTGTGAACTCCCAGAGGAGTTGGAAAGATTATTGAAGCATGAGGAGAAAGCAATGCAACCTCATCAAGAACCAGTGGATGTGATCAATCTGGGGACTGAAGAGGACCGCAAAGAGGTTAAAATTGGAGCTATGCTAGAACAAGGTGTCAAAGATGACTTGATCAAGCTGCTGCAAGAGTATGTGGATGTGTTTGCATGGTCTTACCAAGATATGCCGTGACTTGATATGATATTGTAGTGCACAAACCGCAAGCCGTAATGCCCGCCACCAAACAGAAGTTGAGAAGAACTCACCCCGATATGGCCAATAAAATCGTGGACGGTTAAGAAGCAATTTGATGCCGGGTTTCCTAGCCGAATGGTCAGATATCCCGAATGGGTTACACATTGTTCCGTGTTCTCCTTCATGGATGGTTTCTGCATAACCAAATTAAGATGTCTCCTCAAGACATGAAAAAACGACCTTCATAACACCTTGGGGCACTTTTTGTTATAAGGTGATGCCTTTCGGTTTGAAAAATGCCGGGCAACTTATCAAAGGGCTATGGTAACTCTTTTCCATGACATGATGCACAAAGAGATAGAAGTTTATGTCGATGACATGATTGCTAAATCCTGACGGAAGAGGAGCATGTCACTCACTTGAAGAAGCTGTTTGCAAGACTAAGGAAGTACCGCTTGCGCTTAAATCCCAACAAATGCACTTTTGGTGTCGGTCCGGTAAGTTTGAAGTCTATGAAGCCTATACCTCCGGTCCGTGGTTTCTTGGGACATTTAAATTACATTGCAAGGTTCATTTCACATTTAACGACTACTCATGAACCAATCTTCAAATTGCTCAAAGATCAAGCCATTCGTGGAATGATGATTGTCGAGAGCATTTGACAAGATTAAAGAATATTTGCAAGAGCCACCTATCTTGATGCCGCCAAGATCGTGAAAGCCTCTTATAATGTACTTAATTGCTAGAGGGATCTATGGGTTGTGTATTAGGACAACAAGATGAATCAAGAGAAAAGAGCATGCTATATATTACCGAGTAAAAGTTCATCGAATGTGAAACCGTATTCCCGTTAGAGAAGACTTGTTGCGCTTGGCATGGGCTGTCGCCGCTTGAGACAAGACATGGTTCGTCATACGACTATGCCGATATCCAAGATGGATCCAATAAAGTACATATTTGAAAAGCCCGCCCTTACAGGAAGGATTGCACGTTGGCAAATGTTACTGTCTGAATATGATATTCAATATGTAACCCAAAAGGCTATCAAGGGAAGTGTGGTGTCGGATTACCTTGCTCATCAACCAGTGGGAGATTATCAACCAATGAAATTCGATTTTCCAGACGAAGATGTTATGTTTATCAGAGATTATGCAATCCCAGGCCCGGATGAAGGACCTGAACCGGGATCTCGTTGGACGTTGGTGTTCGACGGTGCTTCTAATTCATTAGGTCATGGAATCGGAGCAATCATTACTTCTCCAAAAGGTTTTCATATTCCGTTCACGGCCCGAATTTGTTTTGATTGTACGAACAACATGGCAGAATACGAAGCCTGCATCTTTGGGATCGAAGCAGCCATTGACTTAAGGATCAAAATTCTTGAAGTTTATGGAGACTCAGCGCTCGTTATTTGCCAAGTCAAAGGAGAATGGGAAACTCGTAATGAAAAGTTGATCCCCTACAGAGATCATGTTTTGAAACTGGTACCATACTTCGATGAAATCACATTCCATCACATTCCTAGAGAGGAAAATCAACTAGCTGACGCCTTAGCCACTTTATCTTCAATGTTTAAGGTCAAATGGGCTAATGAGGCACCCACCATAACTATTGAGCGCATGGAAGAACCGGCTTATTGTTTGACGGTTGATGATGAAAAGGATGACAAACCTTGGTTTTATGATATCAAACAGTATCTAGAAAAGAATGAATACCCAGAAGGAGCGTCTATCATTGATAAGAAGACTTTGAGAAAGTTGTCTGCCAATTTCTTCTTAAGTGGCGGAGTATTATACAAGAGGAATTTTGATTTGGTCTTGCTCAGATGCGTGGATAGACACGAAGCAGATCAACTCGTCAAAGAAATTCATGAAGGCTCTTTTGGTGTGCATGCAAATGGCCATGCGATGGCGAAGAAAATTCTAAGAGCAGGGTACTATTGGATGACTATGGAAACAGATTGTGTTGTTCATGCCATGAGATGCCATAAGTGTCAGATCCATGCTGACAGGGTGCACGTGCCACCTTCCCCTCTAAATGTCTTGACCTCACCATGGCCGTTTTCCATGTGGGGAATAGATATGATTGGAATGATAGAGCCGAAAGCTTCTAACGGACATCGTTTTATACTAGTTGCCATTGACTACTTCACCAAGTGGGTGGAGGCCGCTTCATATGCCAATGTGACAAAACAAGTGGTCACCCGATTTATCAAGAATGAAATAATTTGTCGCTATGGTACTCCTAGCAAAATTATAACTGATAACGGGACGAATCTGAACAATAAGATGATGAAAGAGTTATGTGATAACTTCAAGATAGAACATCATAACTCATCCCCTTATAGGCCAAAATGAATGGTGCCGAGCGCCTAACAAAAATATCAAGAAAATTCTTCAAGATGGTAAAGACGCATAAGGATTGGCACGAGATGTTACCTTTGCCTGCATGGATAGGACGCCTATTCGCACTTCAACAGGGCAACGCCTACTCCCTTGTTTATGGTATGGAGGCGGTACTTCCTATAGAGGTTGAGATTCCTTCCTCGTAATTCTAATGGAAACAGAGTTAGAAGAAGGAATGGGTTCTACGACCACTCAACTTGATCAAGAGAAGAGGTTGACCACTTTGTCATGGACAACTATACCGTAAAAGAATTAAGAGAGCTTTGACAAGAAAGTACATCCTAGAGGGTTCAAGGTGGGTGAGCTAGTACTGAAAAGGATTATTCCTACTCAGAAAGATCCTCGTGGAAAGTGGGCCCCAAATTACGAAGGACCATATGTGGTGAAAAAGTTTTCTCCGTGGAGCTCTCGCTCACAAACATGGACGGAGAAGACCTGACACATGCCGTCAACTCAGATGCAGTCAAAAAGTATTATGTCTAATGAAAAGATATGGATAATAAAGCTCGCTAAATTAACCCGAAAGGGCAATTTAGGCAAAAAAATGAGCATCCCGGTGAGTCCAAGGAGATATTGGCTCAGGCAAAAATTAGGGATAGTAAAATTAAGCCCTAAGTCGAAAACCGAAAGGCGGCAAAAAAGGTATGTCTCCGGTGAATTGAATTTCCAACAAATTAATTCACAAAGTTAGGGAATATCCAAAGACATAAGATTGCAGTGTAAGCCCACTCGCCACATGGTTTGGATGAAAGGAAGCAATCTACTTACCGCTCATGTACAAAGTGATGAAGAATAGAAGTCATAGGGGAATATAGCAGCTGTTGTAATTCAATGAAAATTCAGTAAAAAATCTTTTGTTGCCAATTACTTATCTTTCTTTTGTAAGTTTCTCATAAAGGAACTCACATCCTCATGTATGAACCCCTCATTGTATGAGTTATTCTTCTCATCAAATAAATAAAAATTGTTCAGTTGAACATTTCTTCATCAATCATTTTGTTTCTGTTTGTTTACTTAATGTCGCTTAATATTCTTGATGATAAAATAAACGTAATATTTTTAGAAAAAAAATTAACAAAAGCTTTTGAAAAAAAAACGTACTTAAAGTTAATTTGACTATGAAATGTTGGAGAATTTTTATCGGAGTTATGTCTACACCAGAGTCGGAGGGCATTTTCCATCAAAACATTATTTACCTAAGCAAGTAAAGAGTTGATACTCTCTTTTTTTACCAAAAATCATCATCAAAATACAGCCCTTTCAGCGGCGAAGTCAACAACTAGAGTCTGATCGATCATACTCTCTCAGGCTAATGGTGTCGGAAATTCGGTTTGATAACCAATGCATTAACCATTAAATCCATGCATTCACATTACATTCATGCATAGACCCGACCCGGACTTGAGATCTTTTCACAACGAAGTCAAGTGCAAGCAGAAGACTATTTCTCAAATGGCAACTTAGTTCTTCTCCCCAGTGCAAGTTGAACACTTCTTCAAAAAATTGGTAGTGCGTCAACCCTCAAGCTAATTTTCTTCCCCAGAGAAATGATTGATTATCCCAAGTAAACTCTTGTGTCAACGGAATTTTCTACTCGGATTTCCCCAGTGATCTTTCCCACAGAGTTATCTTCGGAAGTTTTCCCCATTAAAGCTTCATCTTCTCTCCAAGCGAGCCTTCTCCAGCAAGGATTACCATCGCGGTATCCCCAGTGTTGTTATTCTCAACCAAGATCTGTTCAGATTCTTGCATATAATAATCTCTCAGTAATTCTTAGAGTGACAATAGCCCTCTATGGACCAGATTTTCTGAGGTATTCCTAGTTAATCTCCCTGCGAGCCTCTGGTGTGTTTATTTCCCCAGTGAGTTCCTCGCCTCATTCAAAGGTAAAGATGTCTTTCCCGACATGCAGTTTTAAAGAGTTTCCGATCGAAGATGGTCATCTTCATCAAATTGCATCCTTGTTATTGGTCTACTGTCAAGACTGATTGGAAGAATATTTGTTCAATGTGGAATTATTCTTTTCTTTCAACCGCGAGTTTAGAGCTTGCTAGTTCTATTCCCCAGTAAAGTTGTTTACGCTATTATGGCATTCTACTGATGATGGTTATCATTCAAATTTTGCATATGGTTATGTGCATTGCTACATTCGACTACTAATGGTGATTGGTAGAAGAATGATTGAAGTTTCAACATATGGTTATGTGTTGCTGCTGCTATTGGTTAATAGCGAAAGATGATGGTTATCATCGAAGATTTTGCATATGGTTATGTGCATTGCTGCATTCGACTACTGATGGTGATTGGTAGAAGGATGATTGAAGTTTCAACATATGGTTATGTGTTGTTGCTGCTATTGGTTAATAGCGAAAAGAAAAGATGATGGTTATCATCGAAGATTTGCATATGGTTATGTGCATTACTGAATTCGACTGTTGATGGTGATTGACGGAAGAATGATTAAAGTTTCAACATATGGTTATGTGTTGCTGCTGCTATTGGTTAATAGCGAAAGATGATGGTTATCATCGAAGATTTTGCATATGGTTATGTGCATTGCTGCATTCGACTACTGATGGTGATTGGTAGAAGGATGATTGAAGTTTCAACATATGGTTATGTGTTGTTGCTGCTATTGGTTAATAGCAAAAAGAAAAGATGATGGTTATCATCGAAGATTTGCATATGGTTATGTGCATTACTGAATTCGACTGTTGATGGTGATTGACGGAAGAATGATTAAAGTTTCAACATATGGTTATGTGTTGCTGCTGCTATTGGTTAATAGCGAAAGATGATGGTTATCATTGAAGTTTTACATATGGTTCTGTGTTGTTGCTGCTATTGGTTAATAGCAAAAAGAAAGGATGATGGTTATCATCGAAGATTTGCATATGGTTATGTGCATTACTGCATTCGGCTACTGATGGTGATTGGTAGAAGAATGATTGAAGTTTCAACATATGGTTATGTGTTGCTGCTGCTATTGGTTAATAGCAAAAAGAAAAGATGATGGTTATCATCGAAGATTTGCATATGGTTATGTGCATTGCTGCATTCGACTACTGATGGTGATTGGTAGAAGGATGATTGAAGTTTCAACATATGGTTATGTGTTGTTGCTGCTATTGGTTAATATCAAAAAGAAAAGATGATGGTTATCATCGAAGATTTGCATATGGTTATGTGCATTACTGCATTCGACTACTGATGGTGATTGGTAGAAGGACGACTGAAGTTTCAACATATGGTTATATGTTGTGTTGATTTATTATTCCAATGAGTGGCAGTTTCTTCATGACAAGAGACAGTCCGTCGTCAATTTGATATCCCGATGGATGGCAGTTTCTTCATGATAAGAGACAGTTCATCGTTAATTTGTTGTTCCGATGGATGGTAATCTCTCCGTGATGGGAGATAGTTCGTCGCTGATTTTTCTGAAAACTTCGATGGGTGAAATCTTAGCTCGTTGTTGAATGAGCGCTTTGTCACCCTTTCCAAATACTTTTCCAGATGAAATGTATTGGTTGAAGAAGAAGTTGAATCTCGTTCTTGGTGGAACGCCAGAACTTTTGGAAGACTTAGTCCATTATCAATTTTGTCCTCTTGACCCCTTGATGAGCCTACTCTCCCATTCATTCATTCATATTGCATAACAAAACAAATTATTATGGTTTCTTAATTCATTACATCCTCATATCATGACATTCGCATACGCATCAAACCCATTTTTATTTTAAGGCAAATTTGGGTCTATTGTATTTAAATTATCTTTTACCAGACGATTCGAAAATGTGTCTTCAAATCGCCTAGTTAAAGATATTTAAATAGGGGCAGCTGTCACACCCCAAAATTTGCCTCACTTTCTGTTTTATTTTTCATCTGGTCATATGGAGCATAACCGTTAGCCCTAATTCAATTGCATGCATACATGCATTATCTTTATGGTGGATTAAAATCAAGGCGTAAATTTCACGATCAATTTGATGGTTTCTCTTTGTGGAAGTTTAGTTACCGGGCCATTAGTTTTGCGTGGGATGCAACGTTAGATGTTTGGTGATTGAGGATTGGAATTTGAAGAAGAACATGTAGATTCAGACATTAAGTTTAATTTCATAAGCGGAAGAACATTCGTGCAAAAGTTAACAAAGCCATAATCAAATTTTCTCATTTGTATTTTACAATGGAATTTTTCTTTGAAGTAATGTTTGGATTTTGGATTCAATTTCTAAAAGAAATTATCAAGTTTAAGTGCACTTGGAGCCAAATTTGTATTTGAAGTTGATTCAATTCCTTTTAAGATTCAAGTCTTGAAACCAACATGACTTCACTGGGTGCATATGTGAAGCAATCCCAATGCAAATAAGTTCTAAGGGAATTGGAAGATGTTGTAATATTACTACAATCCCAATGATATTGTTTAGATCAAATTACATTTTGAGCTATATTAAAAGAAAGGATGAATACAGTACCAAATAATTCGAATGTATCCTCAAGTTCCATTTGAATTAATTGGTTCTATTACAACAAGTCAGCTTTTAAAATAAAAGAAGCTTTTAAAAATAAAAGAAAGAAGCTTTTGAAGTATTAAGGGGAGTCCATGGCCTAATACAAAGAAAACAGGATGATGAAGTTTCCTTCCATTTTGCCAAGCTGGAGGTGCCACAGATCTGCTTGCTTTTCACCATGGCTGCTTGTTTCACCATGGCTGCTTGCTTTCCAACAGTGACATAATGCAAGGAACCCGCATACACTAACAACAAATCAATTTTCATGTTCTTTTGTAAGTGACAAAACAAACCAGAATTTTACACCGTGCCTTGCGTTATCAAATGACATCAGTTCAATGATAAGTTAATGTGTACTCGGCGATTTATGCATGAAACAAATCTGTCGAGATATAACGCAGCAAGTTCACCACTCACCGTTACATTCTAAAGAGCGATAACAAACAGTCCACGTTGCAAGCCCCATGGCAATAGAATACTCTCCAGCCGGTGCATACGGTTCAGCGGCAGTGCAAGCAGCCATTCACAAACCGTTTCAACGCTCCTGCAACGCAAATCCAAATCAAAAAAATGCAAAAGAGAGGCATACTTCACAATTTTATTTGTAAGGCAGTGTTCGTTAAGTAAATGGCATTAAGGTTGGTTTATCTAAATAGCAGATAAATATCAAAAGTGATTTGGTACCTAATTCACGCGGTACAAGTACCAATTGCAAAGGACAGAAACTTATGCTATCAGTTGCATGACAAAAATCTTCAGAAAAAATTGGAGAAAAAACGGTTTTTAGATCTTACCACAGAATTGAATGAAAAGTAACACCAGCTGCAGGATTTTGATACGAACAGACAGGAGCTGTCCATCTCAAGCAACTGGTCACAGATACAGAATTTGAGAAATCGAGAATTTCAAATCTTCTACACATGACTCAAGTATCTTCATAAACATGCTGTTGTTCTTCTATTCTTCACAGGCCACCTGTTGCAAGAAAGACAAACCATGAGAACTACAAGAACATAAATCACAGGGACAACATTGAGAAATGTAGTTTAAATTTTGTTTTAAGAAAAGAAAGCTTCAAAGGCAAGAAAGCAATACTTTTTAATGAAACAGAATTTGTTTTCCCATGTTTCTGTAAATGAATGTGCAAGCTAGTAGGGCCCACCTTATCAGATTTTACCACAGTTTAAAACTCAGAATTTTCAGCCTTTACCTATGTTTCTTTTGTCCTATTGACAGCTCATTACTACTGGTTTAGGAAGGCTTCACATCACTCACACAGTTTCAGTTTTTTATACAATCCTCACAAAGTAATTCCAATCCTAACCATTCATGATAACATCCAAAGGGCTTGTTTTGTTAGCATTTTTACCCCAATCTTTATACATCGCTTAAAATTTCATGAAGAAAAAAAAAAATAGTACATCAGAGTTGTTTGTTTTGAATGTCTCCCACTACTTGCTGCACCAAGGTGCTCTCCCTCCACTCTAACCAACTCCAAACCTAAAATTCCATCCTAACCTAAGTCCAAACCTGACCTCACTCCAACCCTCTCTCACCCAAGCCTACACTCTATATAAACACCTGTTCCTCTCATTCAAAGAATCGTGAGCCTAGCAAAACTCGCAATTTTTCCCTAAACACCTATTCACTCAAAGCTCTCAACCCTAATTTCTCCTTCAAATTTCACACTGAAATTTGAAGTGGAAAGAGCTAAGCCATTCACTTATTTCATTCAGTCCAGAAAGTAGAGGGAAAGAAACTTACCAAAACCAACAACCACCACAACTTCACTCGGGTAACATAGTTGCTCTCTTCTCGCCTTTGAGCTTTTAGCATATCTTCCTATACATTTCAGTTCCTTATCATCATTCAAAAAACATAACTTGCATAAGAATACAAATTAGTTGAAGCGATGAATGTTTTCAGTTTTTTATGTTACCTGATGTAGTTCTGTCAGTTTGAATGCCTTGTATCCGAAATCTGTTGCAATATCGATGACAAGCTCAAGGAGAAACTATCATTTGACTAGTACTCCACAGAGCTGAGATATTCTGCTCAGCCTAGGATACCCTGCATACCATTTCGTGAATAGATGTGAACTTCAGTATAATGCGAGTTAATCACGAGATGAAGGTTGGAAACTCTTTACGTGACCTGATGCATTTGTTTCTGCTAGTTTGATTTGTTCCGTATTCAAAAATATGTGGTGATACCAATGAGAAACTCAAGGGGTGACTGATGCTGAATCGGTACTCCACAGAGTCGAGGTATTCGGCCATTTTCGCATACCCTGCACCATTCTTCATAAAAATAAGTATTGAATCTATCAGAGTGTACACTAAGTATAAAACGAATACTCGACAGTTTTTATGTTACCTGATATACCTTTCTGTCAGCTTGAACCTTTATTCGAAATCTATGGTAATGCCGATGAGAAACTCAAGGAGAAACTGATTTTGAATCAGTACTCCATAGAGTCGAGGTATTACGTCAATCTCGTATTCACACTACTGCCCTTTCGTTTCCTTGCAAAACAGAAAAAGAATGTTTATGTTTAGAAAGTTAAAAGTTCAGAAACTGTGAAAGTCATGAAATACATCCAAATCTTACCGATTGAACACTCGGAGATGATCCATAAACGACCACGAGCGCCTTGTTTCGTTGATGTCGTGAAGGAGATCCAGATTCTGAAGTAGTTCGACCCTCTGTGACAACCATACGCCTCCGTTCCCTCAATACCCCCTGTGTAAATCTTCTTCCAACAAAGACCCTCACCCATTACTCCCTTCTTCATTTCCTCTCAAATCCGACCTTACTTCTATCACAACTACCAAATCCTTCGTTCATCACCACCAAGCACCATAAACCAGAACATTCACCTTTATCTTCCATAAGCTACCCACTGCCGTCTTCATCCCTTGCAACCTTAAAAACAACTTTGCTCTTCGCTAACTTCAAAACACCACCATCTTCATCATTCTCACCTGCTATCTCACGCTTTCCTCCATAAACTACCTCTCCGAATCTTCAATCTTCATCCGTAACCTCTTATTTCTCTCAGCAATCCCAAATCACCGAAAATCGCCATAACAGCTACTGACTCTCCCTGCAATCACTCACATCACCTTCCAGAAACCCACCGTATCCCTTCATCACCAAACTCCCACTGAATCCTCCATCGATTCCGTCCAACAACTCCCTCGTCCCTTTGCCATCTCTGCTAACTCCATCTCTCCCGAACCTCTCACTCTCTATACATACTTCCTCCGCCTTCGCCGACCCTTGTTCTCGGAATCTCCAGAATCCATGGCTGTTCGTGTTTGTGTCTCTCGTAAAGGGAAGCTTGAATCGATTTGGGGACTAGGGTTCCAAACACAAACTACCCGGTTTGTTTGTTTGTTTCGGTGAGGGCTTGGATCCGGTTGAACCGGTCCGGCCCAATGATCCGACTGGTTCTCTCCTGAACCCATGCATATTTTATGTTTATATTCATTTTTTTTTTTAGACAAAAAATTCAATTTGATTTTTATTGTTTTTTTTATTTATTTAAATACACCCTCATATTATATTTAAATCACTTTACTTCACATATTAATTTAATCTGATTATTTAAATTACTAAACTTCATTTTTTTTAACAAATTTACATGAGTAAGTTAATTGTTCCTCGATCTATATTAATTTTCATATGTCTGAATGGTCCGTTATAAATTCTCTCTTCCTCGCTTGCTTACCCATAATCGTACACTTATCCAAATCCAACAAACTTGCATCTTGGTCCATATACCGAATCTAAACTTTCTTCAAGGGTTGAATGGTAGGAATAGACATCCTCTATTTCTCTCGAGATTTAATCAAGAATAAGTCACCTGACTTATATTGATTGATCATAACCCGCTCAAAACACTTTCATAATCAAAGTTTCAAACCTCGATCCAATGTCGAGTGGCCTTTTCAAAATTTCTTTTCTCAAATAAATAAGGGTTGAATGGTAGGGAATAGACATCTGTCTATTTCTCTCGAGATTTAATCAAGAATAAGTCATCTGACTTACATTGATGAATCATAACCTGACAAAAATACTTTAAAGATGTCTCATTTTTTAAGAAAAGGACTAAATGAGGGAGTCAAGGTATCTACCTTTTCTCGCTCTAAGTGTGCGAGTCCCAAGTATCTACTTTGGACATACAAACACTTGTGTCCTATAAAATCAACTCAAACTCATTCAAATATTTTTCTGCGCCCATGCGCACCACTCTCTTCTAAAATCAAATCAACCAACACTCTTTTCATTTTCAAGAAGAACTACGGAGTTTTGACTTTCCCATTGCACGAGGGAATACGTAGGCACAAGGTTTTGAAACCGCGGCAAACTCAAAATAATATAAAAACAAAACCCTTCTTCCTTCTCCTTTCTCGATCATTACTTATAAGATAGCAATTATCATTAGCACTTAAACACACACATGAACTAAACGGGTCCCATCGAGTACGATGGATGTGAGGGGTGCTAATACCTTCCCCTTGCATAACCGACTCCCGAATCCATCTCTTGGTCTCGTAGACCATCTTATCCTTTGCTCGTGGGTTTTACTCGATGTTTTCCCATTCCTTTTGGAATAAATAAATACTCGATGGCGACTTCATTGTACCGAGAAATTTGTAACTTTTTCGAGGCGCTACAAATTGGTATGCTATTGTGTCTTGATATTGTTGAAGATCAAAAGAAGAGAAAGGATTGAATCAACATTAAACAATTTGGGTTTGTAGGGTTAATCTTGAACACTTCTTTTGTAATCATACTTTTTGCAAAGTAAAAGATTATTCTAATTCTAAAATTAGAATTGGGGGAAGACGTAGCCATAGCGAGGACAAAGGTAAACTTCCTAAACAAATTCTTGTAACCATAGTTGAAAAATTGACCGCGCGACAACTGTTTGGAAAATTGTCAAGATTTGTTTTTAATGTGATTTTATTGAAAATAGAAAACCGTTGTGTTTAGCATATTCTCTATTATTTGGTTTGCATGCATTTAGGTTTTATGGAAGAGACGCAACAAAAAGATATTTAAGAACTCTAGTGGGTCATGGGATGCTTGGGACGATGAAATTTAAATGTTGGCTTGAAAATAGATAAAGGCTAAGTTCAAAGGCTTTAACTATCCCTTAAGCCAATGGATTGTAAATCTTTTGGACTGCTTTCGACGTCCTTCTCTCGGCGTCATCGACTAGTCTGGGAGTTCTTGGTTCTGCTTTTTGGTTTTGGATGTGTTTGTCATCATTTTCTCCTAGGTGCAGCCCGGTTTTGGGATGGCTGGCTTGTCTTTCTAGTATGGATTTGGAGCAGATTCAACTTTCAAGTTCGAGAGTTATTTTTGCCTGCCGTTTGTTGCAGATCACTCTTATTTCCTAGCTGTGATCAAGATTTCATACCAGAGAGTTATTTAGGTGCGGTAGTTTTTTTGGAGTCTAAATCCGTTCTGTTGTTTTTCCGGTTTCGCTGCGGTGTTGAGGTTTGGTTGTAATTTGCTTTTTCTGGCACCTTGTTTGGAGCATTTGAAGCCTTTTTCTCTTTTATTCTTTTTGATCTGGTGTGACTGTATTGTATTTCAATATATTCAATATATAACTCATATTTTATATTTTCTCCTTAACATCTATTCATTATCAACTTTTAATCACTTAAAAATATCTCTAATTCTTTAAATAGCTCTACATGAATGATGTAAAGAGAAGGAGGATAGCAAAATGAGTACTAGGTATACACAGCCTATTGAAGCTCGATGTAGTTGCGAGCATTACACAATGTGTACAACAATTTCAAACCTTGAATCAAGTAAGCATAAGGTGCCAGGTTTAAATCTCATTATTACCTCCAAACTAGAAAGACAATCATGATCTATATCTTAAATCATTGATTTGTATTATATATGACCATTTACAGTTTTGCGTGTTTCTTTAGCCAATCATCAGCATCTTTTGCATTTTCTGGAACGGACATGGACATGTTGGTTTTAACAGTAACTCTAGAAGATGCTATCAACAATCTGTTTTGTGAGTTTGAAGAATCAATCTTCCAGATTCTCACATCCCATACCTGCTACACAGAAACACTACGTAAATGAGAATACTAGTATATACTACTGAAATTTTTTATTTAATATTGTCTTGGAGCCATAATCACAAAAGTCTTTACGCGACTGGACCAAAGTTTTGGTCGTAATAAGAGGAGCATGAACCTGGATGGATTTGCCAACAGTCAAAGGTGTGGCTTCAGCATGGATAAAGTCACCAATAACAGCTGGTTTCAAATGATTGATGCTTAGTTGAATTCCTACAACCCTTTTATAACCACAAGCAACATGTGCTCCAATACTAGCCAGGGCTTCTGCAATCAATGCTGATACACCTCCATGAAGCATGTTATATGGCTGCAACCATATCCAAACTCAAATAAGAAAAACTATCAAACGTTATAATAGATCGAGCTAGGTTTTAAAATCGTGCACTAACAACTGCGACTAAATAATTTCAGAATGTGTCCGTACGACGACGATATCCTTATTCACCATTTTTATGTTCCGAGTAAATAAATCATAGCATTGTTAACAACTACAAAACATTGTTATAATCTCGAACACCTTTAATATGGCAGAAACAGTTATTGCACCCTTATATGGATGCAAAATTTTCAGAATCAATATATAAAAATATAAATCACATCAAATAAGCATTATAAATAATTCACCAACTACCACAATAAAAATATATAACACATCTATATTCTTCCAACTGAAATCACGAATGTCTTTATGCAACCAATCAGCCACTCGACCTTTTATTATAACTTTGGAGGAAACGATCAAATAATTGTTATAAGATACAAAGAAAAAATGTTTGACCTGACAACACTTTTGGGTAAGATGGAGATTTCCAGAAACTTTCCCTGCTGATATATCTTCAAACTCAAATCCTATTGTATGAAGGGGTACATCCAAATCAATAGTTTTTAGTTTTGCCGATGATGATTTGTTCTCCATGATAACAAATCAAAAAAGGGTTCTCTCTTGATCACAATTTTTATGTAGTTATTATTGAATATAGTTATTTATTATTCACACGAGGGCCAAACATACAATTCCACATGCAAAGTTTGATGCATTAATTGTTGTGATTTATTGAGGTATCGTTGGGAATATTGATTAAAAAGGGTATTTTAGGGTTTAAAAGGGTATTATAGGGATTATAAAATGAAAGTTGATAGTGGAACGGTAAAGTCTGAGGTTGGTTGCATAGTGGTGTAAATCTAGATCCACGATTTTACCATCATTTTAACGTTAATTTTAGAGTTTTTTTATTTATGAAAATGGTAATAACCACTACAATTTATAGATAATTTATACTTATTTATACTTATAATTGTAAAGTTCCAAACTCTTGTAAAGAATATCTTTCACAAGATTTTTATAAAGTATTGAAAAGCAATTTATTTAAACTAAAATTTTATACGTTAGTTCATCCGTGGAGTATGTTAAATATTATTTTTTAGATGTCATGAATTTTTTTATTTAAATTAATTGATATTTTTTGAGATAATTTATATATAATGTTTTAGGTTTGATTTTTATTATTTTTCAGTAAAAATAAGACAAATGTATTTAAATATAATTCAGAGAGTGAAATTAAAATAAAATTATATATTTATAAGAGTAAATTATAGACTTGTCTTATTTTTATTGAAAAGTAATAAAAATCACATAAAGAATTCTATTTAAGTTTTCTCTTTTTCACTAACTAATATTAAGCAAATTTCTTATGTATTTTATATTGAAATATTGTTCCCAAATTCATATTAGTATAGTTTAAAATAGGGTAATTCAAAAGAGAACTGATTCAATAGAGAATTGTTAAGTGATTTGAATTAAACTAAAAATTGTATTTCTTTCGGATATGTTTGAGTTATTTTTTTAATAGAATCGGACAGACCAATTTGATTTACGATTTGTTGTTTAAAAACTAAATCAAATCAAATCAAATCAACCTGCATTAAATTATACTTAAGCTTTACTCAACCTAAATCAAACCCAAACAGGAGTCTATTATGTCTTAACCATACGATTACAAACAATTTTCTCTTCATCACTCTTAGCCTTCTCAAATATCTCCTAACAATATCACATTGTCTTCTCATCTTCTTTGCTAGGTACATTTCACCTTTTCTTCTCTAATATTTCATGTCTTATGTTCTTTCTTTTCATTTTCTCATTTTTATGTAATTGTTCTCTCTTCCAATTTTATTTTTGTCACGCATTTTCTTCTCTAATTTTTCTTGTATCCCGTTCTTTCTTTTTCATCTTTTCTAATATCTCATTTCCTTTGTTTTTTGTTTTATAATAATATTTTAATATTGTTTAATGCTACTGGTTTTTGTTTATTTATTTAACTTTTGTCTAATCTAATTTTTTTAATCTTAAATGGGAAGTTATTGTCCAAATATGAAGACTTTTGTTGCTATTTGAAAATGTATGAATGATGATCGCGATTTTATGTGTCTTAAAGAATCTAGACAACAAGTATACAGTCCTATCGCGTGTAGCTTTAAAGATTATCGAATCTCAAGGGACTAAATGTCGACCAATCGCTATCTCAGGTTAGAATCAGCAAAGGTTCTAACGTAAGGTTAAAATTAGCAAAGGTTCGCAGCAATCCCTGATGTGGAAATTGCTACGAGAAAATAGAAGTAGAAACTAGTAAATAACCTAAATCGGAATCGGTAAAATAAAACTGAAAATAAATGGTACTGAGAAAATTCGGCAGAGTAACAGTAAGGTAAATGAAAAACAAAGCATCTGAAAAAATGAGGATTGAGGCCCTATTTATAGACTTGGAGGTCGCTTGAAACAAATAGGACGTTGACGATTTTTCTCCTCCGGATTCGCCTCCGTAACGATCGCTACAGACAATTGGTTGAGTTTGACGGTCGTCACAAGGCTTGCTAAGTCATCGCGACCGTTAGGCGACGCGTGGCAAGGTGTAACGATCGTAACCCTTGTGTGGACTCCTGGTGTGGCTTGCTGCGCGGGTTAGAAGTGGGCTAGGATTGCTCTTCTTAATTATTTATTTTCCAAAGCTTTTTACTTGTAATGCACCTTATTTTGCCATACACCCCACAATTGCATAATTGTTCTTCTTTTGTGGATTTTAAGTACGACTTGCTTCACTTTTCTAGACTTTCTTCGCACATGCCTTGTAAACATCGAATTTATGAAAACATAGAAAATACCGACATAATATGAATAAAGAGTAATTTAATTAATTAAAATGCGGATAAAATTCATGTAAATTGCTCCAAATATTTGATACATTTTCGGGTTATCAAACTCCCCTACACTTGAACCTTTGTTTATCCTCAAGCAAATAATAGAGTAAAAATCGTTTAACGCAAAGTCTCCGACACAATCGCACGACACGACTTGAATCATACATTGTTGAGGGGCGTTACATTAGAAAGATGGAACTAGGTTCTGACACTAATGATACAGAAACGACCCGAAACCATAGAACATGCTCAAAATCCTCCACCCTATGCAAACCAGTCAAAATCAGGCTATCATAGCTCAACCTAATTCTTTTTGTTCGAAATCAATCGCTTTCATTCTAGTGAAATCACATTAAGCCCTTTATCTTTTGCACGCACATAGTAGAGTAGACGGTTAGTGATTCGGGTCATTTATTCACGGGGTTCTGGTACACAAGTTGGTAACCCTTTTTCTTTCCCAAATTATAAGTCTTGGGGGATCGAACCTTAGTTTGCCCTACCAAGTTCAGCACCAGATACCACTGAACAGGCTTACAACGGGTTGTTACATTAGTTTGTGTATGTTCTATAACTATTAGATTAAATGTCCTGGTAAGGATCACCTAACTTAATTAGCGCATTTCCTACTATATCATTATGCTTAAAAAATTTCTGATTAGAACGAGTCACTTATATTCATCGGCTCCCTTCGTAGTTTGTGGATAAGACGGTGCCGACTGCTAGTATAAACTACTCGGGGTTGATCTAAAACTAAAACTTAAGGTTTCGGTATCATAAGTACTCAAACTGATCTCGCATAATCTGTAAGATTTAGGTGTTAAGGCGGTATTATTTTTGTCGAATCTTTTTCAAAAATTCTAACGTAGCCTGATTGTGAGCAATCCATATACTTTTCGAATGTACCGAGCTAATGCACCGAATAAAAATAATTTTTTTTGTTATGGTTCAAGAAAAGTATGGAAGTATGAATAACTTACGCAAATGATTTCTCGGTTGAAATCAATCTGACAAGAATTTTTTTTTATTTAATGGAAAGGGAAATAACGGAAATTCAAATCTAACTTACTAGGAAATTGAAAGCAAAGGTTTCCTCCCCTACACTTAAACTGAGCATTGTCCCCAATGCGACAATAAAAGTGAGAAAAGAATACTAACAAGAAACTTACGAAAATAAAGATACAAGGAAACAAGAAAACACGAATCACTCCTCATCGTTGTCTATGACGTTTCCGCTACTCGATGCTTCACCTCGTGCCCTTTCTCCACCGCATGTCCTCACTCCACCTCTTCTGGGTCTAAGAGGTTCCTCACCAGTTTTGTAAACATAAGCATGCAGACCCTCAACATGGAATGACAAGTAGCGCATTTCATCAATCAGGTCTGAAATGTCGCGATGGTTCTAATAGGCGGTGTCGTGTTGATCGTGTTGCAGCTCTTGCATCATATGCATCAATTCTTGTTGATGTTGATCTTGAAGTAAAAGAAATGCATAGATTGCTCTAATGGTGGCTGGCTAAGAATTATTTCCTGCTTGTTCTTCTTGTAGCGGGACATTTGGTTGGGGTGGTTGTTGATTCAATTCTGGTATTGCATTACCTACTCCTGCTTTATTATTCTGCACATTCGCTCTAGGGGCTGGTGCTTGAAGATCGTATATCCAATTTACAGCGATGTCAACTCTTGTTATATCCGGATTTGGTAGAATAATGCCTAGAACGACCTTGTGTTGCACCATCAGGTTATACCTTATATCCCTTCTTGCTTTGACAATATGGCTAGATTGGCAGTAATCAATATTCAGAAACTCGGCTTGCCAATAAGATAGTTGATCCAGCCTGTCTTGCAAATTCAGATATTGGGCAATAGAGGTGACTATACCCCCTATACATAAAGGTGATGTATTGGTGTTTCTCGATAGAAGTGATTGGATGTGGTTGAGAAGGAACAGAGCACATTTATACTAAGATCGAGAGTAAAGATGCAGTGCAGAAAATACATTTCCCTGGCGTTCACCTTGTTGTTGTTTGCTCTCCTGAATACTGTATTGGCTAGAACACGATGGAAATAGAAGATGCACGGATTGTGGATATGGATGGATAAAAGCTCATCCAAATAATTAACATGACTACCAGTTAAACATTCCCAAATTGCAAACGATCATGTCGTCCAATCTTCATCAGGCGAAGTTCTATATTCCACCCCTTCACCATGGTTAAAGTGGAGTATTTGACTCAGAGTATCTTGGTTCATGGTGTACTCCATGTTGAATAGTCTTAAAGTTGTTGTGCCGATTAGATACTGACCGGCTTCTAGAGTAGATGATGTTTGGTAGGAAAAAGAACTCAAGAACTCTAACGCGGGAGATTCATAAGTTGGAAGATTCACAGTGGCAATATGGTGTAGACCAGATTCGTGGAGCAAAAATTGCACACTTTAAAGCAATCCCAAGTCGCGTGAACAATCTGCATTGATATACTATGTTGGAAGTATACCTCTCTAACGAAACCTCCGGTAAAGGTGCTTTTGTCGGTGTCCGGCGGATCCATTTCTGAATACCATATAAGTGAGGTCTGGCTCCTCTCTTTCTTCCGAAGCTCTTCTGGCCATTTGGGAAAGGTGTTGGAAATGATATTGTTTAAAATGTAGAAGAGTTGCTGAAGAAAGTTGGTGTAATGATGAAATTCTCTTCAAGAGTTTATATAGAAGCAAGGTTTTAATGATGAAGAGAAGATGAGTGGAGGTACTTAATCGTATTTAGAGTGGTGTTTATTGGTGTGGAATGAAAATGTAACAAATGGGAAGTGATCTAAGCAGGTGATCAGAATCGGAGACGGCCGGAACGATAAATGGTCCTTCGAGCAAGTTGATGATGAGGAGAGGGTGGTGTACCTGCAAGGCACTCCAATGCTAAATAAGCAAATGATCAAGGTGAAGATAAGAGAATATTAGGGTTGTTAGGTTAAGAATGTCATACCTTACCCCCAAAGATATGAGGGTTTATATAATGGACATAGGAGGATTCTCATTAGTTGCCATATTTGGACTGAGATATGTGGATCCGCAAATATAGGCGTTCGAGCTGGCTAGGTCAAGATTGAGCGACTATGCCCGCAAGTAGCCGTTAAGTCGAGCATGAGGGACATAATAGGTGCAGTTTATGGGGGAACGAATCATGGATTCGATTGATCTATGTCAATCTAAAGGTAAGAGTGGGGTTCCAACTTTCTAAGGGATAGTATAATTGTAGGTATGTGGGGAATTTTGATTATGCGACTTTTGTGTACGTCTGTTCATGAATTGGTGTTTTGTTAGTTGAAATCTAAATAATGAAATCCTTAATGAAATTGATTTTATATTTACTTGGGTATGTAGTATGAATATTGTGTCAATATATTGAAATCAATTTAAAGGTTTTGTGTGTGATTTGAGAGGTTTTGGGGTTGAAAAACAAAGGAATCATATTATGTAAAATAGTAGAAAAATTTGTTTCAGCAGCTGAAACTAGTTACTAGGTTTGAACAAATTGGTTTCCGCTTAAAAATGTCAAAATAATGTGTTTCTGTCGAAGGAGAAATCGGTTACCAGTTTTGGAGAAACTGGTTTATTCTTTGAGATTTTGCCTAAATGTTTTTGTAAAAATGCAGAAACTGGTTTCTAGCATCTGGGAAACCGATTTCCTGTGTTTGTTGAGTCAAAAATATTTTTCCAACTTTGAAAATCCCAAATTTTGTGCTCGGGTGTTTGTTTGACGCGTCGTTCGAATCGTTGTAAGACTGAGAAAGTTGTCTATTCTTTAAAAATAGTTTTCAAAATAGTAGCGATGTATTTCCTGGAGTTGGGTGATTTTATATGAATTTTTGGTTGCATATTTTAAAATGATGTGTGAATTTTGTGATTATGATGTAATGTGCTATTGTGAAGGAGTTACAGTAGGTGGCTGGAAAAGGTGAGTGCATTGTTGATGGTTGACATCAATTTAGTGTGATGCTGGATTGCATGGTTGTGTTTATGGATTACATGGTTGGATAAGAGCGAGGTGAATACAAGTTATTTACATTATTGTTGGCTCTGGTCCTAGATGGAGTGGATCAGTAGCGAGGTGAACCAATTTGTTCACGAAACTGATGCATAAAGTCAGTGTTGTGTCTCATTGCACGTTTTGTTGTTGGCATAATGTTGTGATGTGTGATGGTTTATGGCTATTAATTCTGATTATGATGCAATGATGTGATAAATGAATTTAATAACTATGCATGATTATTCCTATATATTTATGGTTATACCGTTCTTTATATTGTTGTGATATCTCACCTCTTCTGTTTGAATGTTGTCTCTACGTGGGTAACATGCAAATAATCACGAGTAGTCCAAGTTGCGGAGTTCGAAGAGGTTGCTCTTCAGTTTTGTTTCGAGTCGGTGTTATGCCCTGATATGTAACATTGAGTTGAGGGATAAACGCTTGATTTAGTTTGTTTTGTTTTGGTGATTCATGGTGTAGTATTTTTAAACTTTGGAATATTTGATTTATGCTTCATATTTGGTTCGAAGTTAATTTGATGAACTTGAAGTATTTTCTACTGCCCAATGAAGTTGCTTTTTAAGACTGTGGCATTTATGTTTATTCCGAATGGTGTTATGTATTCATTTATTTTGAGCAAATTATGATTGATTAAGATGATATGGCATCCTAAATTCCTTGGAAAAAAAAGATTACTCTAATTATTATTATTATTCGTCGGGGAATTTAGGGTGTTACAACATGAGTTGGAGTTTATGATTGACTTAGTTCTTAGGACTAGTCCGGTATCGATGGCTCAATATCGGATGTCAGTATATGAGCTGGAAGAGTTGAAGAGTCAAGTTGAAGATTTTCTTGAGAAGAGTTTTATTCGTCCTAGTGTGACACCATGGGGTGCATCAATTTTGTTTGTTAAGAAGAAATAAGGTACTATGAGGTTATGTGTGGATTATAGACAACTGAGCAAGGTGACTATCAAGAATAAGTATCCACTTATGGGGATTAATGATTTGATGGATCAGTTGATTGGTGCAAGTGTGTTTAGCAAAATAAATTTGAGGTCTAGGTATCATCAGATTCATGTGAAGGTTGAAGATATTCAAAAGACTTCTTTTAGAACAAGGTATGGTTATTATGAGTATGCTATGATGTTGTTCGATGTGACCAATGCACCTGGTGTATTTATGGGGTTTATGAATAGAATTTTCCATCCATATATGGACAAGTTTGTGGTTGTTTTCATTGATGATATTTTGATCTATTCAAAGAGTGAAGAAGATTGTGCCGAGCATCTAAGGATTATGGTGTCTATGTTGAAAGAGGAGCAGTTGTATGCTAAACTTTATAAGTGTGAGTTTTGTTTAAAGGAAATGAGTTTACTTGGTCATGTGATATTGAGCGGTGGTATTGTTGTTGATTCGTCAAAGATTGAGGCTTTGTCTAAATGGGAAGCTTTGAAATTTGTTTCTGATACTAGAAGTTTTATTGGTTTAGTAGGTTATTATAGGAAGTTTATTGAAGGATTTTCCTAGTTAGATTTGTCGTTGATGAAATTGACTAGGAAGGGTCCAGCTTTTATTTGGAATGTACAGTGTGAAGCTGGTTTTCAAGAGCTTCTGAGAAGGTTGACAATTGTTCCTATTTTGATTTTGCCTGATTTTGAAGAATCGTTTGTTATGTATTGTGATGTTTCATCGATGGGTTTAAGAGGTGTGTTAATGCAGAATCGACAAGTAGTAGCTTATGCTTCAATGCAACTTAAAGTACATGAAAGGAATTATCTGATTCATGATTTAGAGTTAGCTGCTTTTGTGTTTGTATTGAAACTTTGGTTGCATTATTTTTTTGGATAGAGATTTGATGTGTTTAGTGATCAAAAAAATTGGAAATATATGTTTAATCACAAAGAGTTGAATATGAGGCAGAGGAGATGGTTGGAATTCTTGAAGGATTATGATTTAGTTTGAATTACCATCCTGGTAAAGGGAATATTGTGGCTGATGCATTAAGTAGGAAGCTCGTTTCCTATGTCGATGTTGATGGTGCAAGAGTTGGAATTACTTGAGCAATTTCGAGATATGAGTTTGATTTGTGAAGAGACTTCTTCTAGAGTTAAGCTTGGTATGTTGAAGCTTACTAGGTGCATTCCTGATGTGATTCGAGAAGGTCAGAAATCTGATTTGGTTTTGGTCGATAAGTTGACGTTGATAAATCAAGGTCGAGGTGACGATTTCTAGATTGATGAGAATGGTATCATGAGATGTCATGATAGAGTTTGTGCTCCGGATATAGGAGATTTCAAAACGAGGATTCTTGAGGAAGGGCATCATAGTGGATTGAGTATTCATCCTGGAGCTACTAAGATGTATCAAGATTTGAGGAAATTATTTTGGTGGATAGATATGAAGAAAGAGATTCTGGAATTTGTGCATTATTGTTTGACTTCTAAGAAGTCGAAGATTGAACATCTGAAACCATCTAGTTTGATGCAATCGTTATGTATTCCTGAATGCAAATGAGATAGTATTTCTATGGATTTTGTTTTTGGTTTTGTAGATTTAGTATAATTCTAGATATAAAGCACGGGTCCTTACGAACTCGCGAGGTATTTCTTTTTCGTTAATTGGATGTCGTTGTGATAATGAAAAAGGGGATATATATATATATATATATATATATATATATATATATATATATATATATATATATATATATATATATATGTGTGTGTGTGTAATATGTTTTAGATGTTAGTTTTGATATTGTTGGCTTGGTCATAAGTGCATCGATCAGGATCTTATAAGAACTTGCAAGGTCTTCCTTTGAAGTTTATTGGACGTCACTTGGGTTGTTCCTAGCCAAGGGTCGGTTCCCCCTCCTCCGAGTGAAAACCATATCAGAGGTAGATGAAGAACAAAAGTGAAATGAAATTGTGTTAAAAAATCTTTACTCCGATTTGGCACCTACTCTATATATCGAGAGAAGATAATAACGAACTAGCTATTTACTCGCCGTCCTTTGCGGATGACCATCGTATGTGCTTTACGGTTGAAATCTCTTGGGATCATTAAAGTATTTACCTTCATTGCTCGAGAACGATTCGGTAAAAGTGGAACTTTATCAAATGACCAGCCATTACACAATGACCGATTATATTATTTTGGAGTCTTTCCGCTTGATCCAAAATAGTAATACATATGAGGAGAGAAACAATTAACATATAAAAGATAATAGAAAATTGAAGCAGAACGACACATGTATTCACGATTTATAAAAATGAAAAAATTAAATGAAGACGATGATCACCATGTCAATGTTGGTTGAAAATATACATGTTAAATAAATTTCATATCACTTAGTTTTATAAAGGAAAAAAGAGTTCTAGACTATAATGGATTCAAATTGTTCATTATAAAACACACAAATCAAAAAAACTTTAAATTTATATTTAATTTTTTTATGCTTTTTACACTCTTATGATAGAATATTGTTAGAGTTAAATATTTGTTTTCAAGATTGAGGGTGTTGGGGAGCCTTGGGTGATAAGGATAATATGTGTTATATAACAATTTTTATATAATATTATTCTGTTTTTTTCCCTTAAAATTTTTGCTTTAAATTCGTGGTTGTTATTATATTCTTCTTTTTCTTTCTATGCATTAGTTATTTCTAACACACCATTCGTCTATTTTCTCTGCAATTGCGTAGTTTTTGTATATTTTAACTTTTTGAGTATGTGAAAACAACTTCTTTTTTTTTTACATAAAAGCATATTTCATTAAACGCTCCTAAAGTTTAAATATGTGACCATTTTTCTTTAAAAATTTTATATTATAAACACATAATACAATGCTTTTGATCCTCCTAATCAAAAATTATTGGTAAAATGAAGCTAAACATAATTTTGAATAAATCAATGAAATTCCCATATTTGATTTGGATTAACCATTTAATCTCCTCGTTGAGACATTATTCCTACACTATTATTTCCTTTTTGTCTATTTTCCCTTCTCTTTTATGAAAGGCTAAAGTAAAATGTAATAATTTGAACCAAAACAAAATTTAATAATGAAAGGTCAGCCAGAAAAAAATGAATTTTACTAATTGCCAAAAAAAATTTATGTGAAATCTTAATGAAGGTTAAGTGATTAACTTGATAAACACAAAGGATAAACACACCACATTAACATATTTAAGAGACACTTAACAACTATTCTAATTTGTAGAAAGGTTTTTTACGATTCTATAAATGCCAAAAATAATCTTCGTTGTCTACATCTAAAGATCAATATTTGTTTTCCTCTTGTATACAAAAATAGAAAAATATGGCTTATACTCAGATGTTTGTGTATGTTGTAACCCTATTAGTATTACTATTACTAGTTGAAAATGAAGCACACTGTAAGCACATTTTCAAATAGTCATTTGAATTATTTTTACTACAATCATATACAATCTTCTTCTTTACTTTATAACTAGTTTAATTCCCTAATAATTGCACTTCTTAATTATTCTTGTTTTCAACCGCAGATGGTCCATTTTCTTGTCTAACTGATGAGGATTGTCCTACGCGTAAATGTCCTGATCCTCATGTTTGGAAGTGTTTATGGAATGAATGTGTTTGTAAGAGGCAATAATTTTAGTAGTATTTTCTAAGCCTATAGTTTTACTTGTATGTCAGAAATTTGTTACACAAATGATTTCTATTACAGTTCCTTCAGATTATGTTCTGTTATGATTTAAATATTTATGTCAATCTTAAAATAATATTTTAAATTATCCAAGTGTTTGTTACATTCTTTTGTGGATACATTTAGAAAGCTCCCCCTAAGTGTTATATATATATAGTAAAAAAGAAGGGATCAAATTACACTTGAATAGTTACATCATGAGTTACACTCGCTCAAAAATGTCACTTCGGATTAATATTTTTTAAAATCAACCGTTGGATTGAAACATATCATCATATTGATCATACCTATAAAGTTTAAGATTAATCTATACAGATTTACTATACAATCATAATATCCAAAAATTAACGTCAAAATGGACTTTCATATAACGTTAATTTTGATGTAGTCCAATGACATAGTAAATCATTATAAATTAATCTCAAACTTTATAGTTATGATCTATACGATAGTATGTTTCAATCTAACGGTTGATTTTAAAACATATTAATCCGAAGTGATTTTTTTGAGCGAGTGTAACTCTTCAGTGTAATTTGATCCTTCTATATATATATATATATATATATATATATATATATATATATATATATATATATATATATATATATATATATATATATATATATATATATATATATATATATATAATGTAACTATTTTAAATTTTAACCATTAACAAAATTGAATTAAACAACTATAATAACTAACTTATTGTTATGAAACTAAATAAATAATAGAAGAGAGAAAGAGAAGAATAAAGTATATTTTATTATTCATATTTTGAGTGACTGTTTCAAGTACAATATGAATCATGTTTATAGGACATATGCAATAAATAGAAAATCAATTGAAATGACATAATTGATGGACATCCAAAATCATACCATTTATAACACTCCCCGTTGGATGTCCATAAAGAATATGCCTCGTTAAAACCTTATTAGAAAAAACTCAGTGGAAAAATTCTAGTGAAGGAAAAAGAGTACAATATTATTTTTAGGGAACTACCTTATTTCTAATCAATACAAATTATTACAAATAAGAAATAAAATTATAGGGAGACAATCATCGTTTATTTATAATACAGCCCCTTGGATGTTTGTTCTAGATATGACTCGTTAAAATCTTTTTAGAAAAAACCCTGAGGGAAAAAATCTAGTGAAGGAAAAAGAGTACATATCCTTTTAAGAAAAACTCACTTCTCTCCCTCAGCTGAGTGGATTAATTTCTCCTCCTCGACTAAATGATCATTTCTTTTATGATGAAGACCAATATATTGCAGGGAAAAGTCTGCAAGATTATCACATGAACAAATTTGTTGGAGCTTATATCATCACTTTTCTGAAGATCACGAGTGAAAAGAACTTTGAAGAAATATGTTTTCTTTGATATCATTTAATGTAATCATCTTTGAATTCAGTAATCCATGTAGTGTTATATTCATATATGGTTGTTGTATTTCTTTTTTCTAAAAGTCAACCCACAATTATTTTGTGTGTGTTGAGTTTGAGATCTCAACTAAACGCATTTTTGACTTGCCTCATGTAATGCAAAAGAAATTATTCATAAATAATGAAGTTGTTGCTGTGATTTGTTTCACAGGTCTCCGAGAAATAGTTGTACCATTATGAGAATTTGACAAACAAATAATTTGTGCACAGTACCATTATGGAGATTTGTCAAGTGACTTATTTATTCATAATGTTTTAAATATAGTTTGGATACTTTGGAATAAAACAAACACATGGACATTTACCCCTAAAATAATGAAGTATGTTTTGACTTCATTCCAATGTCTCCGTGTAGGCGAATAGCTATATCTTGTTAATAGAGTAATAGTACTTGATACCTCATGGTATACATAATTAGCAAGATAGACTAGTGCTTAAATTACACTGAGATATGGTACTTTAGGACCAACTAATTTTTCATCCTCTTCTCGGGGTCTAAAAGACTCTATACACATCCAATGATCTATCATCATAGAAGTAGATAACAAACGATATTTATCCAAATAGGAATATTTTAACATGTTTGTTATATACGACATTTTTTCATATAGAAATGTTTTAACACTTTTTCTGTATAACCTTCTATGTGTACGCAAATTCTATTGCCTAAATGTTCACCTTGTATGAACTTTGTCTTTTCCAAGTCCTTCACATCAAAACATTTCTTTAAAAATTTATAGATTTTGGAAACTCTTCATGAATTCCAATAATATTTATGTCATATGTAACACTCCTTCTAAATTACCCCGCGAATTAATATTTAAATCAGAGTTAACATATAACAAAGGGGCATTACAATTCAAATTAAAATATAAAATATCAAACAGTAGTCATGCTTTATTGAAGAACTTTATTAAAATAGTCAAAACCAATGATATGTTCTACACAGCGGAGAATAGCAACAAAACCGGAATAAACTTCAATTCAAATGTTATTCCCAAAATAAATGAAAGAACAATGAGTACAAAACAAAACTCTCAACCAAACGTTCCCCGGTGTTACAACTATCAGAGCATGACACTAACACGCGGATAACTAACTAGCACAGCTCTATAAGCCATCCTCACCAACTCTTGGGCTGCTAACTTTAATCTGAAATCATTAAAGTAAGGGTGAGATTTCATCGCAATATAAAATGCATTATACGTTTCTAAAGACAACGGAACAATTCAATACATTATTTCACGCTCATTAGCATAATCAGATTTCAGTACACAATTGCAATTCACACAGTTCATTATGCACAATAACAACAACAATGAAATTATAACACCGGAAACCATCCTAACATGTTATAATTTCACACAAATGCAAATGCACGACTCTATCCATGTGGTACCAAAACGTGAACTAAGTCACCAACATCGATTCGTCCATAATAACCCGGACATGAATCCAGCCTCACCATCCATAATCACCCGGGAACGGTTATTGGAAAAATCTCACTAATTTCGCTCAATGAGAATTAGCTACCACCAGAATGTATATGCATGCACATCATAAATCATGCAACATTCAAATAAGTTTATGATCACACCAACATCATAAACCAAATCAAAACCAAAACATGATATCTCCACCGATCATGCATACATCAAAAAGCATAAAACATGCATTAACAATAGACGCAGCACCTAAGTGTATAGTCCACAATCCAAATCGGTTAGAACAAATCTAACCTATTCGTCACATTTCTAGAATTACATTTGGTTCATAAAATTGGAAAATCGACACTTTTAAAATAAAATCCATGGAATAGTAATTTCTCAATTTTATCAAATAGTACGTTTAATTTAGAGAACGCTGCCCAAAACGGCACTCAATTCAGAGTTACGGTTTGGAAAGTACAAGTTTTCAAAGTTTGAAACATTTTTTAAAATAACACAGTGGTAACCGGTTCCTCCCAGGGAGAAACTAGTTCCCACAAGTTTGAAATAACACGCCCCCTGAAAAATGTATGGGAAACCCGGTTCCTCCAGGTTGGGGTCCGGTTCCCACTAAAAATATGGTTTTCCTTTGTAAAAATTTAACTGGAAACCCGGTTCCTCCCCAGGAGTAATCGGTTCCCACTAAGTCAGAAATCATTCTCCCTGATTTTTGTACCAGGACCCGGTTCCTCCCACATGGGAACCGGTTCTTACGACCTGCAGAACCCAAAAACAACAGTTTTGACAGCAGCATTCCATCCAAACTTTTCCTTTCCAATTCCATACGGATTAATGCATCAAAACATCAAAATTCCAACCAGCAAACACCAATACAACACACATAACATAATTTCATCATCCCGAATAATTCCATATCATTACTAATGGTTCTAATTCATACAATTCGACGCATTTCGGGGATAATTCTACAAACCTAGATTATCAAATTTCAAGTGTCCTAACATACTCAATCATTCAATTGAATCCCAAAATCCATAGGCATTATAATTGAATAAAATCACCCCTTACCTTGCGATTATTCTTCGAATTCCGACGCTTTGGCTTTTTCCCTCTTTCTCCTCTCTTCTCCAATGCACGTAGAGTGAAACTTCTCAATTCCTTCTCTTTTCCTCTTATTCCTTATTTTATTCTTTTTATTATTCCAATATTAAAAATAAAATAATTAGAATAGGTAGAGTGTTTTACTCCTCACACCCTCCAATTTAACTTCACACCCCAACACTTCCATTCTATTTAATTAATTAATTAAATTCAATAATCCAAAAATACTAATAATTAAACTTTTAATTAAATTAATAATTAAAATTCTAATTATTTAATAATTGAATAATTTGGGGTGTCACATCATACACATAGACATATATTACTTCAAATTATTTTCTAGACCTTTTTATAAAAATACAAGGATAAACAGAGTTATTTGTATATCTTTACCTTAGTAAATATTTATCAAGACTATTATATCACATGTGTCCATATTATTTTAACCCATAGAGATAGTTATTCAATTTTATCTCCTTATCAAGTGACTCATACAAATAAGATGTTACAATATCCATCATCTTCAAATCTAGCCCTTCATGTGCTACAAGGCTAATTAATTATCGAAACTTAATAGAATCCACTACAGGTGGATAGGTTTCATCAAATTCGATCTTAATTCTTTGTGAAAATCATTGAAAAAACACCAAGCTTTATTTTCATCCTTCTTATTTCGCTTTTCACAAAAACTTATTTATATCAAATTGGTTTCACGCCTCGAGGTATTCAGACTACAGGTCCAAAAACAATTCGCTTTTAAAGTGAATTTAATTATTCTTCGATTGAATCTATTTATTTTTGTCACTTTTCACTTTATCTATAATCTTGAATAGACTTTGATTCACGGTCTATTCATTTGGAAAATTCTCAATTTGTCTACAATCTTTGATAGACTTTGTTTCACGATCCTCGTTAACATTTATCATCTTTAGCGCTATACTGTATACAAATACATTGTCAATGTCTACTTTATTTGGGCCATCTTCTTGGTATAGGACTTTTAACATTGGAACCGATTTTACTACCACGCTTCAAGCGCGGATACAACTCATTTGTATTATTTGATTATCCAATAGAAAAATCCACTTTGAGTGGAGTATTAGCCGCTGATAATTTGTTTCGTAAATTTTGCAAATTAATTGTGTTTTGAACTTTGAGGGTCAAAATAATATAATAATTTTATTTCAAATTGTTCATTTGAACTTCTGGTTCACACTCTGAGCTGCTTATTTTCTCCCCTTAATATTGGGAAAACTAATTTATCAATTGATAATCAGTCTACTGGGCTTCAAGCACATATCCAATTATCGGATCAAGATAAACCTCAAATACGATATTCATATAAAATAAATTTTCTCAACATTCTTTCAAAACTCATCTTAGTGTACTATACTGGAGCAATTGAATTATACCCAACACATCCAAAAGTTTGCTTAGATATTAGGTTATTAACGTAAAATAATTTGTAAGTTAACAGGAGAATTAACATATACTATTTTATTGGCTTAGTACGGATAAATTTCTCAATATTCGTATTTTCTGTGTTTCAAATATCTAACTTAGAATTTGTGATCTCACAAGTATCAACCATACAATTAACTTTAGACGTCTAAAGAAAGGATCTTCAAGTCCATTTTTTTAAAGAACATATGTTACTTGATGTTCAATATTAATTTTAATAATATATGTGATACTTATCAAGAAAGTTCTTAAAAATTCAGAAATTGAGATCTGTATGAGAAAACAACTTCAGAAACTTCTGGTTGCGAGTAGACAATAAACATTTGGATGATATTTTAGTCAATTTAACAATTGTCATGAGAAACTCACATTCTTAGAATTTTATTTTCATTTAGAAACACACAAAATTTATTGGATTGAAGAAACTTCTAGTTCTTCATCACGAGTTTTCACATCATGGTACATATTCGTGATCTTTTAATTGATAAAATAATTTTACAAACTTCTGGTCGTGAGTAAAAACAAACAAATGTTTTATCTTTTAGTCGATACAATAATTAATATAGTAAAATATTTAAATAGTCTACACGATTGGTGTATTGATTCTTAAATATCACCATACATATATTATATAAAAATTCAACTTATAAAAGTTTAATTTCCTTTAAAAACATACCAAATATATTGGATTGAAGAAACTTTAGTTTCTACAATATTAATTTTCCACATCATAATACATTCGAGATGACTCAGTCGATTTTGCCAACAACACACTTAAGTGTGATTTGTAAACTTCTTGTTTATAATAATACATATATGTATTTTAATCCTTCTAATTTTTTTGAATCAACCATATATAATATTCTCTAATAAATAAATCTTCATAAATCATACATACATGTTTTTATATGATTTAATTGTTATAAATTAAATCTAAATTTATTTCATATACAATAATGTTATTCTAATCATACATTTAACCAAAAGAACCGTATGTAATTCAATTTTATTTTATCATAAAAATTAAATAAATTCCATACAAATATAGAAATCACATTACTACTAATTAAGACCGATAGTCAATAGAGAAATTAGTCAAAGTAATAATATCTTATTCCTTAATTACTATAAGCTACATATTATATAATATAATAAATAAATAAAAACACAATATCTTTAAAATTGTTGTAGCAAATGATATTAACTAAGCAATATCAAAATTATCTTAAAATATTAAACACACCTAAATATTTGAAAAGTGTCTTAATTTAGAAATTTAATAGCAGCAATAAAATTCATAAAGTTGAGTAATTGATACATAAACATATTATGTGATATGTTTTCAATTGAAATATACTAGATCAAATATGTTTGTATAAATTAATTAAATTTATTAAAATTAAATATATAGATTTATAATCTCAAACATGTAACAAATTTTATTCAAACAATTTTGAAGAAGTTTTCTAACACAATTAAATTTTAGAGAAAAAAATTTAGAATAATATAAACATTTATAAACAATAATCTAAAAAATAATCATCTTTATGGGATGCGCTAAAATTATTAGTTTGTAAATGATGATCTTAAAAATATAATCATCCTTCTGGGATGATTATCCAAATGTGTTATAAATATTTTTATAAATAATAATCTAAAAAAAAATATAATCATCCTTCTGGGATGATTTAAAGTTATTTGTGTCATTCTTCTGGAATAACAATCATTTTATGAGAATATTACAATTTTTTAGATCAAAATAACAAAAATATATTTATGAAATCCTTTTGAGATACTCCATATTAATCTTTTCATTTTTCATTGATGCAATTATTTTGCTAATTTTTAACATAATTGATGCAATTTTTCTAGGATTTATTAATATTATTGATTCAATTCTTTTGGGATTCCTTTTTATTATAGATCAAATCCTTCTAGCATTCATTAATATTATAGGTTCAATCTGCGATTATTAAATATTATTGATACAATCATTATGGGGTCCTTCTGGGATTGTTTAACATGATTGATGCAATTATTTTATGATGCATAAAAATCATCTTTCTGATCAATGGAAACAAAATATGTTATCAATAATAATATAAAATTTTAAGTTCTTCTTGAACTATAAATAATTTCATCAATCAAAATTAAAATATAATCATTTGCATAACTCTTACTATAATATTATTCAAGAACTCAATATCAAATATTTTATTAATAAACATAAAAATATTTTCATTTCTTCAGTTATTCAAGAACTATAAAATAAATAAGTTATTTTTTCTATCCTTCGGGATACTTTATATGTTCTTCAAGAACTATATTAAAATTTCATTATTTTTTTCATCCTTCAAGCATGTTTTATATCAAAAATTCATTATTTTTTCCCATCATTCAAGGATATTTTATATGTTCTTCAAGAACTATATTAGAATT
This sequence comes from Vicia sativa, assembly GCA_021764765.1. NCBI lineage: Eukaryota > Viridiplantae > Streptophyta > Magnoliopsida > Fabales > Fabaceae > Vicia > Vicia sativa. The sequence goes on along the minus strand of CM038793.1, from coordinate 267,789,830 downwards.
TCATTATTTTTTCATCCTTCAGGACGTTTTATATCAGAAATTCATTATTTTCCATCCTTCAGAGATGTTTTATATGTTCTTCAGGAACTATATCAGAAATTTATATGTTCTTACTATATCAGAAATTCATATGTTCAGGAACTATATCAGAAATTCATATGTTCGAGAACTATATCAGAGATTCATATGTTCTTCAGGAACTATATCAGAAATTCATTATTTTTCCATTCTTCATGGATATTTGATAATTTCTTAAGGAATTATATATTAAATTATTATTTTGCTATTCTTCATGGATGCTTGATAAGTTCTTCAGAAACTATATAACAAATTGTTATTTTGCAATCCTTTAGGGATGCTTAGTGAGTTCTTCAGTAACTATATAATAAACTATTATTTTACAATCCTTCAGGGATGGTTTCTCATATAACATCATATCAAAACTCAAAGTAAATAAGTTTAAAAAAACATAAAAGAAAAGATTAATATTACCTTTCTTTTCATGTTTGGTAGAGTTTCGTGCTGATAACGTGTTATGAAACTAAATAAAACAATAGAAGAGAGAAATAGAAGAAAAGAGTATATTCTATTATTCATATTTCGAGTGAGTGTTTCAAGTACAATATGAGTCCTATTTATTGAACATATCAATAAATAAAAAATCAATCGAAATCATATAATTGATGGACATCCTTAATCATATCATTTGTAACACTTATTTATTTTTTAGGAAAAAATTAATTTATGTATTTTTTATTTCATTTAAATATGGAGATCACATTTTTTACTATGTAAAATTTATTAATCAATAAAATGAAAAATTACAAAAATGGATTGAGACCTGATCCAAAGATAAAGAAAAAAAGGATAAAACATTACAAAAATAAAAATTAAAAACAATAAACAAAAAAGATAAAATAAACTAACAAAGTTAACAATGTCTCTTTAATAAAGATTATATTTAAATTTACATGTAAATTTAAAATATATTTTAAATTATAAAATAAATAATAATAATAATAATATTATAAATTCAATTATATTAAATAATTATATAAAACAATTAACTGTAAAATGGAAAAACGAAATACATTTTTTTATATATTTTTTGTCTCAAATAAAAGTAAATATTAATTAAAATAATATAAATATTTTGCTGATAGCGTTCCATGAAAAAAATAGAAATTTTTAAAGGTGAGAAACACAAGAAGGGGCGGAGGGTTTTTAATTAGGTTTCACCAAACTAATTTATAATCTCTTTTCGCTGATGAAAGATAAACATAGCTTAAAACATAAAAATAAATGAACACAATTATTTTTATCCTGATTCACTGTTAACTAAACTACTACTTTCCATCCTTTAAGGTGATTTGCTTTCAACAAGGACTTAATCCACTATAATCAAACTGATTACAGATAACCCACAATAAGTCTAATCAATCTTATTGGCATCACCAATAAGTTTGTCGATTCTTATTGTAAATCCACTCAAACTGCAGCAAGAGTCTTCTTGAGATGTAATCTTCACCTAGTCTCTTAAGGAATTACTAATACTTTCAATTTATTACAGATTGCTTCTTTTAAGAAGATTACACATACGTTTCAGTACAAAGAAAAACACCTAAGTGTTTTACAGCAAAATACGAGCAACAACTCCTTGCTTATTTACAAAACTATACACAGAAGTTTTCTCTAAAGAGTTGCACAATGCTTTGATTTAGTTTTGTTGATCTTGATTTAATCCGATAGATTTTTCATTGTAATTTTGATTCTTACTTTTCTTCAACTTCCTAGTCTTTCTTTTATAGCTTGTAAAAGAGATCCATTGAAAAGGTTGAAAGGTAATCGAAAACCTAGTTGTTTGTTCTCAACAGTCACAATGAGAGTGGTTTACAAGACAGTACGAAAACACTGTCCTTGTGCCGCCCTAGAGAATAGAGGTCACAAAGCACTTTATGTACCTTTTGTACAACATGACACGTTAACCATTTTGAACTTCTTCTTATCTTAAGAGGCCTCAGATAATTTGAATGTTTGAAGTTGTTGTAGAAGAATCACTCTTAAGTCTTAGAACCTAAGTCTTGGAGTCTTTAGAACTTCTCCTATCGAAACCTCGTCTTCAGAGTCTTTAGAACTTGGTTGCTAGAACTTGCTTTTATTCAGATCATCATATTTTGTTCAGCAAAACCTCATCTTTATAATCTTCTGAACATGTAACACATAGAAGAAAATCTTTAGAAGGCCTCTAAAGCTTAACCATAAAGTCACGATTAGAATCTCTTTTACTAACGTTCCTAAGAACCATTACTTAAGATGGATTATAGAATCTTGACTTCAACTATAACATGTATCCACATGTTTTCTTCTAGTAGTGTCTATGTTCAGAACCTGATGACATCACACCCCTTGATACCATGTTTATAACATTATAGCAGCAACTACAGACTAGAACGTAACTATTAGACTATACAATTGTTCTTTATGATATCATGTAAAGTTATCATCAAAATCTTAAGGCCATGTGTATAAACTCTCATGGTTCTTAAAATCTCCCCCTTTTTGATGATGGCAAAACAATGTATTTTGATAGAACAATTTATACACAGTAATCATCGTAACCGAAAAATTCTAAGTTAACCTCACAACTCCCTCTGAATTTGTTAATCCCAAAATTTCATTTATGCTTGTTCAGAGTCTTCCCTTGAGCCCAAGACTCACAAAATAAATTTTGAGTTTTCAGAACATAGAAATAGAGAAGTAATACTTCCCTACAATAACTTATCAATGTCTGACTAGAACACATGATCTTCATCTCAGTACTTGGTTACTATCAGAACTTGATGAAGAATCAAAACTTGATTTTGAGCCTAATTGAATAATGCTTCGCATCATTTATCAGTACTTCTATTTCGTTATTCTAATATCACAACCATAGCACTATACTTTTGGAGAATTTATGTAACACCCCATACATACATTGGCTAGGATATACATATTTGGCATTAAATGGTGCAAGAAACATATAACTAGATAAAAACAAACAAGAATTTAAAGCTGAATTCAATACCAATTCCAATCATAATGTATCCAAAAAGCTTGTATTCGACATTACACAGAGGAAAGATAATATCTACAGAGGTCTTCCTGCCTTCTGCTCATCTGCAGTCCTCGAAACTGACCATCTAGGAATTCTACTATTATGACCTGCTCCTGAAAAAATAATAAGAGGATTAGGGTGAGATTACTAAATCTCAGTAAGCCTCCCTATCTTAGGGGGTTCGCTCGGTTCTACAGGGTACATGCATCACAAACGGATTCACCTAGAATCTAGGGTTATGCCTCACGGCTCGGTTTAAGTACATCACAAGGGAACACCACCACTAGAAGTCCCTTGACTAACCAGTGAGGTGGTAACAAACACAATATCAAACAAACACAAATATGCAAACCCGTACCCTTGTTCGAGGAATCGAGGAGTACGTTAATACCTTTACCATGGTTACACTTCCACGTTCTCGGTCAATACCCCAATGCCTAATGTCAAGAGACTCGCACCAATCCATCGCAAGAAGAAATAGATCATTCCTATATGGAATTCCATCCGCGAAGAGTACATGAAGTGAATTTTGCCTACATGGTGTCACAACCACGTCAATCATCTATACGTTGATGAATTACACAAGCACGAAAACGCCGTCTCGACGCATGGCCCACCGGGTGATAGCCTAGTGGTGTAGCCTATGTGGCACCACTAGAGGTGAGTTATATACCAAAGGATTTCCTATATGGAATTTTCCTCCCCACTATACCAAGCAATACAAATGATTTCAAGGTGGTATTCCCTCTTTCACCGGCCCACACAAGCACATCGCCTTTGGTAGCTTAGACGTGTACGACATACCCATTACACACAGCAAGGTATCCCAGATCACACAGCAAGGCACAAACAAAATTACACACATCATTAGTCGTGGTCATAAGTGATTTACGTCCTAGTATGAGGTCTACTCCGATTTCAAGCATATGTTCACCGAGATCACACAACACGACACACACAATCATATGCATATCAACCCGTAGGCAACACATCCGAAACGTCTTCCCCGAAAAAATTGGAACATAATATTATATAATTCTCAATAATAATGCACTTTCCACACATGCTCTTTATCATTTAAAATCGATCTTTCTGATTATTCACATCATGCTTAATCACAAATTAGTATCCATGAAAATGAATATAATCAATTTAAGTCATTATAGCAAACAGTTCTTGAAATGAGAACCATTCTATACATTTGGGGAAAATAATGTAGTTCTGCCCAGTAGGGCGCACTGAGCGGAGGTACGTCGCTGAGCGGCCTCTGCAAATTCAGAATTTTCCAAGATATAGTAGGGCGCGCTGAGTGCGGCCCCGACCACTGAGTGCAGTCTGCAAAACTCAGAAAAACCAAAATAGAAACATTTCTGTTCCAGGGTTCCAAATCCTAATTTCCTACTTCCAAACATTCACCCACAATATCAAATCATGAAAAGCAAGATTATAAGGCATTAATCATCATCATTATCATGCATGCATTTCCAATTACACTCAATTTCCCAAAAATCCCAATTCTTTTCATAAAACCGCATCTTCCCCAAAGTCTCTAATCTAATGAGACTCACCTTGCATCTAAGGAGGCTAGGAAGGTGTTAATTCTGCTATAGATCTCCATTCTTGCCCAAGATTTTGCCTCCAACACCATGAAATCCGTAACTCTCATTTCTCCCACTTCTATTAAAATCACAAATCTTCAAACACGTTTTTCTCCATACTCCTGAATCTCCAACATGGAAAGTTTATACGCAAAACGTAGGGAATTTCGTAAGCTTTCCAAAAAATCAAGAATCAGCTCAATCGAAGTTACGAGTAGAAAGATATTACATGTTTAGTATAGGTTGTTCATGGAGTGTGAAAATTGAAGAATGGTGATGGACTTTATGTTCTTCTTCTTTCCTCTCTCTCTCTTTCCTTTTCCGCAAAATCTGATTTGTTATAACATAACACCAAACAAGGCCTTAAGGACCATGCAAGAATGTTAAATTTCCAAACATTCCCTTTAACTAAGTGGTATTTACTCATGTGCCACTTAGTTAGTTTCTAACTAACTCCTTAGATAATTCAACCATTATTTTTTTAATTGCCATTAGGAAAGGACATTTAAGAGATCTATCTCCAAATATTTCATACTTGTGGTTAGATAAACATGTGGTGCTACATTGACATAATATAAAATAGGTGTGTTACATTCTCCCCCCTTAAATAGAATTCGCCCTCGAATTCCTTCTAACCACCATGACAACATGTATCTTACATCTTCTTCTAACAATGGGACAAACGTTCTTTACACTCCCTATTTGGTTAAACTCTACGACTTCTTCCGAAAGTCGCTCTATTCAAGAGAACACCACTCTCTGCTACGGTCACGTCCTTAATAATCCTGACTAGAAACCTTAGTCGTCACATAACACATTCTTTTGATACTCTGCTCAGACTTACTTGGAAATAGGTTCCTTCAAGGTTTCCCAACTTGGACCACTCGCACCAAGTTGCATAACTCCATATTCCACGACAGTCTATTCTGGTTGGACATGTCTCATCCTTAACATTTGTCAAGCTTATCCTTGCTTAACATATGACACTGAACTTTACTTCTTCTCGTCGGCTACTTGCATCATCTCGAATATATACGTATCCTATGCGTCGTCTTTTTTATGGCAACATTCAAATTTACTTCCGCTTGCGTCTAAACAAGGTCACATAACCGCTCATCAATTCTTCGATCCTGATCTCTAGTTCTCCGACGCTCAAATTGGCTTACTCCAACTTATCTTCCTCGCATTGAAAAGCCTCTTACTTCTTTTCCTACTTCAGCATTAGACGAAACATCTCTGCCAGAAACCACAAGGATGTACAATCCCATAACCACAACTTTGGCATTCAACAACTCCACACAACATCTGCTGACAAAAATCAAATTCTATAAACACAATACGTTCATCTTCCTTTAGTGTAACTAACTCTGCAAGTAGGGTTAGTTGTCCTTTTATACGAGTAGCAGCTAGGGCTACGCTTCACATCAGTCTTCAGATATTTCCATTAGTTTCTCCATGAAAGTAAGATAAAAGCTCTATAAAAGTATTGCATCAGAATGTTATATAAACTTGCTAACTTTAAGCAAACAACTTACATAAAATAATGCCTAGAATTTCTACACAGAAAAACCAGTTCAGTTCTGAGCACATGTCAAGACATAAGTTTTGACATCTTATAAAAACTGCTGATACATTTTGCTTCACATGTTAAGGCATTCTTCATGACATTTTTTGAGCAAAATGATTTACCAAAATTTCTTCCAACACAGAACTAACACACATAATTCACTAAACATTCCATTCGCGGTAAACACATGGAAAATACTTGGCCACGTGATGAGAAAGACTATATCAGACTCCTGCCGCTCTGTGTCCTACCATACTCTTTTTCGGCCAATCAAAACATCAAAACAGCTAACAACCAACAAATTATTTTCCCACTAACATAACAAAACAAAAATATATTTTCGAAAACGATTAAGGAGAGATACTTTTAAAATTAACGGCGAACTATGTCTACGATCACTCACTTGTCAAACCCATACAAGGTTCAAGGAAAAATTCGAAGGAAATTATACGTAATCTTATAAAAAAACAACAACCAACACTACGAACTTCAAAATTAGACTGATTTTTTGCAAGGAGATACGTAGGCACTCAGTTAAAACCGAGGCGAGTCCAACTATTAAAAAATTTAAACCTGATTCCTAAACCTTTAACCTATACCCTAATATCCTTGTGAATAAGATAGACGAATGGTTCCTAACACCTTCCCTTTGTCTAAAGTGAGTCAAGAATCTAGAATCTCTATATCAACTTTAGGGTTATCCCGTTATATTCCCTTCCTTAGGATAAAAATTAATGGTGGCGACTCAATATTTTTAGCTGGTTGCTAGAGTTGGCGACTCTACTGGGGAATTCAATCCTAGGGTTTTAGAAATTTTTGGGTTTAGGGTTAGTTTAGGGTTTTTCTACTTTTTTGATTTTTTATATATTTGGTTATTTTAGTTTGCTTTATTCATTCGCTTTTATATTATATTCATTGTCATGTTATTTTATTATATTGTTGCGGGTTTTTAAATTTTAAAAAAAATGCTTTCAAAACCCTAAGAAAAAAGGTTCGTCTATTGGCCAAAGGGATATATCATCCCTATTAGTTTTTGTGACGACTTCGCCTAGAGTCGGTGGAATTCCAAAAAAGGAATATATCTCAAGAGGTATCCTCTAGGGAGATTGAAATTTGGAATGAAACCTATGACTCTTTGTATAACCCAAAAAAGAAATCTTGTGGTGAGACTTTGTACGACCTTAGAGACGAAAGTTTCATTCTACAATGAGGCTCCGCTTAAGGGAGGCCCTGGTGCCTTTCCCTTTGGTGTTATCCATGATACCCTCAAGGAAACCACCTTTTGGGGAGGGTAGAATATCCGTAGGACGAAACAAGAAACCTACGTACTAAGGAAACTATTTTCATCCCATCCTTCATAGGATTTTTTTTGTAATTTTAAACCTAGGTAGTGCTACCTCTTACTATTAGTATACCCTAAACTAGTTGAGGTATTCTTTGGTTTAGCCCGTATGGACTTCCATGCGTATGTTACTATCCCTAGCCTGTAGCGATTCCCCTTTGTCCATTAAGGTCCTTATAAATTTTCTAGGATCTTGTTCACCTTCCCACGAAGGACATCCTTGCTAATGCACGCCATGTGGCCTATATCACACCATGGGATTTGGTGACCATTGATCGAACACCATTTTATCTCTTCCACGCCATTCCCTCGAGCCAACCTTCCTCTCAACAATCCATTGGTCTATCACAATTCCTAGCCTATCGGAAATTCCCGTCCTTCTGTTACAATCTCTAGCTTGTAGGAATTCCTCTTCGTCTTTCATGGTCCCTAATCTTTAAGGAATTCCTATTTGTCTCAATCTCTGAGTCAGTGTAGGATATCCTCATTTCATTATCTTCGTCCTTAAGGATTTCCTACTTGTCTCAATCTGTGAGTCAGTGTAGAATATCATCATTTCCATGTCTATCATTAATCCCGTATGAGGTACCCTTATGTTTACCTTCACACTACTGTTATACCCCAATTTTTTCCCCTAAGATTCTCTAATACTTCATACTATTGCATTGCACAAGGATCACAAATTGGCTCTCTCTCTCTCTCTCTCTCTCTCTCTCTCTCTCCTATCTTTGGGTTTGCTATTGGGAGATCACCCAAGCACCTTTGGATGTGTGTGATGATTGATACTTGTATAATCATGATATGTGTATCCTTTTCTCTCTAAATGTTGTAGGTGAATGGTGCACAAGTTCCTCATCCAAGAAGTTAATAGGTTCATGTCTTTATTTCCATGCCTTTTATCCTCTACACTCAAGGTGTTGAAAATATTGTCTCGCATTGAATAATTATCTTGTCATCTACCATGGTTTCTCATCTTGAGTGTATGATTCATGTTTGAAGAGGATCTTCAAAGTTGAAGAATTCTCCATGCCATGCCCATCTACTTTGAAATTAGGGTTTTGGGCTTCTAAGGACCACATATTGGTGTGTGTGGGAAGTTTGTGGATGATTTCAAAGTCATTTGACTCTTAAAGTAACTTCTAATATGAATATTCTTTGATGCAAGGAGTTTAATTGATGAGAAGATTATTTTGGAGGACCATGATTGTAAACTCTCTAGATTGATACTTCATCTATCTTGTATGAATTCAAAGGATCACAACTTGGTCATACCTTGTCTCTTTGAGCTCATTCTTATTTCACAATAAACCCAAGGATGCACAATATAACTTAGTTCAATTGGTAGGAAGAGAAAATGATTTGAAATTTTCCTAAGAAGTCAAAAGATTACAAGTCCTTAATGAATTTCTCAATTTTGATCAATCAACTTCAAGAGATCATATCTTGGTCATCATTTATCATCTTGAGGTCATTATTTTTGCACAAAAATCTTGAATATGTGAACTTTATCTCCATTTAAGTTTCAAGGATTGAAAGTGTTTGGAAGTTTCTTGAAGAAGTCAAAGGATTATAGGTCATTTCATAATTTTTCATCAACTTCACAAGGCCATAAATCTCTCAATTTTTGGGGGTTTTGGTTGGTTCTTTTTGAAAAATGCCATTCAGGAGGTCTATTTCATATCATGTTCAAAGTCAATAGAAAATTTTGAGTGGAAGAGCATGTTTGAAAGAGAAACATTATAGGTCATTTTTAGAAAGTGTGGCATGCTTGACCAAGGTCTGGCCTGAAAATCAATGTTTTTTCACAAATCCTAAAGGCAATATCTCTCAGCTCAAGCATCCATTGGAATTTATTATTTTTGCATTGTGTTCTACTCTTTGAATAATTCATTTGTCTCAAGGAAAATTGGAAAACGCACGAGGGAATTTGATTTGGCGTCAGTTCAAAGTTTGTGCCAAAATTTGTTTCAAGCACACCATCAGTTTGTGCATTTTGCGCTACTACTCATTTTAAAGCCAAATTAAGCCTTGATTTCCTGACGAATCATGTTTAGAAACTTCCCAGGATTAATTATCACATCAAAACGCAAGGAATGATTGAGTTTTTATGCACATGAAGTCACACTTTCTTCATGACCACAAGTGTGCACGATTTCGCTCCAAATTGCATCATTCACCCTCCCTTTTGATCCCATTCACTGCTCCTGTAAATAAGCAAGTCATTCCACTCATTTCCTCAAGCTTTGAGATCCATAAAATTGCTGCCAAACTCACTCCAAACCTCACGTTTCTGCAACTTCATTTTCACTCTTAAAGCCATTCCAGTTTGATATTAACCAATCATTCTTCTTCCTTGAACCTCATTGAAGCTATCAGAACAAGAATCGTGCCTTGAAGCTTTCTAAATCGTGCTAACCAAGTTCAAGTTTCAGAGCTCTAAAAGTGAACTTCGTTTAGGTAGGAATCATCATCTAATCGTTTCAAATAAAGCATCATTACATTCACCTCATCTCCCTGATCCTTATGATCTTCACCGTTTGCATTTTCATTAAGAATTGGCTCTGAATTTTTTAAAATAAAAGCTCGCTATTATTCTGGTTTTCTTCAAATTTCTCTTTATTCAGTGTAAATATATTTTTTGCGATCATGTGGTTGAGATCGTCTTGAAGAGACGAATCCAAGGATACTACTCATGTATATTAATTTTATAGTTTGAGGAACTCGAGTATGAAAGGCTTGGAGGTTGAAGACGACGTACGTATCCGTCTTCAACCAATGATAGACAACCATGTAATATTTTCAAACTCGATCTGGTGATAACGTTTTACCATACGCGCGTCTTCGGAGCTGTTGGATCTGATTACCTTTGTGAGTCAGACTCAATTCAACGCGTGACATTATTTCTGGTTTTATTTTAAAAAAATTTAATTTAAACTGTGATCCGGTGTAAAAACCGAGGAGGTCCATATCAAGCATAGCGCGTCTGGTCCATTAGCTTACTGACGCGTTTTGCCTATTTTAAACTTCAAAAAATCATAGAAAATATATTTTTGACTCAAAAATTATGAAAAAATTCACAAAAAATATTTTGAAATATTATCTTTCTGATTTTTATTTTTTCAGAATTTTATTTTCAAATTTGATATTTTTTTATGATTTTTCCCTTTTATTTAGTGTATTTAATTGATTTAAAATATTTTTTGACATTTTTTAATGCTAAAAAAATTATGGAAGGATCCAATGGTCATTTGACAAATATTGGTGACCTTATTTTATTTTTATTTCTGATCTTGCTATTTTTGGCAATTTTCTTATTTATTTCACCTTTTATTTTATTTTGAGTTAAATAAGTTTTTGATCCCTATAAATATTGCAGTTTTCATTTTTAGTCCCTCCATGCCTTTAGGCAACGGTTTTTACAAAAAAGTTGTTGCTAGAGCCAGCTAAAACCGTTGCCAAAATCCAAGAGAGACTAAAAATGAAATTGCAATATTTATAGGGACCAAAAACTTATTTAACCCTTTTATTTTTAAAAATTAGTTTCTGACTTTAAAAAATTCTGAAAAATTTGTCAACACTTGTTGACTCTTGTTTGACCTTAGATAATTTTCTTGAAATTTTATTTTGATGTATGAATACTATTAATGTATTTCGTCAATAAAATCCAATTAAGTAATCCAATTTCAAATTAAGTTTTATTTGTTATTTTAATTGCATTATTTCTTTTTTTTACTTTGCTGATTTTGGATTTATTTGGAGTCATAGGCTTCCTAAAAATCAACAGAACTTGGGTGTTGATAGGCCTTGTGGCCAAATCCACCAAGATGGTTGGTTGATTTTGACGAAGTTAGACTGGATAAATTCATATGATGCATTATTGACTTTGAAGCTTGTTTTCTCTTCTCCGTCTTATTCTTTTGTATTTTTGTCCCAAATCGGAGAAATGATTAATTGGTGGCATGGACTTTAATGTTCAAACAAAATCCCTAAAAGATGATTGGAGCTTTGATCTTGGTTTAACACCTGTGACGCTTGTCGTGTGGTCGCTATGATTTTTTAATCAAGCTTCTGGCAAGTTTTTCACTAACCTTGTCCATATGAAATTATCAATTATTTTTGATCAAGTGATGATTGTTCTAAAACCGGTGATATACTTGACAAGTTTCAAGATGGTCACCTTGCTAACTTTACTAACAACTGATAATTCGATGATATACTTGACAAGTTTCAAGATGGTCATCTTTCTAACTTTTATCAATTGCCTTTTATTTTCCGCTCTTTACTTTCTGCTATTATTTTTTATGCTCTTTATTTTTTATGCACTTTAGTTTTTAGCATTTACATTTCATGCCATTTTTCTTTGCTCATTTGAGCATTTATTTTCTATGTCATTTTTCTAGTGCTCACTTGAGCATTTTATTTTCTTGCCATTTTGAATTTTCCCTCTTGAGCTTTATTTTCCTTTTCTAAGACATCTAATAATTCAACTTGAACATAAAAAACATTTAATTTGACTTGGTTACTATCCTTATGCTCGGAGTTTAGCCTTTGGACTTAGCATTAGGACCCCTACCCCAACTCGGAGATTTTTGTTCCCTTGGTGTTATTCTGTCTTGCCTGGTTATTATCTGTGTATGCAGGTTATTACGTTTATACTCAATTAAGAGTGGATTTCCTCCAAATACAGTCGTTACTCTGCACATTTTTCTTGAGACAAGAGTTCATATGAGGCATTGATTTATTTGAAGCTTGTTTTTTTTGTCTGGTTATTTGTTGCTTATGTGGTAATCCAAAGGATGAGATATGGTATTGGCTCTTGAAGTCAAGTACTAGCTTTCTCACCCGGTTAAATCTTTCCTTACCCTTACCTTTTACTCTATCCTAAGAATGATAATTATAATACAAATCTTATGCTTGTCTTGAAACAAAAACTTTTATTGAAAAGATGTAGAAACATCGCATTTTTATGTGCAAAAGATAACAAAAAAATGTAGTGATACCAACTCAAAAGTTATAGCAAACCTCCTAGGAGTCAGGTTACCGTGCTCTCGATGCGGTTTTGCTTTCAAATTAACCTTACTTCAGTTAGGACTTTTAAGGGTTGTAACGTGGTTTGATTCACGCTTTTTAAAAAAAAGGATTTTTAGGCTCAAAATATTTGGTGCCCATCCCCTTCATGATGTTCCCAAACCCTAAGTTCAGTTAACTCGGTAGGAGCTGAAATTCTGGTGTCATCAAACTCAGGATGTCGTGACATTTGATCCGACATTATAAAATAGACAAGGTAAAATATTCAATTAATAAGGCAGGAAACAAAAGAACACAAGGAATTGTTCACCCAGTTTGGTTCTAACCAACCTACATCTGGGGGCATACCAATCCAGGAATGAAGTCCATTATCATCAATATTAATTAAGAGTTAAACCTTCCTGTTTACACTCCTCACATAATCAAACTTCCTAATTTCCCTTCTACCTAAGATACCATGCTTATATATGAGAACCTCTGCTCACTTCCAATCACCTCAATGATGTCTATCAGTCACTATCATCCCAGCAACTGCATCAATGACTTGGCTCCTATAAACTAAAACAATTCGGAGATACCACACTCCAAACACAAAACAGTCAACTTGTGACACAAACAAACTTGGAATTGCTTCACAACTTCTTCATAGGACACAATTGCACTGATTTCTTCAAAGCTTCTGAGTGAGAAAAATAAACCACTTGCCTATAGGCTTCGAGGAACAAATCAGTGACCCTCCCACAATCCGAGTGGTTCACCTACATGGATAACCCTAAAGACTACATCTTTCTAAAACCGGATAGCTTTCTAAAACTAGGTTACAACTGCTTATTTATAACCTATTACCCAACTGGATTTGGGCCTTCAAAATAACAGCTTGAAGCTATAACAAACTTCTGCTGTAACAAACTTTCTAGAATTAAATACGCAGATATCTTCTGCTACAATCAAGGTCATTGCTGTTCTTTCTCCTTAGCTTTTGGACCTCCACATATGCTTTAAAGATCACGCAACATATGTTGCATAATATTCCCATAATATTCTGCACAGTTGAAACAGAACTGTAACAAACTTAACAGTTTATGTAGCGTGATATCCTGATGTCTAATGTCTTAACATCTCATTTGACATGTTGTTCCAGTTGTTAAAGGTCTTCAACGCATCATGCTAATGCATTCTAAATAAGATTATAAGTTAAAAATCCTACTGTACAAAAAATTGTTGATTTTATTATTTTTTTTATTAAAATTAAGCCAATCCATACAAATCAGGAACTTACAATCTACCCTTTGGCAAATTTTGGCTAAAACAAATAATTACAATTACAAACAATTTAAAGTAGCAGCAACAATTTACAATTTACAATTAACAATTAAATGAGTCTTGAGCAATCTTCATGTCTTGAGAGAAGGGGAGCAGACTTCATTTGGAGAGCAGACTTCAATTGGACTATACATCAATGTTTTATGCTTTCTGCACTACTGGACTATCAGTTGAAGACAATGTCTCAACATCTAGTTCGACATCTTCTCGTGTTTTTGATTTCCTCCATTGAACCAACAGGTTAAAGGGAAGGAAGGTCCAATTTGTACACGAGGAAGAATATAGCTCTCATTCCCCCTTAAGCCAAGAGCCAGGTCTTGTCACAGCTATTCAAAACTCAGATCACAAGTCACAAGTAAATTGGTATGCATTACTTTGTGACTTAGACATTGCTTCACTCTCTCCTGCATCATTTTCTTATGTTGTACTTTATGTGTGATGCTATTTCTCTCCCCCTTTTTAGATAAAATTTGAAAAATTGAACCCTCACCAAACCAGATCTAGCCAAAGTTTTCCCAAGCTTTGATAAAATGCATGATGAAGATGAATTTGAATGCCCACATGTTGTTTGAGGATGGATGAGATCTTTTATAAATAGGCCTATAGTTCCTTAGGAATTAATGGTAGATTAATTCCTAGTCAATGGTGCGTTAATTTAGGACTAAAATCTGTTACATGACTAACTGTCCACCATCCAGGCTATTCTTGAATGTCTTTAATATCCTTTGATTGTTTCATTCAAGATAAATCGGTCCCAATGCATGCATCGTTCACTTCATTTAACATGTCCATGCAGAGACAAGTTCTGTATAATGTCCGGACATTCAGTCAGACATTGTTGTAACATCCCTTCTAATTTACCCGCGATTTATATAAGTAATCAGAGTTTTAAACACATAACAAGAGGCGTCACAATTTAATTAATTCAAATAACCAAAAACAGTAATCATGCCTTTCACTGAAGAACTCATTAGATAAAACAAAACCAATGATTATGTTTAAACAGGGGAAAGATAACATAAACTCCGGAATAGTACAAATCATAATTATTCCAAACAATAAACCAAAAGGAAGCAGTTTTAAATCCACAAAACTCCAATCAAATGTTCCCCAGTGTTACAACTACCAGAGCATGACACTGACATGCGGACTAACTAAGTAGAACAACTCTAAAAGTTGTCCTCACCAATTCCCAAGCAGCTAATCACTTCGAATCTGAAATCATTAAAGTAAGGGTGAGATTTCATCAAAACTAAGATGCATTATACATTTCTCAAAAAGCAATAAAACAATCAATTCGTTAATCCACCCTTATTAGCAGCATTAGCATACGATTCATAAATACAAACACATGGATCATCATGCCAACAACAACAACAAACAATGCAAATATAACATTGGAAATCATCCTAACATGTTATAATTACATATGCAATGCAGACTCAAATGCATGTGGTACCAAACGTGAACCAAGTCCACACCCTGTTCCGCTTACACTCAAAAAACATCATTAATTCAATGATTCTACCATCTGGGTCAAGAATCTAGCCTCACTACCTCTGTCCATTAGGTCAGTTTATTGGCCCTGTAAGTTCAATTCCGCACAATGGGAATGAACCATTACCAAATGCTCATGCATGCACATTAGAAGCATGCAACAATTCAAAACATGGAACATGAACACATAGCATAATTCCAATTACAAATCAATAATAACAACATCATCTAGTACAACAATCATAACATTAAAGGTTAATCACAATCCATAAAATTAACATTCTGCACAATTATTCAACACATGAACCATAAATTTCCAACGAGTTCTGATTACGGAAACTAAATTAATACTTCCAGATTTTCAATTATTAGTGTTGAAAATAATTCCATTAGGTAGTACTCATCCTAAGCTTTCCAACGATACCAACTATGCCTAAATCGGAGTTACGGTTAAAAAGATATGATCAAAATCGTTTTCAGAAAAATCCATGTTCTGCCTCAATACAATATGCAT
Source organism: Vicia sativa (assembly GCA_021764765.1). Classification (NCBI taxonomy): domain Eukaryota; kingdom Viridiplantae; phylum Streptophyta; class Magnoliopsida; order Fabales; family Fabaceae; genus Vicia; species Vicia sativa. Next base: position 267,773,864 of record CM038793.1, on the reverse strand, counting down.
CGATGCATAAGACTATGCATCAATGCATAAACAGCTTGTATCGACTCATAATATGGATGCATCGATGCATAACTTTAAAATTCTGCATTTTTCAAAAATTATTCAGTATGCATCGATGCATAACACGTATGTGTCGATGCATAGCTGAATTTTTCCTCTATGTGTCGATGCATACACAGCTTGGGTCGATGCATACCTAAAATTTTCATCACATGGGTCGATGCATAACTTGATGAATTGATGCATAAGCTTTCCACGCTTCTGGTTTTCCACTTTTCCACAACTTGCATCGATGCATAAGGGTATGTGTCGACCCATACTGTTAGTTTTTCACCAAAAACTCAGTTTTCTCCACTGTTACGAATTCTCATTAAATTCAATCATCACCCAACAACATACTATCACCATAATAGAATTAATTCATGAAAATTCACATACTTTTGATTATGGGAACATGTTTTCCAATTAACCTAGAATCATTCTACATCAATCTAATCGTTCTTGCCAATCTCAATTATGGTTTTTCGTCAGATTTTAACATTAGGGCATATTCAATTATCCGAATTCGAGATTCCTAACGGATTGAATTATTCTATCGATCATCAAAACCTATAAGGCATAAAAATCAGATTCAATCCCCCCTTACCTCGCGATGAATCTTCGAATTCTCGGCGTTTGGCTCTTTCTCCTCTTTTCTCTTCTCTTTTCCAATTTCACGTAGTATGCAATCCTAATTCCTTTCCTCACACGTTTTTCCTTTTATACCTTTTTATTTGCCAAATAATAGAAATAAATTAGTTAGTATTTAGTAGAGCTTTTTACTCCACACACCTCTAATTCAACCTTACACCCCCAACCTTCCTTTATTAATTAAATAATTAAATCCATTAACCCAAAATATTAATAATTAAACCTTTAATTAAATTAATAATTAAATTTCTAGTTATTAAATAATTGAATTAATTTGGGGTGTCACAACTCTTCCCTACTAAGAAGAGTTTTCGTCCTCGAAAACATACCTTAGACGAAAAGTTCGGGATACGAGTCCTTCATCTGGCTCTCCAGTTCCCAAGTTACATTTCCACCTGCTGGTCCTCCCCAAGCTACTTTCACCAATGTTATCTCTTTACCACGCAATTGCTTCACTTTCCGATCCTCAATTCTCGCAGGTAATGCTTCAACAGTCAGATTATCTCGCACCTGTATATCATCTACCTGAATCTCATGAGACGGATCAGGAATGTATTTCCTCAACTGAGATACATGGAAAACATCATGCAAATTCGCAAGCGACGGTGGTAAAGAAATCTGATAAGCAACTCATCCAACCTTCTTGGTAATCTGATACGGACCAATAAAATGCGGAGTCAACTTCTTTGACTTCAAAGCTTGACCAATACTAGTCATTGGAGTAACTCGCATAAACACATGATCTCATTCACTAAACTCGAGATCCTTCCTCCTCTTATCATGATAAATCTTCTGACGACTCTGAGAAGCTCTCATCTTGTCCTGAATCATCTTGATCTTTTCTGAAGTCTGTTGGACAATCTCTGGTCCAATCACAGCACTTTCTCCAGATTCGTACCAACACAACGGTGTACGACACCTCCTACCATACAATGCTTCAAACGGAGCCATACCAATACTTGAATGAAAACTATTGTTGTAGGTAAACTCAATCAATGGTAGATAGCCATCCCAAGCTCCACCTTTCTCCAACACATAAGCTCTCAACAAATCCTCTAACGACTGAGTCGTTCTCTCCGTCTGACCATCTGTCTGCGGATGATAAGCAAAACTCCATCGCAACTTAGTACCCAAAGCTTCTTGCAGCCCTGTCCAAAACTTAGACATAAAACTCGGGTCTCTATCCGACACAATACTAGAAGGAATACCATGCAAGCTTACAATCTTCTCAACATACAATTCTGCCAACCTCTCCATAGGATAATCCATCCTTATCGGAATAAAGTGAGCAGATTTTGTCAACCGATCAACAGTAACCCAAATAGAATCACAATTTTTCGCTGTCCTAGGCAAACCAGATACAAAATCCATATAAATGCTATCCCATTTCCATTCCGGAACAAACAACGGTTCCATCAATCCTGACGGTTTCTAATGTTCAATCTTTGACTTCTGACAAACCAAACAAGCATAAACAAACTCAGCAATTTCCTTTTTCATTCCAGGCCACCAGAATAACTTTTACAAGTCATGATACATCTTAGTAGCACCGGGATGAATACTCAATCCACTATGATGTCCTTCTTCCAAAATACTCTTCCGAAGTTCTGCAATATCCGGAACACACACCCTATCACCAAATCTCATAACACCATTTTTGTCAATTCGGAATTCACCTCCTTGACCTTGGTTGATCAATGTCCACTTATCCACCAAACCAACATTAGATTTCTGTCCAGTTCGAATTTCCTCAAGAATACCACTAGTCAACTTCAACATTCCCAATTTAACACTATCCGAAGTACTCTCACATACCAAACTCAAGTCTCTGAACTGCACAACCAATTCCAATTCACGAACCATCAACATTGACATATGCAATGACTTCCTACTCAATGCATCTGCAACAACGTTTGCCTTACCAGGATGGTAATTCAAACCAAAATCATAATCCTTGAGAAATTCCAACCATCTCCTCTGCCTCATATTCAACTCTTTCTGATTGAAGAGATATTTCAAACTCTTATGATCACTGAATACCTCAAATAAAGAATCATACAAGTAATGCCTCCACAATTTCAAAACAAATACCACTGCTGCCAGCTCTAAATCATGAGTCGGATAATTCCTTTCATGGATTTTCAATTGTCTCGAAGCATAAGCCACAACCTGCCTATCTTGCATCAAAACACCACCTAAACCCATCAAGGATGCATCATAATACACAACAAAAGATTCTTCTGGGTTCGGCAAAATCAAAATCAGAGCACTAGTCAACCTCTTCTTCATTTCTCGGAATCCTTTATCACATTCCGAATCCCAAACAAACACTTGGGCCTTTCTTGTCAACTTAGTCAACGGCAAAGCTAACTTTGAAAATCCTTCAATGAACTTCCTGTAATAACCTGCAAGACCACGAAAACTAAAGATTTTAGAAGCATTCTTCGGCACTTCCCACTGAGATACCGCTTCTACTTTCGTAGGATCAACAACAATTCCATTCTTGGAAATCACATGACCAAGAAAGCTTACTTCACTTAACCAGAATTCACACTTAGACAACTTTGCATACAGCTTCTTCTCTTTCAACAGTTCCAACACAATTCTAAGATGTTTTGCATGTTCTTCTCATTCTTTGAATAGATCAGAATATCATCAATAAATACCACCACAAACTTATCAAGATACGGATGAAATATCCTGTTCATATACTCCATGAAAACACCAGGTGCATTAGTAACTCCAAACGGCATAACAGAATACTCATAATGTCCATACCTCGTTCTAAATGCAGTTTTCTGAATATCTTCCGTCTTCACACGAATCTGATGATATCCAGACCTCAGATCAATCTTACTAAATACATAAGCTCCAACTAACTGATCCATCAAATCATCTATCCTCGGTAATGGATACCGATTCTTGATTTTCACTTTATTCAACTTCCTATAATCAACACACAGTCTCATTGTACCTTCCTTCTTCTTAACCAACAACACTGGAGCACCCCACGGAGAAACACTAGGACGAATAAACTTTTTCTCAAGTAATTCTTCCAACTGTTTCTTCAACTCAGACAATTCAGATGCCGACATGCGATAAGGCGCCATCAACACTGGACTAGTTCCAAGAATCAGATCTATAGCAAACTCCACTTCTCTCTCAGGTGGCAGCTCACTAACATCTTCCGGAAACACTTATGGAAATTTATTCACAACAGGTAACTCACCACTCTTAGCTTTTCCTTTCACCTTCGTAGAAGAATACAACATAAACACCGCAGCACCATCTTTAACAGCTGAATTCATCTGCTTAACTAACATAGTTACATCTTCAACTTTAGCTTCTTCAGGAAAAATAACCGTCTTCTGAAAACAGTTAATATGAACCTGGTTGAATACCAACCAGTTTATTCCAAGGATAATATCAAGTTGTTCTAACGGTAGGCACACTAAATCCATACCGAAACCTCTACCAAAAATTACAATAGGACAATTCCTACAAACATATGAAGTAGTCATTGAACCCGACACAGGAGTGTCAATAACCATACTTCCATCCATACTAGAAATATCCAAGTTCAATTTCTTAGCACAATCCAAAGCAATAAAAGAATGTGTCGCTCCAGTATCAATAATCACAATTAAAGGTATGCCATTAATAAAACATGTACCTTTAATCAACCGATCATCTGGCTTAGTCTCTGATCCTGACAACGCGAACACTTTACCACTAGCTTGTTCTTTCTTTGGCTTAGTACACTGCGGGCGAGTATGACCCTCTTTGCCACAGTTGTAACAAGTTACCTTTCTGGCTCTGCATTCAGTAGTTACATGACCAAACCTTCCACAGTTGCTGCACTTCTTCGCATCCTTCTTGCATTCATTAGCTCTATGCCCCATTTCACTACACCTGTAGCACTTAATGGAAGAACCATAATCTCCCCCACTAGGCTTCTTCCAACCACCGGATTTCTGTTTATTCTTATCATAAGGCTTTCCACGCTCCATCTGTTATTTTCCTTTATGATCCACATATCCTTGAGCATTCTTCTTAGTACTAGCGAGATCCTCTTCTAGAATCCTACTACAGTCTACTAAATCAGAAAACCTCCCAATGCGCTGATACCTGATACCCTGCTTGATCTTATCACGAAGACCATTCTCAAACTTGATACATTTGGAAAATTCTCCATCTGCATCGTTAGTATAATGAGCATAGTACTTTGCTAGTTCAGTAAACTTCGAAGCATACTCACTCATTGACTTGTTGCCCTGCTTGAGCTCTAGAAACTCAATCTCCTTCTTGCCCCGAATATCTTCAGGAAAGTACCTCCTCAAAAAAGCTCTCCTGAACATAGCCCAAGTCATTGCAATACCATCTTGTTCCATTTCAGTCCTGGTAGCAACCCACCAGTCATCAGCTTTCTCCGCCAGCATGTGAGTACCATACCTCACCTTCAGCTCCTCAGCACAATCAATTACTCTGAAGATCCTCTCGATCTCCTTCAACCATTTCTGAACACCTTCGGGATCATGAGTTCCTTTGAACAATGGAGGATTGTTCCTCTGAAAGTTTCCCAACTGCCTATCAGCACCAATACCTCCTCCCAACTGATTTCCTCCAAGCACTCCAGCCAGCATTCCCAAAGCCTCAGCAATAGCAGCATCGTCTCTTCCGTTACCTCTTCCGGCCATTGTTCTGTAACATTACAAAACAATCACATCAGCACACAAGTATCGACAGTGTTACCTTGCACTAGTCGCATACAAAAGGGATTAAGACTCTAAGACATGACCAACCAGGCTCTGATACCACTAAAGTAACACCCCTTCTAATTTACCCGCGATTCATATAATTAATCAGAGTTTTAAACACATAACAAGAGGCGTCACAATTTAATTAATTCAAATAACCAAAAACAATAATCATGCCTTGCACTGAAGAACTCATTAAATAAAACAAAACCAATGATTATGTTTAAACAGCGGAAAGATAACATAAAATCCGGAATAGTACAAATCATAATTATTCCAAACAATAAACCAAAAGGAAGCAGTTTTAAATCCATAAAACTCCAATCAAACCTTCCCCAGTGTTACAACTACCAGAGCATGACACTGACACGCGGACTAACTAAGTAGCACAACTCTAAAAGTTGTCATCACCAATTCCCAAGTAGCTAATCACTTCAAATTTGAAATCATTAAAGTAAAGGTGAGATTTCATCAAAATTAAGATGCATTACACATTTCTCAAAAATCAATAAAATAATCAATTCGTTAATCCACCCTTATTAGCGGCATTAGCATACGATTCATAAATACAAACACATGGATCATCATGCCAACAGCAACAAACAATGCAAATATAACACTGGAAATCATCCTAACATGTTATAATTACATATGCAATGCAGACTCAAATGCATGTGGTACCAAACGTGAACCAAGTCCACACCCTGTTCCGCTTACACTCGAAAAAGAACGTTAATTCAATGATTCGACCATACATCACTGGGTCAAGAATCTAGCCTCACTACCTTTGTCCATTAGGTAAGTTTATTGGCCCTGCAAGTTCAATTCCGCACAATGGGAATGAACCATTACCAAATGCTCATGCATGCACATTAGAAGCATGCAACAATTCAAAACATGGAACATGAACACACAACATAATTCCAATTACAAATCAATAATAACATCAACATCTGGTTCAACAATCATAACATCAAAGGTTAATCACAATCTTTAAAATTAACATTCGGCACAATTATTCAACACATGAACCATAAATTTCCAACGAGTTCTGATTACGGAAACTAAATTAATGCTTCCATATTTTCAATTTTAAGTGTTGAAAATAATTCCATTAGGTAGTACTCATCTTAAGCTTTCAAACGATACCAACTATGCCTAAATCGGAGTTACGGTTAAAAAGATATGATCAAAATCGTTTTCAGAAAAATCCATGTTTTGCCTCAATACAGTATGCATCGATGCATAAGACTATGCATCAATGCATAAACAGCTTGTATCGACTCATAATATGGATGCATCAATGCATAACTTTAAAATTCTGCATTTTTGCAAAAAGATTTCAGTATGCATCGATGCATAACACGTATGTGTCGATGCATAGCTGAATTTTTCCTCTATGTGTCGATGCATACACAGCTTGGGTCGATGCATACCTAAAATTTTCATCACATGGGTCGATGCATAACTTGGTGAATTGATGCATAAGCTTTCCACGCTTCTGGTTTTCCCCTTTTCCACAACTTGCATCGATGCATAAGGGTATGTGTCGACCTATACTGTTAGTTTTTCACCAAAAACTCAGTTTTCTCCACTGTTACGAATTCTCATTAAATTCAATCATCACCCAACAACATACTATCACCATAACATAATTAATTCATGAAAATTCACATACTTTTGATTATGGGAACATGTTTTCCAATTAACCTAGAATTATTCCACATCAATCTAATCGTTCTTGCCAATCTCAATTATGGTTTTTCGTCGGATTTTAACATTAGGGCATATTCAATTATCCGAATTCGAGATTCCTAACAGATTGAATTATTCTACCGATCATCAAAACCTATAAGGCATAAAAATCAGATGCAATCCCCCCTTACCTCGCGATGAATCTATGAATTCTCGGCGTTTGGCTCTTTCTCCTCTTTTCTCTTCTCTTTTCCAATTTCATGTAGTATGCAATCCTAATTCCTTTCCTCACACTTTTTTCCTTTTATTCCTTTATTTATTCCTTTTTATTTGCCAAATAATAGAAATAAATTAGTTAGGATTTAGTAGAGCTTTTTACTCCACACACCTCCAATTCAACCTTACACCCCCAACCTTCCTTTATTTAATTAAATAATTAAATCCATTAACCCAAAAATATTAATAATTAAACCTTTAATTAAATTAATAATTAAATTTCTAATTATTAAATAATTGAATTAATTTGGGGTGTCACAATTGTCCTCTCACTTCATGTGACTCACTTTTTCAGATCAATGGATTCTCTATTGTAAGGCACTATTCACTTTTGTCCATATGTTGCCAATTCTCTCCTTTTGATGACCGTAAGATTGAATCTGAACCCATTAACATATTTGATTTATACTTTAGATTCACAACAATATTGATGTTTCAACATCACATAATACATTTACAAATAGTCCATCTGCCTTGGCTCTGAGGTAACAATAACATTGCTTCTTCAAGACTTTATGTCACTTCAGCAAATAGAAGTATACACTCTCTTTACATCAGCTAATAAGTAATCTTCCCCTTAATAGCAGCTGGGCATACATATTAGCTTCATGATGAATAGATGTCTAAACATAAAATAGAACATTTATTGATGTATACTTAATTAACAGATGCTCCCCTCTTGACATCAACATGTTTCACTCTTAGCTTCCAGAATGAAGCTTACCATAATGTTGTTACTCCCCCTGAGTTATACAAAATAAGTACATCTTAGATGTTGGTCCTCATAATACTTGAATCATTCTTTATTTCGAATTTGCCATAGTTTCCAAACTAGGAATCCTTAGTTTACTCGCTACACAAGATTCAGATTGCCACACTCTGTAACTTGTAATAGAAGAAACTTCCTAGTTAACTATGTGTATAACCTTAGATACGTCTTCAAAATATAAATCTGGACATTATCTACCTTTTTCAATCTCTGGTGTCTTCAACAGTTGTGATGTTACATAGCACATTTCTTTTCTGTACATCACATACTTCATCACTTCTTGATTTAGATCTCCACATAGTTGTCAAAAATATCCAGCTCACACCAAGATATTTAACAACATCTGTATGTATTTTCTTAGTTGAATCAGTTCTTCAAATAATCACCAGATAACATTGCCACACATTCTAAACTTGTGAAGATAACAATTAACATTGATATTCAGTTCACACTATGCCATGAATTCATCATACAAGTACTCAGCTCCGATAGAGTATATGAATTTTGTATTCAGGATGCACATCTAATAAGTCCTTAGTCTCCCGTCAAAGTACCTACCAGTTAGTTAGTTAGAATTAACTACTCACACTAGATCATTCTGATTGATTACATCTTCACACTTACTTTTTACTTCCAAGCAATAAAAACATATATTCAAAATTGAAGACATTAAGATGATATTCCAACACCTGATACGATATCATCTATTATGGTTCAGGGGGTAACATCCATAATACTTTATTCATAACACTTGGGGGGGGGGGACGTAGGAAGCACAATGAACACCAGCTTTATCTCAAACAATTAACATGATCAAGGAATGATATGAGCCATATCTCAATAAGCTTTTCTTCAGACTTTCATTCTAATTTTGAGATGATGGATGCCATAGTCTGTACCTACATAGGAGATTCCCTCAACTAGGTTTCTGGAATAGACTTACTCATGGCATGACACAAGTAATTTGCAAATTCTTCAAAGTAATTTGTCTCCCTTAATCCTTCTATACAATACCCTTCCAGGATAATATTTAGGGCAGTCAACATTCATGACCATGATTCACTGTGGTTGAGACACAGTATTCAGCTTCAAATAATATTTGTCTTATCGTTAATAATTTTCCACATATCTGCTTCCTTTGATCAGAAGAATGTACCAGATATAAGCTCATCTTGATATTACATAAAGGGATTGAGGGGTATACCTTTATGAGTCTTTTAATTATACTAAACTTAAATTTTACACTCCCATAAGCTTAAGTCAGAAATAAATTGACATCTGGAGTATTAGAGCTTGTTGATCGTGTCCTGATCAACTAATACAGATGTCTCCTCTTCTAGATCTGGAGCAGGCTCCAAACATGTGTACTCACACTACATTTGTTTATCACCAAGAACATTTGTTCTTCAACTAGTAGCTACATACCAATAAAATAATGTTCTAACATCCCATAGAACATCAGTTCCATCTCCTTAGAACACATCATTCTTGATAGTATTTAAGGTCTTCAAACAATTTGCAGATGTGTATGAGAATCATTGATCAATTGATACTCATCAACTTTATTAATAAATGCCTTTATGAGTGGACTTGAGGAAATATCAAGTATCTTTGACACTTTTAATGTGTTGTAAAATCTGCTCAATATTTTGTTGACTAAAATTAACCCTTAGATCCTTCTTTCACATTAAGGGTTGCATCAGAGGCTATGCAGTGGAATATAGCCATACTTCAATAGAATTTACACAATGCTTACTTCATATTTAACTTGTAAGCATGACACATAAGGATTGAAAATAAATCAACACTACAACATGCTTGCTTCTTCATCAACCAATAAACTAGACCCACCCAATATCCTGACCAATATGGAAAAACATAGGCACATAAGTTACCTTATCAATATCTTCACTCACGTATGAAGGTTAAGACAATCTCTTCTCTATGCTGATTATAAGCTGGACAATTCAATCCAAAATCTTCTCCCCCGCATGAAGTCTTTGAATTTAACTCTCTTGTTCTAGCTTCATTATCTTCTCTCTTCAAGAAGGTATAACCGTTCTGGTCAGGTTGGTCTAGTTCTCCACAAATAGGTTCATCCTCCACTTTAAGGGACCATACGATATGAACACTCCTTGTTCAAACAATCATCTACCTTGTACAAAACAAGAACGTATCCCCTATGGATCTCATCCAGAAATAGGTAGGATGCCTGCTCTGATACCAATTGAAATTTGGGTGTCATCAGACTCAGGATGTCCTGACATCTGATCCGACATTATAAAAAAGATAAGGTAGAATATACAATTAACAATGCAGGAAACAAAAGAACAGAAGGAATAATTCACCCAGTTCGGTTTTAACCAACCTACATCTTGGGGCATACTAAGCCAAGAATGAAGTCCATTATCAGCAATATTAATTCAAAGTTAAACCTTCCTATTTACACTCCTAACTTAATCAAACTACCCAATTTCCCTTCTACCTAAGATACCACACTTAGATATGAGAACCTCTACTCACTTTTAATCACCTCAGTGATGTGTATCAGTCACTATCATCCCAGCAACTACATCAACAGTTTGGCTCCTATAAACTAAAATAGTTTGGAGATACCACACTCCAAATACAAAAGAGTTTGGAGATACCACACTCCAAACACAAAACAGACAACTTGTGACACAAACAAACTTGGAATAGCTTCATAGCTTCTTCCAAGGACACAACTGCACTCATCGCTTCACGTCTTTTGAGTGATTAAAATAAACCTCTTGCCTACAGGCTTCAAGTCACAAATCAGTGACCATCCCAAAATCCAGGTGGTTCACCTACATAGCTAACCCTAAAGACTACATCTTTCTAAAACCGACTAGCTTACTAAAAATAGGTTACAACTGCTTATTTATAACCTATTATCCAACTGGATTTGGGCCTTCAAAGTAAGAGCTTGAAGCTGTAACAAACTTCTGTAGTAACAAACTTTGCAGAGTTAAATATGCAGGTAACTTCTTCTACAATCAAGGTCCTTGTTGATCTTTGTCCTTAGCTCTTGGACCTCCATATATGCCTTAAAGATCATGCCACTTGTGTTGCATAATATTCCCAGAATATTCTGCACAATTGAAATAGAACTGTAACAAACATAACAATTTCTGTAGCGTGATGTGCTGATGTCTAATGTCTCAACACTCATTTGACATGTTCCATTTGTTGAAGGTCTTCAATACAGCATGTTAAGGCATTCTAGATAGGATTATAAGTTAGAAATCCTACTGTAAAAAACATTGTTGCTGCTATTATTTATTTTATTAAAATTAAGCCAATCCATACAAATCAGGAACTTACACGAGCAATCATCTCTCACAAGAGGAATTTGATGGTTGAGGAACCAGTGTAGTTTCTTGGTCATAATACTTTAACTTTTCTGAGAGCGAGGTTTCTGGGACAAGACAGTCACTCACTTTTTCTTTGGTGTCTAATCACACGACTATGTTCTTAACTGAGGATCTTATTTGATTATCCTCGCCTTTTGGCTTTCCAATTTGATTTCCATACATTTCCCTTTATTTTATTTTTTTATATATTCACACTTTTTTGTTGAACAAATCATGTGATCTCAAGACTTTGATGGATTTGAAGCGATTGTGATTGTCTGAGTCCTTTTCAGATGAGGAATACCTATTGGGGTATCGTCTTCCTTTGGTGCACACCGTTGACAGACAAAGATTAACTGCTACAGTTTCTTAACCTTTCGGAGGTTAACCATTATGGTATCCTTTGAGTCACACTCTTGATGAGTTTAGAATGCTCGATCAGGTTAGTTAAACACTACCCTTCCCTGGGTTAAAAATGAGGGTTTTTTCTAAACAGAAAACAAACTCCCACTTCAAGGCTCAAAGGGGTTAACGAGGGTCTATCTCCCTTATATCTTCAATGTTTGGGAATTTGAAACAATGCATGTACATCATCAGCAAGGTTTTTACTCGAAAGCATACCATTTGAGTTTTTTGGTAAATTATTCGTCATCCTCCCTCCTGATGTTTTTCTTTATAAACAAGAGTTGTGTATCAAAAACATAGTAAAACAACTAAGAGTGTATAAGAATGGATTAATTCGAGACAAGCATATTCAATGCATTTTGATTATCATTAAAAAGATGAAAATGTTTTGCATACAAGTAAGTATAGAACAAACAAGAAAGATTACAAACGAGAATGCAAATGAACTTTGAAATTATCACATTGAGGAGACTTGACTCCGTATGGACTTGTTGCTTTTGGCGATGCAATTTGTAGTCTAGACACCACTGAGGCATAGATTCCCCCTTTTAATATGATGTGAACACTACAATTTCTGAATTAATCAAGTCTTGAATCTTGTCTCTGGCTGACATATTGTTTTCATCTGAATGGCCAGGTGCCCCTGCATGGTAATCATATTGGCATATGGATAGAATCCCTCATACAACAAGAGATGGCATGATCTATCCGCTTGGCTTCCTTCAATGAAAACTCGAGCAAGGGAGGGAACAAGTGGTTTAGACTTATAGGCGCTGCACCAAACTCTTTTTATGATTCCATTGGCTCCTGATGGCCTAACTAAGCACATGGATAACTCTCAATCTTATTAATCATATGATTGTCAAGACCTGGAATAGGCAACAATTTTTGGAAATGATCTTCTGGACACACTAGACGTGCATGAGATTCATGAGATACTCTTTGAAATTGATAATCAGACCTTCGACTGGATATGACATGAGATTGACCCGTAGGTCCACCACATTTGGATTAACCAAAAAATGACCATGTATCGAACATGTCTTGGATGGTGGCCTTCGATGCTTTTCAAGTTCTCACAACGGTACAAAAGTTCCCCTGGATGATATCCACAGGTGATTCTCTCAAAACATGGGATGAACGCTTTACTAAGCGAATCTGCATAATGAATTGCAAAGCATCTTTTACTTCACGAAAGAGATATTCAGTTTGGGGGGAAAATAGTCTTGAAGCAATCTTCCAAACATGAATTGGACTTTTGGCAAAGACGCCAGACAGGTACTAGACTTTGAATTTCAACCTCTTGCAATCTTCCATATCACGGCCAAGTGCCCCAGAATGAGAGACACGTCTAGAATTTGCACCAAAATCACGAAGAGGTTTATTGGTGGAAGACCCAAAGCATGAAGCTTAAAAACTGAAGTTTTCATTATTAGATAAAGTAATTGGGCATAAGGCATTGGAAATAAGTCCATACACTTCTCGGGCTTCTTCAATATTTGTTGATGAGCTTTGCTCTACAGATTCGCTTGGAGATTAGGAACTAGCTGCTGACGAGAAAAATCATGAACCCAAAATTATGGAAGAGATCCACTAATTACTCCATGACTTGAAGGAGATCCCACGGGATGGGGAGAATAACAACAGCTTGTGTTGCAAGCAACATATATCAGATTACTTTCACTTGTTGGCACTGTCTTCGAAATCCTCATAACCAAACGCAACTGAGTCTTCAACCGATGATTTTCCAAGAGTCAGTAACCATGGATCAAGGTTTGCAGCTTGCATGTCCACAACAAACAGCCTCAAATAACTTTTCAAATAGTCTAATTCCCCACAAAGTTGCTCCATCTGATCAAGAAGTGGTGAGAAGTCAAGACTTTCAATTATGATTAGAAAATACCAGATCTAGATATGAAATTTCCCTAGTTTTGAGTACCTGTTATGGATGCATGAAATGAATGCATAGGCAGGTTAGATATATACACATGTACTCTTTATGACATTTCTTTTGGAAAAATAAACATGTTATGATGCAAATGCATTGATCATGGGTTCCAAAGTTCTGTATAACAACGGGTAGCACATGTACAATCGGATGACATTTGTATAATCCCCTGGATAACTAATACATAGAAGAACCAAGTATGAATATCATAGGATCGAACGTCCGACGTCGTTTTCAGAATATCATAGAAAATACCGTAGATCAAGGAACACAGAACCAATCATCATGGAACCAGCATCAATACCTGTAGTAATAATTTCCCACCCCTCGTCACGGGTAATTCTAAATAGAACGAGGGTCCCTAATGATAAACAAAGTCGAAGGTCCTTTATCAAGCACTCCAATATCTACACAACAGGGTGTAGAGAAAAAGCACCGTCAATCGAACCTCGTCTGAGTTCGATACTTCATGCCTCCTCACACGCACCATTGGATGCATGATTCGACATGAACACCCATTTATCCTATATGTCTCTGACTGGGGTAGGGGTCCTTTTACCTCATGTAACTCCCACCCAAGGTAATATCACATCACAACGGCAGTCAATATAAAGGATATATAAAATCGATAAAATGCCACATAGAATGCAATGCATATCATACAAAGAATGACGCGATAAAGCTGGTAAATAAATAAACACCCAATGGAAAAGAAAATAAAAGCTAGGATCGACTCTTGGATGGACCAACAAGAGGTCTGGACATCCCCAGTAAAGTCGCCAGCTGAAACTACTTGGCTAAAATCATCGGATAAAATATCAATGAAGACTCCATCGAATGTTTTTTATCCTGCTAGAGGAAAGGAAAACATCGGGTAAACCTGAGGGGGGAGAAATCATAGTCTTACAACCAAGAGATCGGGTAAGGGATTCTGTTACGTGAGGGGAAGGTATTAGCACCCCACACGTCTGTTGTACTCTACATGATCCACTTCTATTTTCTATCTAACGGGTGGGTTAATCTATTGCTTAATCGCTACATATATATTATATGCTAAAAGGAAATGCACGTGAAAGAAAGAAAGAAAACAAACACGGGGAAAAGGAGGAAGTATTTACAAAGTTTGCTCGATCGAGCCCCATGACAAGATGCCAATGAATTCCCTCATGCAATGGGAAAGTCAAGCGTCGTAGTTCGGCTCATATTTTTTGGTGGGTTGCAATGTTTTTTATGGGAAGTTCGATTCCGCATCCTCACAATTGCAACTCGTGCTTGGCGTGTCAACTTATAGTAAGTCTTATGCTCGACCGCTCGCACACTTAGCAAGTTTTTTTGGATTTGAGAAGGAATGCCCTTATTGAATAGGTTTTCAAAGAAAATGGTGTGAAGACAAAAATATTTGAAATGAGGTTGGTTGCTTTTACCTTAAAAAATTAGTTTGAACCATTATTAAGTGTTTTTATTTTCAAAAGAAAAGAAAACAAGTTTTACTTTTACACATAAGGATGCAAAATATAGAAGAAAACATGAAAGAGAAACTAACTAGTTCTACCCCTAATATTATCATGCAAAATTGGCCTTAAGGTTGAGGATAAAGGGAATCTCTACCTATGTTGACATCCAAAGGATGAAAATTCTAATGTCTAGGCTCGAGATCTCTCCTAACTGAGCGGTCCTAAGGGAAGCTATCCTATATATGTCTTGGTTGTAGAACCAAGGGATGCAAAAGGGTGAGGCAAGTAAGTGCTTTGGAAAAAGCACACAAACAATACAATGCACAAACATATGAAACACACATGCGCGGGGAAGAAGAAAGAAGTCTCATGGCCTCAACGGTAGCGTGTCACCGAAGTGAACCAGGAGCCTTTTTTTGGAAGAAAACCATAGCCATGTATGGAATGAAACGTGTCAACCAGGAGTTTCCTATGGGAGAAAGGTATCACAGCTTGATATGAATTACCAAGTATAAGGAGCATATGAGTGCGGGTATTAAAGTGTG
This sequence comes from Vicia sativa, assembly GCA_021764765.1. Taxonomy (NCBI): domain Eukaryota; kingdom Viridiplantae; phylum Streptophyta; class Magnoliopsida; order Fabales; family Fabaceae; genus Vicia; species Vicia sativa. Next base: position 267,757,951 of record CM038793.1, on the reverse strand, counting down.
TTAATGGGAACCCCATGACAAAGCATGGAGAGACAAAATAGGGAACTCTTGCCACTATTTATTATTGACTCGATAGAGGAAGCATCACGATTCGCATGAGCTGAGCTGACACGGACTGAACTGTGCTAGGGTTGATTACGAACTCTTTCTGTGTGCCTTGCAATCAAGAAAATACAGACAAAGGATGCATATAGCATATACACAATCAAGATGTGCGTTCGTACACATCCGGGCTAAACCGATAGACCTTCTAGAAGGTGAAAACCAAGCAATACAAACAAAGGCATGCATATCGTATGCAATATCAGAATGTGTGTTAGTACACATCTGAAAAAATCCAATGACCTACAAGAAATCACAATCCAGACAATGTAGACAAAGAGTACACACACATGTGTGCAAGATAGGGATGTGCGTTTGTACACATCCAAATCGAATAAGATAACCTGTAAGAAGGTGAAAACCAAGCAACACAGACAAAGAGCACACACATATGTGTGCAAGATCAAGATGTGCATTCTTACACATCCTAACCGATCGGATGAACCTGCAAGAAGGTGAAAACCAAGAAATCAGAAAAAAGAATACACATACATGTGTGCAAGATCAAGATATGTGTTCGTACACATCCTAATCAATCAGATAAACCTACAAGAAGGTGAAAACCAAGCAAGTAGACAAAAGAATGCACACACATGTGTGCAAGATCAAGATATGTGTTTGTAAACATCCTAGTCTCAAGTATTATGCCCAATGTACCTCCCACATGTAACAAAGTGTCAAAAATAACAAAGCAAGTGCTTTAGCGAAAGAACTAAACACAAAAACGATTATTTACATGATAATACACTAGTATAAGAATACAAGAAGTGAAATAAAAACACAAAAATCGGCTTGGGAAAGTGCTTATTCAAAATCGTGGCGAAAAAGTCAACTTGTCAGAATCAATTAAAAATCACATTGTTACTTACAAACGTGTCAACGGATATATGATCGGTTTTAATTAATTCCGAGTGGAAGCAACATTTTTCGGACCTTAAAAGAACGGGGAAGAAAGTGTGTTTTAAGCATGTTGCACTTGAAATTCGGTTTTGAAACTATCAAAAACGGTTTTAAAACATGCCAAAACATTGGGGACAAGTATTGTTGCCTCGAACCTTTGAGGAAAAATGAGTTTCGATGAACAAAAATGCATGAAAATGCTTATGGAAAGTGAAAAGTCATGTGTCGATTTAATTTCAAATTCTCATTTGTTTTGTGTTTTGAAATGAGAAATAATTGGAAATTAAATCATTGATGATGCATACAATTCTAAACAAATGAATTTACAAATGAAATGTAAAAATCAGAGTTTTTTGAATGGAAAAGAATGCATAAACATGCATGTTTATTCATGAAATAATGCTTTTATGAATGAAATGCACATGAACATGTAGCATTATGCAAGCAATTAGATGATCAACCTATACCATACCTTGACATAGTGTGATGCATGAGTTAAAGTTAATCAAGAATCAAGAATTCAACATGTTACAATGCATCAATTCAATTGTTCAAGAATACACAATTTAACTCATGAAATATGCACAAAACATACGCATTGACACACTTTCGAGTTCACAAAATCAAGTCATGGCATGGAATTTTGATTCAATTAATCAATACATATGTTATTCAATGCATGATCATGTTAATTACAATCCAAACAACCAACACAAGTGCTTATGTACAAAGAAATCAACTCATGAATGCTCTATGTACAAAAGTTCTACACCTCGGTACAATCGAGTTCAAGAATCAATCCATAAACATGAAATTTCAATTCAATTAATCAACATATGAATCAATTGATGTATGTACAATATATTCCTAAATTCAATTTCAAGCATAAGAAAATTTTCATAATCACTTAAAATAAGTGCTTATTTGAGATGAAGTGCTTACTTGGAATTAAAGTTGGGAGAGGAGAATTGAAGAGGAATTGAAGACCGACCGGTGATGAAGAAACACGGTGAAGGGGCTGTTCCGGAGAAGGAGAGAAAAAATAAGAAATTTTTTTCCGGCGCGGTGGTTTTGGAATTCTGGTGGTGGTTGTTGGTGGTTTGAGGTGGTTGTGCCACTTTGAGTTGAGAGAAAAGGAGAGAGAAGAGAGAGTTTTTTTTAGTGGAAATTTAACAAATGAATTCTCCTCCCTTGATTTGTGAGAGGAAAATTTTATTTATAGGAGCTAATTTTGGGCTTTGGAGTGCCTTGGATCCACAATTAGGCCCAAATCGCCTTTATCCGAATAATTTTCATGTACATTGCCAAACATCGAGAACTGTGCAAAATTTGAAACCGGGCCTTTCACGAAAAATGTCCAGAACAAAAAATTGCTTTCTAGAGTTAAAATTTCAACTCAATCGGACGAACGGATGAGGAGATATGAGTTTTTGAAGTTTCAGCACAGTTTTTGGGCGTCTGACATATGTAGAATTTTTATTGCGCCCCTCGGAGAAATTGCCTCGAACGAGGATCTTCTGACCAAAATCCGAACTCAAAATGTAAATGAAATTCAAAGACAATGGAATTTGTGAACGTTTGACAACAATCCCATCGTGTTTCAATAAAAATCAAGCGAGATATGATTTTATGAACACTGCACGTCAGATGAAAAATGCTCAATTCGACTCAAATTCACCTTCAAAGAATAAAATTATGGTATTGATTGGTAAGGAATTAGCTTTCGGCTTGTGAAGGAAAGTAGGAGAGGAATTCGAAATGGAATTTTAGACCCCCACCCCACTTAATTTTGATATTCCAATCAGGAGTTATGAATGTTTTAGTGTGCCATGAACACGGTTCAGCCATAAAACTCAGTTTATCCCACTTAACATTTCTAGAGACTTCCTTCACACAATTTGAAATTCTGGTTAGGGCCTGACTCAGGTAGAATTACAATTAAAATGCAGGAAAAAAATAACACAAGGAATTGTTAACCCAATTTGGTTCTAACCAACCTACATCTAGGGGCATACCAAGCCAAGAATGAAGTTCACTATCAGCAGTATTAATTCAGAGGGAAACCACCCTGTTTACACTCCTCACTTAATCAAACTACCCAATGACCCTTCTACCTAAGATACCACACTTAGATATGAGAACCTCCGCTCACTTCCAATCACCTCAGTGATGTCTATCAGCTACTATCACACCAGCAACTGCATCGACTTCCTGGCTCCTAACACAATCAGTTTGAAGATACCACATTTTAAACATAATCTAAACTAGTCACTCAAGTGACACAAACCAAACTTGGAATTGCTTTACAGCTTCTTCCAAGGACATAAATACACTCATTTCTTCACAGCTTCTGAGTGAGTATAAACCATCATCTTACCTACAGGCTTCGAGGTAAAAATCTTTTACCATCCCACAATCCAGGTGGTTCACTTACATGGATAACCCCAAAGACTACATCTTTCTAAAACTGGCTAGCTTACTACAACTAGGTTACAACTGCTTATTTATAACCTATTATCCAACTGGATTTGGGCCTTCAAAATAACAGCATAAGCTGTAACAAACTTCTGCAGTAACAAACTTTTGCAGAAACAAAAACGCATATAACTTCTGCTATAATCAAGGTCCTCTATGATTTTTCTCCTTAGCTCTTGGACCTCCACATATTCCTTCTAAGTCACGCCACAGAAGATGCATAATATTCCCAGAATATTCTGCACTAATTAAAACAGAACTATAACAATTTAACAGTTTTTGTAGCATGATGTCCTGATGTCTGATGTCTTGACATCTCATATAACATGCTGTTTCCAAATGTTGAAACTCTTCAACACAACATGTTAAGGCATTCCAATAGGACTTTTTCCGCAAATATCTTATTGTACACTATATTGTTGCTACTTATTATTTGTTTTATTAAAATTATGTCAATCCTTAAGTTCAAGGAACTTACAATCTCCCCTTTGGCAAATTTTAGCTAACACAAATAAATACAATTACATGCAAATACTATAAATAGCAGCAACAGTTACAAATACAAATTTCCAATTAAAATGTGGTCTTCTGCTTACAAATTTAGAACTTTAGTTGTTTGGGATGTTTGAGCATCCATCTTGACATCTTCCTTTCTTCATTGAACCAACACCTGACGCGCGTGGTACTAGAAGGAAGAGACTCGATGCTAGAATTGGAGTAGAAATACCTCCTGATTAGCATAAGGATATATCCTCATGTAACTCAGAACACAGGTCACAACTGTGTTCATTCTAACTTCGAGTAGGAACAAAACTCAGAGTATAAGTCACAAAGGATTTTCAACCAAGGATTTGATATTTGGTTTAGGATCTTCTGTGGATATGCTCCCTTGTAATGTAGCAGTAGTAGATAGACCAACAGTAATAGCAGCATCAATGCAATTTTTCTCCCCCTTTTTAGCCAAAATTTGATAATGGGAGCCTTCACAATACCATATCCAGGCACAACAAGCCTAGATTTGAACAACTTCCATGATGTTGAAGATAGAATTATTTACTTGAAAAATAGAGGTAGAGGGGTTCTATATAAATAAGTATAGTTGAAGCAACGGATTTTCAATCTTTAGTCTGTGGTCAAGCTTTGGTAAAAGGACTGCACTAGAGACAAACATGTCATGTCCAAACTAACTTTGACTGTCTTTAATGGCTTCTACCAGATTCCTTTGAATGAGTTAGTTCCGATAAGTTATGTACCATGCATGAGCATGTGATTTCCACCTCTTCTTTCACTAATCCGAATTTCTTCTTTTTGAGATATCATTCTTTGAAATTTTGACCATATTCTAAATGATATCTAGTCTTCAACAACTATCAAGGACACTGTTTGCTCAAGATTCTAGATGTCCCCACATTTTCATGACTTCTTTTGAATGAGTCATGCTCCCATAATCTAAATTAGCTTAATTAAGATTTGTTTGTCTTTAGATTATGTTAACAGAAGAGTCTTCTTTTTTATACCTGGCAGATACTTCACTTACGGTTGATGATACTTAGTGAAGTTTAAGGATGATGTTTCAACATCTTTTGGGACATTCACACAAATTCCATTTGTCTTGGCTCTGAGATGATAATATTACTGATTCTTCAATATTTTGAGTATATAGTAGTATAAACTCCCCTTTACATCAGCTAATGAACAATCTCCCCCTTTATATTAGTTGGTCATCAACATATATACTAGTTGCACCTTTATACAATAACACCAGACAAAATAGCTTTCACAATTGATAATTAATAATTAACAATAGACAATTGCTCTTCAATTTTCTAGTTCCTCTTCATACGAACAGTTGCGTCTTCAAAAATATAGTTGCTTCCCAATGATATTTTTGCTCCCCCTTATTATCAGAAATCTTCCTTTTTGGCTTCTAAGATGAATCTTACCATATGTTGTAACTCCCCTTGAGTTATACAAAATAAGGACATTTGATGCTGATCCTTATAGTGCTTGAAGCATTCTTCATTTGGACTTGCCACAACTTCCAAATTAGGAATCCTTAGCTTGCTTGTTATACAAGTTTCAGTTTGCCACACTCTGTTCCTTGCAATAGAAGTAACTTCATAGATAATCATTTATAACTAATTTTATGTCTTTAAAAGATAAGTATGAACCTTATTATCTTTCTTCAATATCTGGTGTCTTCAACAGTTGTGATGTTACATCTTCATGTAGAACATTCCCTTCTATACATCACAGTCTTTATCTTTTTCTTAATTCAGATTTCCACATAGTTGTCACAAATATCCAGCTCCTATCAATATATTTGACAGCATCTGTATGCATCTCCTTAGCTAAATCAAGTCTTCAAATAATCACCAGATAACATTGCCACACATCCTTATCTTGTGAAGATAACAATGAACTTTAATATTGATCTTTAGTTCACACTAGGCCATGAATTCTTCAAAAGATACTCAGATCCCGACAGAGTATATGAATTTTGTATTCAGGATGCACATCTTATAAGTACTTAGTCTCCCGTCAAAGTACCTACCAGTTAGTCAGTTAGAATTAACTACTCACACTAAATCATTCTGACTGATTACATCTTCACACTCACTTCTACTTCCAGGCAATAAAATATAAATTCAAAACTGAAGACTTTAAGGTGATGTTTTGACATCTGTTACAACATCATCCATTATAGTTTTAGGGGTAACATCCATAATTCCTACTTTAAGGGGGGAATACACGAAGCACTGCAACTGTCAACTTTACATCCAAGCAATTAACATATCAAGGAAAAATGTGACCCATATCTCAATAGACGTTTCTTCAGACTTTCACTTCTGATTTTGAGCTAATGGATGCCATAGTCTACACCTACAGATGAGATTCCCTCAACTAGGTTATTGGAACAGACTTAATCATGGCATAACACAAAAGTATGCAGATTCTTTCAAGATAATCTGGCTTCCTTGATTCATCTTGACAATACCCTTCCTGGATAGTACTTAGGGCAGTCAACATTAAAGACCAAGTTTTATTGTGGTTGAGACATAGTATACAGCTCCAAACTATTCTATGGTTATGAATAACTCTACACATATCTGGTTCCTTTGATCAGAAAGATGAACCAGATATAAGCTCATCTTGATATCACATAAAGGGATTGAGGGGTATACCTTTATGAGTCTCTTACTTGCACTGACCATGACTTCTATACTCCCATAAGCTTAGGTCAGAAATAAACTAACATCAGGAGTATAAGAGCTTGTTGATCGTGTTATGATCAACTAATACATATGTCTCCTCTTCCAGATCAGGAGCAGGTTCCAAACATATGTACTCACACTACATTTGTTTAGCACCCAAAACATTTGTTCTTCAACTGGTAGCTGCATCCTAGTAATAATGTCCTAACATCCTATAGGACACCTGTTCCATCTTCTGGGAACACATCATCCTTGAAGGTCTTCAAGGTAAACACTTTGCAGATGAATATGAGTATCATTGATCAATTGATCCTCATCAACTTTAATAATTTATGCCTTTATGAGTGGACTTGAGAAATATCTCTTTGAAACTTTTAATATAGTTGTAATAATCTGCCAAGTTATTATGTTGATAAAATAACCCTAGGATCCTTCTTTCACTATAGAGGTTGCATCAGAGGCTATGCAGCGGAATATAGCCATATTTCAACAGAATATACACAATGCTTACTCCATAATTTTATTGTAAGCATGGCACATAAGGATTGAAAATAAATCAACCCTACAATCTGCTTGCTTCTTCATCAAGCAACAGTCTAGACCCTAAAACACGGTGGAGAACTGACTTGTTTGTTTTGCGTTTGATCGTAAATTTTGCGAATAGCAAGTGTCGCCACCGACTTTTCTTTTATCAAATTAAGGGAAGGCGAAAAGAACAGGAAAAGACCTTCGTTAGATTCTGAGTAAGGGAGTTGGTTATGAAAAGGGAAGGTATTAGCACCCTTTCCATCCGTAGTTATCTACGGGCTCTTAATTGCTTTAGCTTACTTTAATTGTTTTTGTATGTGTATTTGAAAAGATTTTTGAAAAGGCATCTCGCTTTGACTTCGTAATGATTCACACTGGAATGTATACGAAGTGTTTGGAAATGTTTTGTTTTGGAAAAGGACTTTGTAATGATTCACGCTAGAATGTATACAAAGTGTTTTAAAAAAGATTTTGAGAAATTGTGAGGTGTAAAATGATGTTTTAATTTGAGCAAGGAAAAAAGACTTATAACCTACTCAGAACGGTCGTTTCCGTGTTATTTTGCTTTCCTTTAGAATAAAGCTATCCATATCATTGATTGATAGGTAACCTTATTCGTTGGATGTAAAAGGGACATTCAAAGGGACATCGGATGGTCATAGAAGGCAACTTTTAGGGATATCCTAGCATGTTCGTATGGACGATCATCATCTATTCTTTGGCAATAAATCGGGGGACTAGATCATGTATTCGCTAGGAAAAATCGAGGGACTATGATCTTTTAAGTCGAAGGGACTATGATGATGTTTCATAGGAAACCGTGCTAAGATACCCCTACGTTCGAGGGACTTGACCATTTATAAGGAAACGAGAGAGAATACCCTAGGGGGGTGCATGTGTGAGAAAAGTGTATTGATTTCAGATATTTATCTTGTGATTTGTGATCTACATTGATTTTTATCTTGCCATACACGCCTAGTTACTATCAGTTTAATAGGTGCAGAAAATAAATTGCGGAAATGTAAAGTGTCTTACGCTATTACATGGCTTTGGGGCAGATACATAATAGGAGGTGCAGAAAGTAAATGCGGAAAGTAAAATCCTATGCTATTACATGAAAATAAACTTAAAACCTATACATCCTTTCTAGAATTTAAAATGCAAGAAAATAAATAGCAGGGAAAATTATTTAAGTGAAAAAAACTAAGTCCTAGTATTTTTGGTATTTTGAAAATTAGAGTTTACGTGATAACAACCTAATTCTAATGGATTTTAATTAATTAAGAAAAATTAGTGAATACTAATCTAAATTAAATTAATTAAATTAGTTAAAAGAAAAGTATTTGTGAAATTATCTAATTAACCTAATAAATTAACCTAATTAATAATTTAATTAATTTATTATTTTTTAAGAAAAGAAAAGCAGAAAATAAATAAAAATATGAAAAAACCAAAAAAACGAGCTTCTGGCAGAAGCTATCCCAGATGCTGGGGCTTCTGAGAGTGGGAGCGTTGTAGGCATCCAGAAACTGGAGTTTCTGGTGAGTATTCTGCTGAGCGTGTCCAGAAGTTGTGGTTTCTGCATCTAAAGGGGTCCAGAAGCTGGAGCTTCTGGAGGTTCTGCTGCTGAAGGCGCCTAGAAGCTGGAGCTTCTGCAGGTTATGGTGCTGGAAAGGGTCCAGAAGCTGGAGCTTCTAGAGACTCTGGATCTAGGACGTCCAGAAGCTGGAGCTTTTGGGGACTTCTCATCTGGGGCCATCCAGAAGCTGGAGCTTCTGGAGGATTTTAGCTAGGGGACCCGGAGCTTGGGTTCGGGAGACCCGTGTCGGAGCTTTGGAGGCGTTATCGGAGATCGTGAACCTGCAAAGCAAATAATGAAAATAAAACGCAAAAGGTGGGGTTTGAACCCACGACCTGAGAGATAGAGTGACATAGTGCGCGCAAGGTGAACTGCTGGGGCAGTGATACATCCATTCATACTGTGGGAATCATAAACATGTAAGTGTTGTTGGTCCCTGAGTCAGAAGTATCGGAGCAAAGATCAGGTTGTCTTCTCCGGTTTGCATCAATCCTAAAAACCTATAAAATGCATCAATTAATGAAAAGTAAAAACCCAGATTGACTGTATTGGACCCTACGATCACGATGGTAAGGTTTGTTTGTCCTAAAACTTCCTGTATCATGAAATCTGAAACTTCACTAAGCTCATGCCTTAACAATGGCATTTGGTGATTTATACGTCTAAACTTGTGAAAGATGGATCAAACCTGCTCTAATAAACCTCATGAACACATTAGTATGGTTAAATTTCATTAAAATAGGATAAAATGCAAACTACGAATTCAAGAAAAATATGAAAACGGATGCTTATGGATGGCATGATTCAGTGTGCTTTGGCCATGGATAATGATCCATTCTTACCCTACTATACCTCAGGAACAAGAATCAATGCTTGGAAGCACTTGAAACCGGCTGGAAATTGGAATCCGAGTTTGCAACTTTCTTGAAAAAATTGAGACTTTCTTAGGGTTTGTGAGAAGCTGGCTATACGTGTAAGAGGTTGTCCAAAATCCTCTTTTTCTGGTCTTGTAAGAGTGCTAGGTATATATAGGAGAGTGTATTAGGTCAAGGCTTTAAGAGAAAATATTTTCTTTAAATGGAGAATACTTGATTGGAAATTTGCATGAAATCTTTCCAAATTTTCTCAATCTCTTCCTCAATCTTCTTGCACGAAATTGACAGCTTGTAATGAGCTATCTTGGACCCCAAGCCATGCAAATATCAAGCCCAACTTGCCTTAAAAATATGAGAGGCGTGGCATGCAGCATAGAAGTCATGGATTATCTTATAATCAAGTTTGAACCATAAAATCTTAGGCCCATTTGAGAAATATATTCTTTTGCTAGGTATTTTCTTTCATGCACCTCCTCAAACTGTACAACCTGCACAATTTATATCTTGCTCAATTTTCCATATTTTTGGGTGTTTTTGGACTTTTTAGAAAGCTCAATATGTCTTCTAAACATCCCATTTGGTTTCATCTTTATTGAAGTTTCCATGCTCATGAACACTTCTTTGCAAAAAGATGACTTTTGTTGACTTTTCTAGAAGGACCTGTAATGTTTTGATCCATAACTCCCAAATGAAGCATTTCCTGCCCAAGCTTGTGAGACATGAAGTTGTAGAGAATTGAATTATCTTCAAAATGAGCTTTGGTGGAGAAATTTCTGATGAAGTATGTGAAAGTTATGCTTCGTCAAAGTTCTGTTGACTTTTGTCTAAAGAAGCCCTAATTTGGAAACTTTGACTTTTGATCAGATCTTGGCTTTTATTGATGAATCATGATCAACTCTTGATCAAATGATGAATATAACTTTAAAATATTGATGTTGACCAAAAATTATGAAGTTTTACTGTATGTTGACCACAGTTGACTTTTTGTCCAATACAGTTGATTTTCAACCATTTGAGCAATTGGATGAGCAATTTAAACTTGTAAGGCTTAGAACTTGATATGCGGATTCTCTGCGGTATATGATGAGATATGATGACTACTTGAAGTATTATAAATCCATCTTGACTTGAGAATAGCAAATCCCTAGTTTGGATCGATTGCTTAGGATAGGGTTTGTCTGGTCAACCCTTGTGAAATCCTTGAGAAGTGGGAGGACAAATTTTGGGGTACAACAGTTGCCCCTGTTCAATATTCTTGTACCGGAAGGGTTAGATTGGTATGCTTGCCTTTCGTGACCTGAAGGTAGAAGATGATTGAACACTCGAGTACACCTTAAAATTTGCACTCGCTGTTGTATTGAATGGGATCGTCAGTTGACGATGTGCTGGAATGGGCTTATTGATGCCATCTGGAGAAGCTGATGTTGGGGAGTGAGTCGTACGCTAGACTCAGTATTTTTCTTTTGGATGAGAGAAATATCGGAGATGGGCTTAAAGATGCCATCCGGGGCGGTTGATAATAAGAGAGAGTCAGAATAAACCTTCATCTTGGCTACTTCTGAGATGAATACTTGGGAGGATGCGGATGGTTGTCCCGTCTAGTATCGGGTGTTGATCCATAATCCGTTGTCTAAAAATAATTTGTGTGGTTGTTTAGATAGTTCTCCCGTCATGTTTCGGGTATTAATCTTTGACCTTTGTTTAGAGAATAACTTTTACCTTCTGGGGAAATAAAACCTTGACAGGATATGGTTAGTCCTATGCAGGTTATGATGCATGCGAGTGAATGATAGTGCTTGTGAATGGTCATGTTATGACCTTTATGCAATGCATGAATATAGATGTTATAGTATTTCAAAACATATCCATCTTGAAGAAGACAGGAACGTTCTGCTGGAGATTTCTGATGTTTGCCTAGGGATAGGGTTGTTGGAAACCTTGACTGGGGAGAAAAAAGAGATGCTTCAGATTCCTCCGATGCACTATCTGACCAAATCTCGAGTTTGGATATTAATGCTGTTGGAAGAATAGCAATGATCGAGAGATATTCGGATGAGGATCTTGTGCATAGACCTTTCTAGGGATGATGTGAAATAACCTGTTACTACTTGGAGACTGATCTAATGTGATGACTTGAGGATGTAGCTAAGCTAACGAGATCACTGCTCGGGGGATGACATGATGACGTTGATATGATCACTTCTCGGGGACTAACGTGATGATGTTGATAGGATCACTGCTCGGGGACTTAACGTGATGACGTTGATAGGGTCACTGCTCGGGGACTAACGTGATGACGTTGATAGGATCATTGCCCGGGGACTAATGTGATGACGTTGATAGGATCACTGCTCGGGGGCTAACGTGATGACGTTAATAGGATCACTGCTCGGGGACTAACGTGATGATGTTGATAGGATCACTGCTCGGGGACTAACGTGATGACGTTGATAGGATCATTGCTCGGGGACTAACGTGATAATGTTTGAAGGGATCACTGCTCGGGGACTAACATGATGATGTTGATAGGATCACTGCTCGGGTACTAACTTGATGATGTTTGAAGTATTGGAATACTATTAAGGAGAAGATCATAATTCTTCGTTTAAGAGGATTTGTATTCATAGGGAAAGCAATGTTTCTGTGGGGATTGATGGGCCCGCGGATGTACTGCCTATGAAAGTGACTCTGTGGGGATGTATGGGTGACTTTGGTCGTCATCTCAATTCATAGAGGCTGTAGTAATTATTGTTTCTCTTCACTTTTCGCATGTTTGTGAATGAATGTTTATTATTAGATGCATATAATCATTCAAAGCAAACATTGGACTTTATGCAAACAACAATAAAATTAGAATTGTAAAAGAGGAATTTGCATTACTTTTGAAAAGCGGCCTATATTCAGGCAGTTTGTATACAAGAGACAAATATCCTTTTAAGAGGAAATTGTCATAATAGTAAAAGCTATGTTGAAACAATCTTGTCGAGTTTCAACTATGCTATTGCTCATATATTTCGACTATCTCATCTCCTTGCTGTCAGAAGAAAGTGATTAAATTGATTTGCGCCGTTTGAATCTTGAAGCTGATAATACCGTAGTCTGTAAGCAGGTGATCTGGAAAAGACATAGTTGTACGCTTAAATCCCTAATTTTTGCCTAGACCACCCTTTCGGGTTTTCAGTCTACCGAGATACGTTTTTTTGCCCAAGCCGCCTTTGCAGGTTTTCAACTTGCCGGGTGTACATTTTTGTATATATATCCTTAACTTTTGCCCGAACCTTTTGGTTCGCCAGGATGCCCTTATTTTGCCTAGGCCAGCCGACCTAGCGGGTCTCGTTCATGCGTAGTATTTTTTTACTATGTCTGCGTTCATAGGGTGCGGGAAGTCTTCTCCATCCATAGTGCTTAGTCTTATAGCTCTGCCAGAAAATACTGTTTTGACTACAAATGGTCCCTCATAGGTGGGAGTCCACTTGCCCCTGGGATCACCTTGTGGGAGGATGGTGCGCTCGATGTTTGACCTTTTTGTCGAACGCTCTAATCATTTGCTTCTGGTATATTTGTCCATGGCAGATGGCTACGAGTCGTTTTTCGTCGATCAAGTTGATCTGGTCAAGGCGAGTCTGGACCCATTCGTCTTCGCCTAACTCTGCATCCTGGAGGACTCTGGTTGGTAGGACCGCTTCCATACCATATACGAGAGAGAAGGGGGTTTCCCCTATAGATGTTCGCACTGTGGTTCAGTAACCGTGGAGAGAAAATGGCAACATCTCATGCCAATCTTTGTAAGTCACTGTTATCATTTGTATGATCTTCTTGAGGTTCTTGTTGGTGGCTTCCACTGCGCCGTTCATTTTTGGCCGATATGGAGAGGAGTTGTGATGTTTAATCTTGAACTGCGTGAAGAGTTCGGTGACCATTTTGTTGTTGAGGTTGGTACCATTGTCCGTGATGATCCTTTCGGGGACGCCGTACTGACATATAAGATTATGCTTGATGAATCGAGCCACAACATTTTTGGTAACGGATGCGAACGAGGCTTCTTCTACCCACTTGGTAAAGTAGTCAATTGTAACAAGGATGAAACAATGTCCATTAGAAGCGGTTGGCTTGATTTCCCCAATCATGTCAATGCCCCACATTGCGAAAGGCCATGGAGCGGTCAAAACATTTAGTGGTACTGGAGGCACATGCACTATGTCTGCGTATATATGGCACTTGTGACAAGACCGAGCATAGCGGTAGCAATCGGCTTCCATGGTGGACCAATAGTAACCTGCTCTTAAAATCTTTGTAGCCATCGTATGTCTACTAGAGTAGGTACCGAATGCGCCTTCATGTAATTCTTCCATGATTTGTTCCGTTGTTTTCTAGTCTACGCAGCGGAGTAAGCACAAGTCGTGATTGCGTTTGTATAAGATGTCGTTGTTGAGGAAGAATTTGGATGCAAATCTTCTTAAGAACTTCTTGTCATTGACAGATGCCCCTGCGGGATATTCGTGAGTCTCAAGATACCTCTTCACTTCATAGAACCAAGGTTTCTCTTCTATATCAAGTTCACAATAGTATGTTGGTTCGTCAAACCTTTCGATGATGATTTGGGGAGCTTCGTTGTCCCATCTAACTTTGAACATAGATGACATGGTAGCTAATGCGTCTGCCAACTGATTCTCTTATCGTGGAATATGATCGAAAGTGATTTCTTCGAAGTAGGGGATCAGACTTAAAACAAGCTCTCGATACGGAATGAGATTCGGATGCTTCGTATCCCACTCGCCTTTAATCTGACTGATCACTAAAGCTGAGTCTCCATATACCTGCAGGAATTTGATTCTTAAGTCAATAGCAGCTTTGATACCCATGATGCACGCTTCGTATTCGGCCATGTTGTTAGCGCAGTTGAAATATAGTCTGGCGGTGAAAGGCGTGTGTCCCCCTGTAGGAGACGTAATGATGGCGGAAATGCCATTGCCAAGTGCGTTTGAGGCTCCATCAAAGACCATGGTCCACCGGGATCCTGGTTCAGGTCCTTCGTCTGGTCCTGGTTTTTCTCAATCAGTAACTAACAAAACGTCTTCGTCTGGAAATTCGAAATGCATAGACTGATAGTCATCTACGGCTTGATGATCCAAATGATCGGCTACCACACTTCCTTTGATCGCTTTTTGAGTAATATACTGGATGTCGTATTCGGTCAAGATCATTTGCCATCTTGCTATTCTTCCGGAGAGAGAAGGTTTCTCGAATATGTATTTTATCGGATCCATCTTGGAGATCAACAAAGTAGTGTGAATCAACATATACTGTCTTAGTCGTGACAAGCCAAAGGCGCAAGTTTTCTCGATTGAGTATCTTGTTTGACATTCGGTAAACTTTTTGCTAAGGTAGTATATTGCATACTCTTTTCGACCAGACTCGTCATGTTGCCCCCAACACACACCCCATTGAGTTCTCTAATACGACCAGGTACAGGATAAGAGGTCTTCCTTTGGCAGGTGACATCAGGATAGGAGGATTCTGTAGGTACTCCTTGATTTTTTCAAAAGCTGTCTGGAAATCGTTGTTCCATTCCACTACTTGATATTTTTTCAGTAACTTAAAGATTGGCTCGCAAGTAGCTGTTAGGTGTGCGATGAATCTGGAAATGTAGTTTAATCGTCCCAAGAAACCTCTGACTTCTTTCTCGGTACGGGGAGCTGTCATTTCTTGAATAGCTTTAACCTTGGCGGGGTCAAGTTCAATACCTTTACCAATGACAACAAATCCTAGGAGTTTCCTGGATCTGACTCCAAAGGTGCACTTGTTAGGATTAAGTCTTAGTTTCTACTTCTTCAGCCTATCAAACAGCTTTCGTAAATGATCAAGATGTTCTTCTTCAGTTTGTGATCGAGCTATCATGTCGTCGACGTAGACCTCTATCTCGTGATGAATCATGTCATGGAATAAAGCTACCATGGCACGTTGGTATGTGGCGCCAACGTTCTTCAGTCTAAATGGCATAACTTTGTAACAGAATGTGCCCCACTGTGTAATGAAAGTAGTCTTTTCCATGTCTTCGGGAGCCATTTTGATATGATTATAACCGGAGATACTATCCATGAAGGATAAAACCTTGTGTTGAGCGGTGTTGTCAACCAGTACATCAATATGAGGAAGTGGAAAATCGTCTTTCGGACTTGCTCTGTTCAGATCTCGGTAGTCCACACACATTCGCACTTTACCATCCTTCTTAGGTACGGGTACCACGTTCGCAACCCACTATGAATAAGAAGTTACGGCTAAGAAACCGACATTGAATTGTTTCATAACTTCGGCTTTGATTTTCTTTGACATCTCAGGTCGCATACGACGGACTTTCTGCTTCACGGGGAGAAAACCTTCCTTCATTGGTAGTCGGTGTACCACAATGTCAATGTCTAGACCTGGCATGTCTTCGTAAGACCAAGCAAAAACCTCGGTATAGTCTTGTAGCATCTGGACCAATCTCTTCTTGACACTATTCTCAGGACCTGCCCCAATCTTAATTTCTTTTCTTTCTTAGTTAGTACCCAGATTCACAACCTCGACTAGCTCTTCGTGTGGCTGTATAACCTGTTCTTCTTGCTGTAGTAGTCTGACAAGTTCTCCTAGAACTTCACAATATTCCTCATCTTCGTCTTCGGCTTGGCAAATCGGATTATTGAAGTCATATTTAGCAATAGCAAAGTTGTTATCGACGAGATTCAGAGTGAATCTGCACTATATCATGTGGGTGTTTGTAAGAACACATAGCCTTTTGAAGGGGTAATAAAGTAAAATAAAGGAAAGAGTAAAGTATTTGAATTCAAAATTCCAATGATTTTATTGAATGAAAATATGAACATGACAAGAAATAACCCTCACAAACGAGCCGTGATGCCCCGGGCAAGGCACTAGGCTTTTAAGTTTATTGTCTGAACGTAATAAAAAACGAAAAGCATAACAGAAAACAGAAAAGCAATTACTCCTATCTAAAGGAGATTGGTATGACGTCTTCAATCCTCCAATTGCTGAGTCCATTGTCTGGAGTTGGGAAGATCCAATTGTTGATGTTGAAATCTTTGTCATCGTCTTTTATGGCATGGACTCCGCTCTTGCTGATGTGGAAAGGAAGTTTGACGGCATGTTCGTGGTGTATCATCTTCTGACCTTTGGTAGTGAAACCTAAACCAGTCTTGTCAAATTTGAACGGGAGATTGGGGAGCTGACCCCAAATAGTACAACCTTTTTCCTCAACTGCAGCTTTGGCGTCTTTCAGTGAGACCATCTCTGGTGGAACTCTAGTAACTTCAGGAGTGATAGGAGAGTCAACAGGCATGACTCCCGGAACTGCTTCGAAAGCTTGACAGGGGGTTCCAATGAATTCTCCTTCCATTTCGAATTATCGGAATGACTGCAGATGGCTTACCATATATTCTTCTTCACCGCATATTGTAACAATCTTCCCCTTCACTAGGTACTTCAGCTTCTGATGCAGGGTAGAGGTAACAGCGCCTGCCCCATGTATCCATTGGCGTCCAAGTAGGAAAGAATAAGCTAGACGAATGTCCATGACAAAGAAAGTGGAGTCAAAAGTCTGGGAACCAACTTTCACTGGCAGGATGAGCTATCCAAGTACCATTCTTTTCTAACCATCAAATGCTCTAACAATTATATCGCTGGGCTTCATGACCACTCCTTCAACATTAAGTCGGTCGAAAGCGCTCTTTGGCAGAACATTCAGAGCAGAACCAGTATCCACCAACACGTGAGACAAAGTGGTACTCTTGCATTCAACGGAAATATGCAAGGCTTTGTTGTGTTTCCTTCTTGCAGGAGTTAAATCAGCATCAGAGAAACCTAAACCATTGTTGACGGTCAGGCTAGTGATACAACCTTCGAATTGATCAGCAGTAGTGTCTTGCGGTATGTGAGCATTCTTCATAAACTTTACCAAGGCTTTAGCATGAGCCTCAGAGCACAATAGCAGAGCTAGCATAGATATCTTGGATGGAGTTTGTCCCAACAGTTCCACGACGTTGTAGTCACTCTTCTTGATGATATTCAGAATTTCCTCCATTTCTTGCTTTGAGGTATCCTCAGCAACTTCCTTTGTTACTTCTATCTGAGCAGGATGAGTTACTGGTTCTTTCCCTCTAGCTTCGGGAACTGATTCGATAGAAGGAATGCGAGCTGGCGTAGCAGTATCTTTTGGAGGAGAGATCTCTAGTGAAAATACTCTTCCGGTTCGAGTTACCTTGCTTGATCCAGTGATGTTGCCGATGACAGGATTGGTAGCTTCAACTACAATGTCTTCAATGGTCAAAGGTTCTTGTTTGACGCCATATAGTAAACTTCAGCTCCATAATTCCAAGGTATAGCTTTGTCAGAGGAATATGGAATTGGTCTGGGAGAAGTAATGATGAGTGGTGCCGCCACTCTAGGCACAGGATTGGAAGAGGTGATCCTTATTGTGTTCACATCAGCATACTCTTATGGGTAATCATCTCCCCATCCGGTTGCCTTGACGTCTTTGATTGGAATCTTGTAACTTTCGGGAGCAGTATACTTAACCGTTAAATCAAACTTCCCACTTGGCTGCCCCAAGGTATCCTAGACTTCTGGTACGGCTTCGCTCACGTCTTCTATCTTCAAATCCTTAGAAATGTCTTCGCACAGGTTCTCCACAGAGGGAGGTTTTAGAAATAGCATTTCTCGGTTGTCCATCATTTGTTGAATATGCCTCTTCAACCATGCATATTCGTCAGATTCAGATGCACACCAACGACAATCATCAGGGCATCCTGGAAATATACCGGCTTGCAGCAAATCTTTCTTGACATTCATCAGAGAAATTTTCAGCTTGTTCACATCATAAACATAGGAGTTCTCGTCAATAGCAATGGAACTTTTACCATGGTCAGGCATTGGTGCGTTGATCACATTTGGAGTTTCGACGGGAGGGTCGAATTCAATTTCTCTTGCTTCAATCATGTCTTGAATCTTGTTCTTCAGAGCCCAACAAGTGTTGGTGTCGTGCCCTAGGCTATTGGAGTGGTATGCACACCTTACGTTAGGATTGTACTTTGGAGAGGAAGTGTTGATGTGTTGAGGAGGATCCCCCACCTTGGCTGCACCCTTGTGATTTCTTCCCATGTTGAGAATACCGATGGTCTTCTTATTTCTAGTGATGAGCTTCTTCAAATCCTTCTGGCCTTGGACCAAGTTGGTGAACATCTCCTGGAATTGAGCATTCTGAGCTTGGAGACCTTTGACAGTCTATTCAAGAGCCATTTCTGCTGAAATAAACAGCGAGAGGATAAGAAAACTGGTCTTCAACGTACCTGTTGTGAAATTTTTATGCCATGATATGTGATGTTATGCAATGCAATGCAATGTTTTCAAGGACCTTAGGAATTTAAATTTAAATTCCTAGAGCTTTAGGTCTCCCATGGGCGCTTCCTCTTGGTGTTGAAGTAGGTATTGATGTTTCGCTCCTCGTGAAGTAGCTTTGTCAACTCTAATACCTTCTTCTCGCTTGCATAGCACTGGGATTCAAATGTATCCCTTTCTTCTTTAAGCTGAATCCATGATCTCCTCAAGTCTTCGAGATTAGTAGGCATGTCTGGATGGAGAACGGTGTAGGGTTCGTCACCTATAGCAACAGGTTCCATAATCACTGGTAGAACAAGTGTAAACGGCATCATGAGGTAAGGTTCCCAGGGAATGGAATTTTTGTGTCCCAAAGTCTTGGTATCAGTCTTCTTTACCATGCCCCAAGCGTGTATAAATCTTCGACGATAATTCTGGAGATCACTGTTGTAGTCAAACACAGTGTCTTGGAGAAGCATATCATGAGGACCATCTCTTCTAGCATAACCAAAATGACGTAGAGCTAGAGAAGGGTTGTAAGTGATACCTCCCCTTATGCCAAGGAGTGGTACATTAGGGAATTCCCCACAACGCTCAATGAAAGCGAAGTCCTTTTGAGGAAAAAGACACCAATGAATATCTGAGTGAGAGAGAGACATCAGCCTTTGACACCACTTCAATCTTTGCTCGTTCTTCATTAATGATTGAGGAAGGTGCAAAATAAACCACCTGGAAAGTAACAGTATGCAACACATGAGAGTTCCTTATCTTTTGATAGTACGAGTATGGAGAGAATGCATAATGTCCCCAAGTAAAGTAGGCACAGGATTACGAGTGAGGAATATCTTGATGGCGTTCACGTCTATGAACTGATCTGGATTAGGAAATAGCACCAAGCCATAGATTAGCAAGGCCAAAATGTCTTCGAATGCATGGAAACTCATAGCTTTGAGGAATTCTCGAGCTTTCTTTATTAGAAACTTAGCAAGTAAACCCTTAACTCTGCTTCTTGTTTCCCAATTAGCTTCAATGTCTAATCGCTTTAGATGTAATGTTGATGCAATGTCTTTGTATTTTGGAGCTCTTTCGGAACCGGTGAATGGTATCTGATCAAGGATAGGTATCCCAAGTAGCTTAGAGAACTCTTCCAAGGTAGGCACCAACTGATAATCTTGGAATGTAAAGTAGTGATACTTTGGATCGAAGAACTGGAATACGACATGCATCATATCTTCTTCAAAAATGGAGATAACCAAGTCAAGCAGATAACCATGTCTTTTGATGAACTGAGTATGATCGGGAACTTCCGAAACCAATTCTTTGAGTTGAGAAGGTATACCCACGAGGTTGATTCAGATGGTTTTCCTGGAGGCCATGATCCTACAAAATAAAGCAAAGATAAATTCCTAGGTCCTTGAAATAGTTAGAAATGATATGATGTTATGATGTCATGATGTCATGTTTAAACAAATAGCAAGCACAAGCAATTCACACAAAAGCCCTAGGTTTAAGGCTTGCATGAGGTATAGGTGTCTACCCTACCAAAGTTTGAGTTGGTTCAACCTGTCCTACAATAGTAACTGGGTTATAGGAATTTCATATCATTGATCTTTCTCGTAGGCTTTATTTCAATACGTCTACCAAGTGGTCGATCGAAACATCCCGAAATTCGAATCTTAATGGGTGTAGCATCGAGTATCAACCAACTTCAGTCTACACCGAAGTCAGCCATATCACTACCTTCTAATGGCCAAGATGGGTCAATTAGGGTTCTAAAAGTTGAGTTAGTGTTGATGACACCACATAGACGCCAAATACTTTCCTCAACAAGACATGAGGAGCATCGGGACATCCAAAGTGTCGCACTAACGTAGCCATCATGTTGACCGTTTCGGTATATGCCTAACGGTAGCGACGATTTATTGATACTTACCTAAGGAAACTTGGATCCGGGTGTAGGATCCTCCACAAGCATAATACCCAAGCAGCCCTTAAAATTAAAGCATACAAGTCAAAAAAATTTAAAGTGATCTAAAGACCCTAAGGTAAACTCTCTTTATTTTCCCCAGCAGAGTCGTCAGTTTTGTAACACGGTGGGAGAACTGACTTGTTTGTTTTGCGATTGATCTCAAATATTGTGGATAGCAAGAGTCACCACCGACTTTTCTTTTATCCAATTAAGAGAAGGCGAAAAGACCTTCGTTAGATTCTGAGTAAGGGAGTTGGTTATGAAAAGGGAAGGTATTAACACCCTTTCCATCCGTAGTTATCTACGGGGTCTTAATTACTTTAGCTCACTTTAATTGTTTTTGTGTGTGTATTTGAAAAGATTTTTAAAAAGGCATTTCATTTTGACTTCGTAATGATTCATTTGGAAATGTTTTGTTTTGGAAAAGGACTTTGTAATGATTCACGCTGGAATGTATACAAAGTGTTTTGAAAAAGATTTTGAGAAAGTGTGAGGTGTAAAAAGATGTTTTAATTTGAGCAAGCAAAAAAGACTTATTACCTACTCAGAATGGTCGCTTCCGTGTTATTTTGCTTTCCTTTATAATAAAGCTATCCATATCATTAATTGACAGGTAACCTTATTCGTTGGATGTAAAAGGGACATTCGAAGGGACATCGGATGGTCATAGAAGGCAACTTGTAGGGATATCCTAGCATATTCATAGGGAAGATTATCATCTTTTCGTAGGCAACAATCGGGGGACTAGATCATGTATTCCCTAGGCAACATCGAGGGACTATGATCTTTTAAGTCGAAGGGACTATGATGATGTTTCGTAGACAACCGTGCTAAGATACCCCTACGTTCGAGGGACTTGACCATTTATAAGGCAACGAGAGAGAATACCCTAGGGGGTGCGTGTGTGAGAAGAGTGTATTGTTTACAGATATTTATCTTGTGATTAGTGATCTACGTTGATTTTTATCTTTCCATACATACCTAGTTACTAGCAGTTTAATAGGTGCAGAAAGTAAATTGCGGAAATGTAAAGGGTCCTAAGCTATTATATGGCTTTGGGGCAGATACATAATAGGAGGTGCGGAACGTAAATGCGAAAAGTAAAATCCTATGCTATTACATGAAAATAAACTTGCAACCTATACATCCTTTCTAGAATTTAAAATGCAAGAAAATAAACAACAGGGAAAATGATTTAAGTGAAAAAAAACTAAGTCCTAGTATTTTTGGTATTTTGTAAATTAGAGTTTACGTGATAACAACCTAATTCTAATTGATTTTAATTAATTAAGAAAAATTAGTGAATACTAACCTAAATTAAATTAATTAAAAGAAAGGTATTTGTAAAATTATCTAATTAACCTAGTTAATTAACCTAATTACTAATTTAATTAATTAATTATTTTTTAAGAAAAGAAAAGCAGAAAATAAATAAAAATATGAAAAAACCAAAAAAACGAGCTTCTGGCAGAAGGTATCCTAGAAGCTGGGGCTTATGAGAGTGGGAGCGTTGTAGGCATCCAGAAACTAGAGTTTCTGGTGAGTATGCTGTTGAGCGTGTCCAGAAGTTGTGGTTTCTGCATATGAAGGGGTCTAGATGATGGAGCTTCGGGAACTTCTGGGGGTTCTGGTGCTAGAAAAGGTCCAGAAGCTAGAACTTCTAGAGACTAGCATCAGCACGTCCGGCGAGCTTCGAACTTCTCATGGGCCATCCAGTGGAGCTTAGGGGGCCAGTGGAGCTTCTAGTGTTGGGGAGACCCAGAAGTTGGAGCTTCTGGAGGCGTTACTTCTGGAGATCTGGGAACCTGCAAAGCAAATAATGAAAATAAAAGGCAAAAGGTGGGGTTTGAACCCATGACCTAAGAGATAGAGTGACATAGTGCGCGCAAGGTGAACCGCTTGGGCTGTGATACATCCATTCATACTGCTGGACTCATAAACATGTAAGTGTTGTTGGACCCTGAGTTAGAAGAACCGGAGCAAAGCTCCGGTTGTCTTCTCCGGTTTCCATTAATCCTAAAAACCTGTAAAATGCATCAATTAATGAAAAGTAAAAACCCAGATTGATTGTATTCGACCCTACGATCACGATGGTAAGGTTTGTCTGTCCTAAAACTGCCTGTATCATGGAATCCGAAACTTCAATAAGCTCATGCCCTAACAATGGCATTTGATGATTTATACGTCGAAACTTATGAAAGATGGATCAAACCTGCACTAATAAACCTCATGAACACATTAGTATGGTTAAATTTTATTAAAACGGGATAAAATGCAAAATGCGAATTCAAGAAAATATGAAAACGGATGCTTATGGATGGCATGATTCAGCATGCTTTGGTCATGGATAATGATCCATTCTCACCCTACTATACCTCAGGAACAAGAATCAATGCTTGGAAGCACTTGAAACCGGCTGGAAATTGTAATCCGAGTTTGCAACTTTCTTGAAAAAATTGAGTGCTTCTTAGGGTTTGTGAGAAGCTGGCTATACGTGTAAGAGGCTGTCCAAAATCCTCTTTTTCTTGTCTTGTAAGAGTGATAGGTATATATAGGAGAGTGTATTAGGTCAAGGCTTTAAGAGAAAATATTTTCTTTATGTGGAGAATATTTGATTGGAAATTTGCATGAAATCTTTCCAAATTTTCTCAATCTCTTCCTCAATCTTCTTGCACGAAATTTACAGCATGTAATGAGCTATCTTGGACCCCAAGCCATGCAAATATCAAGTTCAACTTGCCTTATCTTTTATTTTTGTATTTTATTTAATTAAATTTGAATTTAAGCCATTTAATTCAAAAAATAAATAAATAAAAAGATGAGAGGCGTGGCATGCGCAGCATAGAAGTCATGGATAATCTTATCATCAAGTTTGAACCATAAAATCTTAGGCCCATTTGAAAAATATTTGCTTTTGCTAGGTATTTTCCTTCATGCACCTCCTCAAAAATGTCCAACTTGCACAATTTATATCTTGCTCAATTTTCCACATATTTGGGTGTTTTTGGACTTTTTAGAAAGCTCAAGATGTCTTATAAACAACCCTTTTGGTTTCATCTTCATTAAAGTTTCCATGCTCATGAACACTTCTTTGCAAAAAGATGACTTCATGAAGTTGTAGAGAATTGAATTCTCTTCAAAATGAGCTTTGGTGGAGAAATTTCTGATGAAGTATGTGAAAGTTATGCTTGGTCAAAGTTTTGTTGACTTTTGTCTAAAGAAGCCCTAATTTGGAAACTTTGACTTTTGATCAGATCTTGGCTTTTCTTGATGAATCATGATCAGCTCTTGATCAAATGATGAATATAACTTCAAAATATTGATGTTGACAAAAAATTATGAAGTTTGACTGTATGTTGACCATAATTGACTTTTTGTCCAATACAACTGATTTCCCACCATCTGAGCAATTGGATGAGCAATTTAAACTTCTAAGGCTTGGAACTTGATATGAGGATTCTCTGAGGTATATGATGAGATATGATGACTACTTGAAGTATTAGAAATCCATCTTGACTTGAGAATAACAAATCCCTAGTTTGGATCGATTGCTTAGGATAGGGTTTGTCTGGTCAACCCTTGTGAAATCCTTGAGAATTGAGATGTGAATTGTCTTGAGAAGTGGGAGGACAAATTTTGGTGTATAACAGACCCAACCAAAATCCTGACCATGTGGTAATGCATAAACACAGGGATTACCTTATCAATGTCTTCACTCCTGCATGAAGATTTTGATAACTCCTATCTCTGTGCTAAGTCTAAACAATACAATCCAAACTCTTCACTCCCGCATGAAGTCTTTGAATTTAACTTTCTTGTTCTAGCATCTTCATCTTCTTCAGTCAGGTTGGTCTAGTTCTTCACAAATAAGTACATCCTCCACTTCAAGAGACCATACAATATGAACACTCCTTGTTCCGAAAATCCACAAATAGGTTCATCCTCCATTTTTAGGGATCATATAATATGAACACTCCTTGTTCAAACAATCTTTTACCTTGTGCACAACCAGAAAGTGTCCCTCATGGATCTCATCCAGAATCAGACAAGATGCCTACTCTGATACCAATTGAAATTCTAGTTAGGACCTGCCTCAGGATGTCGTGACATCTGATCCGAAGAACAAAACAGACAAGGTAGAATTACAATTAAAATGCAGGAAACAAAAGAACACAAGGAATTGTTAACCCAGTTCGGTTCTAACCAACCTACATCTAGGGGCATACCAAGCCAGGTATGAAGTTCACTATCATCAGTATTAATTTGGAGGGAAACCACCCTGTTTACACTTCTTACTTAATTAGACTACCCAATGATCCTTCTTCCTAAGATACCACACTTAGATATAAGAACCTCCGCTCACTTCCAATCACCTCAGTGATGTCTATCAGCTACTATCACACCAACAACTACATCGACTGCTTGGCTCCTAACACAATCAGTTTGAAGATACCACACTTCAAACACAACTAGAACAATTTGAAGATACCACACTTCAAACACAATCTAAACTAGTAACCCAGATAAATTCTTCTACAATCAAGGTCCTCTCTAATTTTTCTCCTTATCTCTTGGACCTCCACATATGCCTTCTAAGTCACGCCACATAAGATGCATAATATTCCCAGAATATTCTGCACTAATCAAAACAGAATTGTAACAACTTAACAATTTTTGTAGCGTGATGTTCTGATATTTGATGTCTCGACATCTCGTATGACATGTTGTTTCCAGATGTTGAAACTCTTCAACACAGCATGTTAAGACATTCTAATAGGACTTTTGCTGCAAATATCCTAATGTACACTATACTGTTGTTGCTTATTATTTATTTTATTAAAATTAGGCCAATCCTTAAGTTCAAGAAACTTACACAATTAGCTTTTGACCTGTGAACGAAAGTTGTAGATAATATTTAGAGGGACTTTCTAGTCGAAAATCGTCCGAAAATACCCAACGAGGTGAGATTTATGCCTTTCGAAGCATAAAAAACGCACCAAAAACCCAAAATTCACTTTACTAAGAAATGAACTATTAAAGTCTTTTTCTTGACGAAATGGTCTCCGCTCTGAACAGATAACCTGGAGAACTTATTGAAATGGTTCCAATGTCCGTAGAACCAACCCGAGAAGACCTTCTGACCATAAAATCTTGCCTCAAGCATACAAACCGAAAAATATCGATTTCTGGCTCGAAATAGTCTGAAATGGCCGAAACGCACAGTTCCTTCCACAACTAGGATTCTCGTAACCTCATGACCATGAGATAAATGATATGCATGTATGTTTATGATAATGAAAATATAAGGCAGAACATTCAAAATAAAAAAGATAAATTTTGAAGTACAACAAATGTCATAAAGTGTAATGATATCAAAAATCATGTAGTAGCAGTAATATTTTATTTTATCTCTCTATGCTAGTCTAAGAGTAATAAAAAATGAACTCATATTGTTGGTGGTGGATTTTATTGGGTTTTTAATCTGATTTGGTCCAATACTATCCAATAATAACTGGAAAATGGAAAAGTTTACTTCGTACCCCTATAATTAGACTTGTACCTCTATAATTTTAAAAAAAAATTAGTTTTACCCTTAAAGTTTTTAACCAATTTATTATTTCACTTTTTATTATTCACTAAAAATTTAAATTTTGCACCCTTACACATGCATTTTGGAACACTTAAAGAAAGTGTTTCGGCATGTATTGTTACAAATCAGAAATTTTTTGAAAGATTTATGGGTAAAAAATTGCTAAAAGGGTTTTAGCAACAGTTCAAAACCGTAGCTAAAACTGTTATTGAAAAAAAATTATCATACCGAAACACTTTTTTAAAAGTGTTTCGGTTTTAAAAATTTCTAAAGAAGTTTTAGCAACGGTTAAAAAGCGTAGACAAAACTGTTTTATAAAAAAAATTACAAATCAGAACACTTTTGGAAAGTGTTTCGGTTAACTGTATTATTAGGTAGGATACGGGAACACTTTTTAAAAGTGTTCTGATGAAGTGTATTATTAGATTGGATACCAGAACAGTTTTTAAAAGTGTTCCGATTTAAAAAAATTATTTAAAGAGTTTTAGCAACGGTTCAAAACCGTAGCCAAAGCTGATTTTTTAAAACAAAATACCATACCAGAATAGTATTTGAAAGTGTTCCGATTTTAAAATTATTAAAGGAGTTTTAGCAACGGTTTTAAACTGTGGCTAAAAGTAACGAGACATTTTCTTTTTAAAAAATTGTCATACCGAAACACTTCCTTTAAGTGTTCCGGAAAGCATGAGTAGGGATGCAAAAATTTTAATTTTTTAATTATTAATAAAAATAAAATAGTTATAATTAAAGAGTAAAATTGATATTTTTTTAAAATCGTAGGAGTACAAGTCAAATTTTAAAAGTACAAAATAAATTTTTCTGAATTTTGATCCAACCTGCAATTTTATTTTACACCAATTAATAAGGGTTCGGTCGGTTATGGATTTTCTATCCACCCTTACTTGTTAGAAATTGCACTACAACATCTATTGTTTATTGTTTATGGTAACACTTTTTTATGTAACATGTATAAATTGTTTCTTAAAAATGATTACACAGTAATTTTTGTACGTCTCCAAGACAATTCTTCCAACACCTAACAATTATTCTTTCAAATACTTTTGGAAACAATTTTCAAGCGTTTCTATATTTATCCTTTTACAATAACTCATAAATATCCCCTTATATACAATCTTAAATTGTTGCATTATTCCAAATAAAAGATTATAAATTTTTAAATGTATCTTACAAATTTCAAAAACAAAAAATTAAGCGACAATTTTTCCGAACATTATAATATTTTATTTAACCTTTCCTCTAAATATTATACGATAAATTTATATTATTTTATTTAATAATAAAAAATATAAATCTTATAATATTTAAATTTATAGTGCTTTCTATTTGCTCATTAACTTTTGGGTATATGCATAATTAAACGTCAAATTAGTGATATTTTTGATTTGTTCATGTTCTCCCATAAGCATGTTTACCAGAAGCTAGCTGGGAATCGAAGCTTCTGAACTTTACAGTAAATAACTCACTAACATTGAACCAAGCACGTGGATAGATGAATGCCTTAGATTTGCAACACTATCGATTCAAGTTAATGGCAGCTCTACGGCCAAATTTAGGATGGAGAAGGGGCTTCGTCAAAAAGATCCCCTTTCTCCATTCCTATTTCTTATAGCGGCAGAAGGTTTAGAAATTCTAATTAACAAAGCATCTGAAATTGGTAGGTTTGAAGGATACTCTTTTGGAAATCAAGCAGGGAGCCTTACACATCTCCAGTTTGCGGATGGTACTCTCATCATGGGCCCAAGCAGCCTTGTTAACGTGGAAATCGTTAAGGCTATCCTCCATCTGTTTGAATTGTACCTAAATTTTGTCTTAATAATAATTAAAGTTTTTCTGTGGGGTATGGTCTATAGGACCCCTGTTTAATTTATGTAAGTCCTTTTTTTAATTATAATTACAAAAGTATAAAAAATATGCCATTATTTTTTTAACTCCTACAAAATCAAATATTTTTTTATAATCAAAATTTATAATATTTTACAAACATAGTAAAGTCCACCTAATTCACTAAATATTCCATTTGCGGTCAACACGTGACCAATATCCGGTCACGTGATGAGAAAGACTATATCAGACTCCTTCTGATTTGTGTCCTACCATATTCTTTTTTCAACCAATCAAAACATCAAAATAGCTAACCACTAACATAACAAAACAAAAAGATATTTTCTAAAAGGATAAAGAAGAGTTACTTTTAAAATTAACGGCGAACTGCGTCTACGATCACTCACTTTTTAAACTCAGACAAGATTCAAGGATAAATTCAAAAGCAATTATGAACTACGAACACTATGAACTACGAAATTGGACTATGATTCTTCGCAAGGAGATACGTAGACACTCGTTTAAAATCGAGACGAGTCCACCTACTAAAAAATTAAAGTCATATTCCTAAACCATAGTATCCTTGTGAACAAGGTAGATGAAGGGTGCCTTACACTTCCTCCTTGTCTAAAGTGAGTCAAGAATCTAGAATCTTTGTATCAACTTTAGGGTTATCCCCTTATATCTCCTTCCTTAGGATAAAAATTAATGGTGGCGACTCAATATTTTTAGCCGGATGGTGTGAATTCAAGGAACCTCACAACTTGGGATCCAATCATAGACAAGGTGTAGAAAAGGTTATCGAAGTGGAGGAATCGTAATTTGAATCGTAATTTATCTATGGAAGGTCATGTTGTTCTCTTCCGTTTTGTTCTGTCTGCGATACCGGTGTACTATCTTTCGCTCTTTAAAGCTTCGACAGGTATAACTTCTAAACTTGAATCAATCTTTAAGCAATTTCTCTGGGGGGTCATGAGAGTGCTAAACGTGTAAATTGGGTTAAATGGGATTGTGTGTGTGAGGATAAGGTGAGAGGTGGTTTATGTATTAAAAATGTGAGATTATTCAGTGTTGCACTATTAGGGAAATGGGTGTGGAAAATTCTGGTAAATCAAGAAAACCTGTGGGTTGACATCCTTAAACTCAAGTAGGGGGAGGAAGATGGGAGACTTAAACATAATGGTAGATTAGCGTAGAGTTGGTTGAAGGATCTTAAGAAAGCAGAGAACTTGGGAGCGGGTAGTAATCACAACTGGTTCAGCTATAATGTTAGAAAGGTTCTAGGAAGTGGTGCAGATACTCGTTTTTGGGGTGACTATTGGGCTGATGAACCATTGAAGAGTAGATTTGTGAGATTATTCACTATATCTACGCAGCATAATGCTACGGTGGCGGATTTGAAAATAGGTTTGAGGGACAATGCGAAATGGAATTTTTTGTGGAGACGCGAATTATTTGAGTGGGAGTCTGAAATGGTGCAGTATATGATAGGTGAAATTGGGAGTATCACACTATAACATGAAATTCGGTCCTATCTACGACGAGCAATTTGGCTTACCGTGAATCTATAAAAGGTGTGTGGAATAAATTTGCTCCTCTCAAAGTTTCTTATTTCGTGTGGCAACTTCTGCAGAATAGGATTCCTACGAAGGTCAATCTTCACAAGAGACGCATTTTGAATGAAGACTCCACCCGTTGCACCTTTGGTTGTGATTCAGAGGAAAACTTATCTCATTTATTTTTTGACTGTAGTTTGGCTGTGTAGGTTTGGTACGCAATCTTCAAATGGATGGGGATCTCTCCCGTCTATCATCATAAAGCACGTATCAATTTCCCAGCATTCTGCGGATCTTTCCATGTGAAGAAAAAGCAAGAATTTGTCGTCCAAACTGTTTGGTTCGCAACTGTATGGTGCTTATGTAGGGCCAGAAATGAGATGATCTTTCAAAACAAGGCTAATTCTGTTCCGGAGATTGTTGAGAAAATTAAAACCCTCTCGTGGTCTTGGTTGAAGAGCAAGGTTGAAGATTAGCTGGATTCGTTTTCTGATCGATTGCGTGAAGGATGTTCTATGACTGCCCCAGTTCTAATTGATTGGCTTCTCAACTGTTTTCTATCATCAGCCATATGAGACTGATTTTCACTCTATTTCTCTTTGTTTAGGGGTCTGTTTTAGTCTAGATGTTGTTTGGAAACTTTCATTTCTCTGTTTTGTGGCTGGTGTTAATTTTAGCCTTTGAGTGACTCTGCAACTGTTTTGCTTACTCTTTGCATTCCTTCTGCATAGAATGTTTTAATGGTAATAACATCTTTCTTTGCTTTTTCAAAAAAATAATTATAATTACATACGTGAATGTCTCTATAATTCGTCAGTTTAGTCTTTAAATCTATATTAAATTGTCCGTATCGTAACGAATGTATTTTTCTTTGGTAATTTAAATTCATAAAAGTCACTAAAGACATGTCCAATTTATGAGTTATGGTGAAAACTTCACACAATTTAAATATATAAAAATGGTTACATTTTTCCTTTCCGTCTATTATATTTTTCTATAAATGATAGTATTATATGTTTTGAGTTTTACAAATGGAAACCAGCTTAAGCTTTGGGTGGTTCATGGAATGAAGATTACCAAATCTCAATATGCTTTATGACTAATTCAGCTGGATTGCTAGGAACGTATTTATTAATTAGAAAGCATATAAATTCATCGTATCCACCTATTAGTATCTAATTTTGCTTACTTAAAAAACAGATTTTTTTTTTTGCAGTGATTAATAATACAATAATAAAAAAAGAATTGATGCGATAAGTTGTGCTTTTGTATGTCATCAAACTTTGAAATGTACACGTACAATACAATTGTACTCAGTCACCCTTACGGATCCTTCAGAATTAAGTTCTCATAAAGGCAAGACAGCTTGAGAGCACACTCTAATAAATAAAAAATTGAAGGGTGGAACTTTCTTGAAAAGATATCTGGTTTCAGTTCACACACAGACATTGGAGAATTTCTTGTCAACCCCGTTTTTAAACCTGACACCCCGTATTTTGATATTCTGAAAATATCTCTTATTCTATTTATTCAAAAATTTTACTTTTTAAAAAAAAAAATTTTACTGTTGACAAAATTAACAAAAAGTTAAATTTTCGGTAGGTCAGAGCAAATTTTCGATACCGATTTTTGACGCATACTGAAAATTCTTTGCAATTTACAAATTTTTAGTATCAATATACCATATATTTACAAATTACCAGTGCGATTTACCGGGTATTACTAAGTTTCTAGTGCGATATATCAGAAATTGTCAAAAAATCCGGTATATTTTTTAAAATTACTTTACGTATCGGCAATTCTACAATTCTGGTATACATGTCATACCGGAAATTTCATATGCTCGGTATACCGAAAATTTTGCGAAGCCTGAAATTTCGGGTATGGCAGATGAATTATTATATATTTGTGGTCCTGAATCGGCTGCTTCAGCTTCTTCTACGGATTCATGTACTGATCTTACACAGTACTTCATCACCGATACGGTACACTATTCTTGACTTTATTTAGACGCATTTTGATATTCTTTTCTAAATTAAGCTAATTAAACGTTAATGTGATTGTCAGATTTTTGAATCACGAGATAAAGTTCTTGAATGAGCACGATCAATTGGAAAAACTCATGGTATTGTTGTTGTTACTATCCGAACCGACACTGCTAATGGTATGCGAGGGAGGAAGGATAAATTGATCATGGGTTGTGACAGAGGAGGTAATTACAAAAACAAAAATGAAGTTGCAGCTCCTTCTAATGACAATTATTCTATGAAGGTTAAATGCCCATTCATACTGAGATTTGTTCCGAGTGGTGATGGCTGCAAGGTGATGGTAAGATGCGGGATGCACAATCATAAACTAGACAAAGAATTGGTAGGACATGACATTTTGGGCCGTCTAAAAGCGGAAGAAAGAATGTTTGTGAATGACATGACAAAGTACAACATGGCTCCAAGGTACATAGTGGCAGAACCAGGATAAAAAATGCGGGTGGGCCACTAAAATATTTAAACTAAATACGAAATTTATATTGCATATAAAAAATAAAGGCGTAATAAGCACAAAGTTGATTACTAGAAAAACAAACTACATACCTTAAAATAAGACTCTACGTGTATTGAGTGACTTGAAATCATCAATAATATAATCTGAACTAATACATGCACTAATTTATCTTTCAATGTAAACGGTCATGCTATCTACTAGAAACAGACCTTTCATCTTATTTCGCAACTTAGTCTTGATAATTTTCATTGCCTAAAAATATCTCTCAATCGTGGCAGTAGAAACTGGAAGAGTCAGGATAAGACAGAGTAGTCTATCGATCAAAAAGTAAATTTTATTCTTGTTAGTTGCAACCAAACAAGTACATAATTTCTGAATGGTTGATAAATTCTTCAAATCTGCAACCAAACACTTTACAAGTTAATAACTAAGAATCACAATCAAAAACACTATCAGTGTCAGCACAAGTTTTAACCTCATATTTTTAAGAACAATAATCAACAAAATCATAAGAACAATATCAACAACAATCAATTCTTAAAGAACAACATTTTTCACAGATTGTAATAAATTTAACCTCAAATGTGTTTCTCAATATCAAATTGCATATTTTAAAATTGCTTCACAATATTTCACAAAATTTCCAATAACAAAATCATTCATATAAAATAAACAATCATCAATGTGATGAATAGAGAAAGAGAGAGATTACCTTTCTAAATTCAGAGGGAAAGTTACGACGAAGAGTCGAAAAGAGAAAAGGACTTGTCGTCAATTGTCGCTGCCGGTAAAGTGTATTAATAACAAGAGGAAAGGGGTGATGGTGTCGTATTTCACAGAGCCAGAGTGGAGATTTCGATGCTTCGTGTTTTAAAGCGATGACTGTCGGTAAGAGAGAAGAGAAGAAGTTAATAGTGATAAAAAGAGTATTTTTAAGATACTTGTAGAAGAGAGAGAGAGAGGAATACAAAAGTTTTTATTTTCATATAATAATTTTTATGAGTTAACATAATATTAGATTTTTATAATTAAAAAATAATAATTTTTTTCGGTGTGGGCCGTGGCCCACTGAAGCCCCCCCTTGGTACCACCTCTGAAGGTACATCATTTATGCTTTGAAAGACAAACATCTAGAAAACCTCACGAGTATTACTCAGATATATAAAGCTAGATCAACATACAAAATAAACAAGAGAGGTGCAATGACAGAAATGCAAATGTTATTTGATCTTATTCACCAAGAGAAATACTTGTATTGGTCTAGAAATAAGGATAACTCAGATATGGTGGCTGATATCTTCTGCACACACGCTGATTCTGTGAAGTTATTGAATATGTTTCCGATGGTGTTGATTTTTTATTGCACTTACAAAACAAATAGGTAAGAATTTTAATTGTAATTTCATCACATCTTAAAAATATGCTAAGTGAGCTGAATGTTGAATCGTCTGCGTTTTGTAATTGTGCAGGTACCAGATACCACTGCTTGAGGTTGTTGGTGTTACATCAACAAAATTGATGTCTTCAGTTGCTTATGCTTATATGGAACATGAAAGGAAAGAGAACTTCACATGGGCGATAGAGAGGTTGAAAAAGTTGTTTTATTATGAGAAGTTTCTACCAAATGTCATGGTGATGGATCAGGAGCTTGCCTTAATGAATGCCATTGAGTCGGTGTATCCAAATGCTTCTCATATGTTGTGTAGGATTCATATTTAAAAAAATTTAGCATGAAGTGTAAGGAGTATGTGAAATCAGAGAGATAGGAACATGTCATGGATCAAAGGAACAACATGATGTATTCAAATACAGAAGATGAATTTGATGTACATCTGAACCATTTTGAAAGTGTTTGTGGTGATATTCCTAAATTTGTGAAGTATGTGAAATAAATATGGTTAACACCATATAAATAATGGTTTGTTGCTGCATGGACTAATAAAATCACTCATTTAGGGAACACAACAACAAACAGGTACATTCTTCTAACATGAAATATGTTTATGTTTAGGCATTAAATTGAGATTTATTTACGTAATGTGTTTATGATGTCTAGAGTGGAGTCTGCACATTGGAGACTGAAAAACATGTTGACTACAAGTTGTGGTGATTTATGTGCAAGCTGGGATGATGTGAACATAATGTTGAAGTTGTAGTTAAGTTCCATAAGAGTGTCATTTTAGAAAAGTATCGTTAATATTGATCACAAGTATAACACCTCATTGTATTCTAAGTTACACAGTTTTGTTTCAAGACAGTGTATACAATTCATTAAAAATGAACTTGAAAGAGTAAAATATGTTGGTACAAGAAAAGAGAGGTGTGGTTGTCACATTAGAACAACACATGGGTTATCGTGTGTGTGTCAGCTTGTAGGTTTTCAGATTTTAGGCACACCTATACCTTTGGAAATAATTCATGTGTTTTGGACAAAATTGCAAATTGTAGAACATGAGATGAGTCCTGAAGAGAGCAAGTGGGATTTAGAAGAGGAGTGCGAAGAGTTGAAGAAACAGTTTAGTACTCTGGATATTATGGGTCAAAGGGTGTTGAAAAAAAAAGGTTTGTGACCTAGCCTATCCATCAGCAACTTCAATGTGTCCACCGCCGGTGAAATATAAATCATTAAATAGAGGAGTTAAGAAAAGTAGAAAGGGTATGAAAAGTGATGTTCATCGTGATCTAAGTCAGTGGAAATATGCTGAAGCTTCGCAAGGGAGTCAGACTACAAAGAGATCATGCACACAACCAAGTGGGAGTTAATCATCAATCATACCGATTCATTGGCAACCTTGTACCAATTCTGCAAAAGGCGAGTACTTTCCACCATTTCCTGCTTTATTTCATCCATACATTGAAGATATTATTGATGTAGAACCAGATGGAAACTGTGGTTACCGTTGTATTGCAATTGTGTTGGGATGGGACACAAAAGCATGTTTTGATGCTAGAAGGCAGTTGGATTGTCATATCCGTCAACACGAAACATTATTTTCCAAGGTGTTCTATGACACCGTGTCTTATGTGACGAATTCATTAATCGTGAAACACTTAGGTCGTC
This sequence comes from Vicia sativa, assembly GCA_021764765.1. Lineage (NCBI taxonomy): Eukaryota > Viridiplantae > Streptophyta > Magnoliopsida > Fabales > Fabaceae > Vicia > Vicia sativa. The sequence goes on along the minus strand of CM038793.1, from coordinate 267,722,388 downwards.
AGCGTAGGTAGAAATGGATGTCGATTCCAGATATGGGTTACCCAATTGGTTGTAGATATGATGTTGTTTTTATTTCTTTATGCATGAGTCATTGCACGACATTTTTTCAGCTTCTCATACCTCCACCCATGTACACAAGTTGTCATACAATTGTTGTTGTTGGTTTTGTCAACATAAATCATTAGGTTCTGATAAAATTGAAGCTCAATTTTCCATTGCCTCGTGCCATAGAGCGTTGGAGGGATAATTGTTTTGATGTTCCAAAAGGATGGGAATCAGCATATGCGGGTCAGATCAGACTTTGGGCAGTACTGTCTGGGGAGTGGTTGTATTTAATTTGTAATGCATCTATGTATAATATTACATATATTTGTAATGAATCTATGTATGACATTAATTATATTTGTAATGTCTCTATGTATGACATTAATTATATTTATGTACTTTATTTAAGTATGAGTTTTAAAGTGTAAAAGATTTACAAAAAATTTAAGTTGCAGTATTATCGGAAATTCTAAATTTCCGGTACAAAAATAGTACCGGAAATTTAGAATTTCCAGTATGTATTTTAGTTCATATTAGACCAGAAATTTCAAATTTTCGGTACCGAAATCGTACCAGAAATTTCAAATTTCAGGTCTAATATGAACTGAAATACATTCCGAAAATTCTAAATTTCTGCTACTATTTTTTGTACTAGAAATTTAGAATTTCCGGTATGTTTTTAAACTAACTTTGCATTCCGGAAATTAAAATTTTATGGAAATTTTCATAAGGACGGTAAAATGGTAACTTTCTCACAATTTCCAGTATTTATCACAAAATTTCTGGTAGGTACCGAAAATTTCGAAACATCCGGTATTTTACAAGGATATTTTGGTAAACATATCCTGCATGGGGGGTTCCAGATACAAGTGGGGGTTAGCAAGAAAAATTCTCCAAATATTGATACATTTGCACAAAGATGACACTGTATGTACATATATTATAATAAAATTAAGATTTAAATAATTTTTTTCTCTATATGTTGATAAATTTTTAATTTCAATCTCGAATTTTTTTAAGAAATGATCTTTGAATATTAAAACATTTTTAATTTTAATTTTTAAAATAAAATCTAAAATATTTCTAAATAAAATCCATAAGAAACCTGCATATTTTTTTGCAGATTTTAATTTTAGTGATTAAAACTAAAAAAATTTAAACATTCAAAGATCATTTTCAAAAGAATAAGATACACGAACAAAAGTAAAAACACGCAAATTAAAAGGACCAAAAGACTATTAAAGTGTAAAATTAATATCATATCTAACATTTATTTACCAAAAGATACCACTATTAATAGAAAAAAAATCTCCTACTTATAGGTTTCGCTACGCGAAAAAACAAAGATTCGTCATCGAACTTTATTTATCTTAAAGGAAAGAGAAAACATCGAGAAAACCTCAAAAGATAAAGAAAATGGTCTCTAAATTAAATTATGGTTCGAAAGTTGGTTATACAAGGAAAATGTATTAGCACCCCTCATATTCGTTGTACTTAAAGAGATTCATTTGACCTAATTGTTTCTAAGGATGTTGTTATCTACAGGTTTACTTGCAATGATAAAGTGGAAATAAGTTTTAAATTAGTGTGCTCGCCTCGGTTTTGAAACCTCGTGCCTACGTATCCTTATAGTGATATAAGGAAATCAAAGCTCTGTAGTTCATCTACAAAATAATATTTGTTGGTTATTTTTAGTGGACAATGCTAAGTTCGCGTTTGTACTGTGAGTCTTATGTGTTACCTATATTGCCGTAGAGTGGAGATAACACACCCTTTCTGAAAAGCCCTATGAAATTGTTTTTAGGGGTTGTATAGTAAATGTTTCCCCAAGAAAGGGGGCACCGAGCTACACAAGGATTCGGGAAGAATACAAGAAAAAGATGAACAAAACAAGAGAATTTTTCCTAGTGTTATCATGCAAATATGGACCTAGAGTTAAGGTTTTAAAGGGGAAAACTACCTAAATTTGTCATGCATGATTTAAACCTAAAGTCTACCTCTAATTCAATTTAATCAAATTAAACAACCTAATTAAGTTACATTAAATAATACCTAAGTGAACATGCAATTTGACATAGAATTATATGTCAAAATCACTAGAATTCAAGCATCAACATCACACAAAAAGTTATAGAAAAAATTGCAAAAATAAATGGCCTAAACTAGTACAAAAGGTGATTAAAAAGATTAAAGAAATTAAAAAGAAAATATCTTCATTAATTCTACAAAAACCTCAAGTCTAGACATTATTCATACAAAAACTAACTCGTTTCTATCATTTTATTAAACCAAGAACAAAAAAGAAATTAAAAAAACAAACAAAACAAAAGAAGTGTCTTGGGGGGAACTAGCAAATTGGTGGTGCAAGGCCTATAAGAGGCGATGGGTTTTGGGTGAAAGCCCAATAACATTCTATTTTTGGTCATGTTCAACTTCAACTCAAAAAACGCTAAGGAATAAGCAAAGATCGGGGTGTACGCACAATATCACAAGTCCCGAACCAACCATATTCTTCAATTATCCATCACGTTATTGAATTAAAAAAAGGAAAAGTAAAAATCAAATGAAAAAAGAAAATGTCATGCTAAGGTAAAAACAACTGTGTTTGAACTTGTGATTATTGGCATTTTTAAAACAAAATGTTAGGTATGTGGTTTTATGATTGACAACAATTTTGTTAAAACTTGTATATCTGCAAGAATTTATGATATATGTGTTGACATGTTGACCAAATATCACTGTAGATAGATGTTGAACATGATGTTGTACCATGTTATACTAGAAGATAATACAGATTTAGGTCTAGGTTTTACTTCTTGGAAAATTTGTTTTTAAAATATGACATTTTGTATTGTTTTAGTTCTCATATCCAATGAGGTTTATTTTAGGAATAATAGTTCTATACCAGAAGTGGATTTGTTTCATAAAAAACTATCTTGGAGACTGTTTAAGAAACTTTATATTTTGTTCCTATTTTTGGATCGTGTGTCACATCATTCGACCCAAGAAGGGTGATCACTCTCGTGTGGATAAGGCTGAGGTTCAACTAATTTATGTTCTCAAGCACAAAATTAAGGTTCACTAGCCTTACTATTTTCCAAGTAGGATTTTTGATCTGCATGAATCATGAAGAGGCGCATCATTATGCTATCTATCCTTTATTCAAAAAGTGCTTAGCATAGAAAATATTCGCGTTCTTGAAATTTCATATAATGGGTTGTCTAGTGATCAAGAATTTACCAACAAATCACTTACCTTAATGGGTTTTCTGTGGGATCCCAAGAATAAGAGATATGGGCACTTTGTGAGAAGCACCTCGGTGCAGTTCCAAAACAGTGATGGTGAACATGATGAAGAAGGTGAAGAAGAATAGGAAGAGGAAGAAGAAGAAGGAGCAGAAGCTGAAGCTAATATGTACGAGGACACCCAAGCTCCCCAAGGCAACAATGGAAGTGTGTTGGATCTATTAGAAAGAATGCAAATGCAACAACATGAAGACACAACTCTTCAAAATGATAGTATTTCAAACATCTACAATCTTGTTAGGGTCCAAGGTGAAACCTCTACAACATACTCAGATGTTCAAGCTCAGAGGTATTCCATTTTACATGGTATGCTTCAGACAAAGGCGGACAACCTTGCATCCTTCCAGTCCACTTTCATGCAACACTTCCCTTATCTTCCACAAGAGGCTCCATAAAACCTAGACAATTACAAACTAGATAATTAATATGTGTTTGTATGTAATTTATTTTGAGTTTTCAGTTGCTTCCATGAATATGATTTTATCAACTTTATTTTTTATGAATATACTATATGTTTGTTCTATACTTTATTATTCTCATGCGGTATGTAATGTACTAAATGCTTTTGTCTAATTATTAACCATTTTATATTTTGCACTAATCTCGTTTTATGTGAATGATTGTTAGTGTCTTAGGTTGAAAAATTAATGATGTATATGCTATTTGAATTTCGTGTGCTACTATTAACCATGTGCTTCTCTCTTTTTGATATTTTCAAAGGGGGAGAAGAGTAATGAGATGAAGATTTGTGATCCTTAGTTATGAAGATATTCACAAACTCTGGGGGAGGATACTTGGTGATTCATTTTGAATCTTGGTAAATCATGCAGACTTTATTAATGTGCTGAAGGTTTTTCCATCATAAAAAAGGGGGAGTATGTAAGGGCAAGTTATATCTACCCATGTTTTAATGATGTCAAAACCCCATTTCCATCTACTCTTGTCTATGTTCTATGTTAGACAATGAAGGATCTTGGAAGCAAATGGTCAGCTTGAACATCCTTGAAAAGAATTTTTTTTGAGGATTTCTGAGAATGCGTCGACTCAAATACATGTTTGGTCGACTCATCATTTTGGACCTAGCTTGGGATATGTCGCGTCGACCCTTTTGGTCGAATCAACCTGGGTATCAAATAATTCAAGCAATGCGTCAATGCATGCCTTGTAGCGGTCGAGGCAATCAACTTCAAAATTATTTTCCCCTGTTGCGGGTTTTTTCATATTGACCTGCCTTCTTGTATGATTCGACCGCTCACTTAATTCCAAATTTTTTCTGCTTTCTTTCTATTACTTTGGGCAAGTGGCGTACACATATAAATAGTGGCTTTCATCATTTTGAATGGTCAACAAGAAAAAGTGAATGATATACATATTATGCTCTTCATCTTCATCCTCTACTTACAAACATCAACATCTACACATAACAATGTTTGTTGATCAAAGTAAAGGATTGTGGAGATATCATTCATATTGAAGATTCGATTCATATTCGGGTTGAGAAATTGCGGGATTTTTCCTGAATAAAATGATTAGGGTTTTATCCTCCAAGATTCATCTTGGTGAGGTGGTTTTTGCACAAGTGTTTGCTTCAACGAATTCAACCGAGGGAAAGGATTGGGAAATAATTGGTTTACTCAATCAAGTAACGGTAACTGGAGGATTGTGAAGAAAGAATTGGGGTCAATCAAATTGCGATCAAAATCAACCGAGTGAAATATTTGTAGAACAAAGAGTTCGTGGAATCAAGTAGCGGTAACCAAAGATTTGTCCGAAGAAATTGACACACTTGGTTTGGCTCGAACCAAGGGAAGAGAAAAAGATAGTATCACCATCAATAATTGGTTTGTGTGTATTTCTTCTTTAGTAAAAGTTTGCAACATAATATCATATATCTCAATTGTAGATTCTAGAATTGAGCACAGATGTACCCTATGCAAGGATGACAAGGGGAACTCCCTAAACAAATCGTGTGTTGTTTTTCTTTCTCGATACTTTTATACTTTCTCATTATAATTTGTGTGATATTGATTGTTGAACTCATTTATACTGTAATTTTAGTGTGTCAAACTGAATTTACAACACTCATAACAATCATTTGAAAGCTATCTAAGAAAAATCACCACTACAATTAAGTGAAATCAAACTTGATGTGTTTTTGCACAACAAGTGTTTGACTAATTGACTCTCTCAAAAATTAGTGATTTTGTTTAGCTTTCTCTTAAACTAACTCATTGGAATTAGTACATACTTATTAAGATTGTTTAAGTGACTGATAAAAGAAGTAAACGTATTGATTCATTTCTCATTAACATATCTCATTTGGTTACGCATATCCGATCTTTCTAATAGCGGATTGTTTAGACGATTATTGATTCCAGAAGCTTTCGCATCATTTCTAAAAATATTTTAAAAAGCGCAAAATTTTAAAGAATGATCTATTCAACCCCCTTCTAGATCACTCACATCGTCTAACATTCTTTTGTGTTCTTGTTATTTGTTTCTTGAGCCAACAACATGTTCTTGAAATTTTCTTGTAATGATTGGATAAATTAATTCAAGGTATCATATGTATGAGTAGGATTCCTTGTTAGATTGGGTTGCTTATTGTGCTCTTGGAATTATTGTTGATGAATATCATTCTAATTTTAGGTGGCTGGTTGCATTGTGGCAATAATTGTTGTTGATTTTGATATTGTTGTTATTGAATTTGGTATTGGTGTTGTTGATTTATTACCATTATTATTGATTTGAATATTGTTGCAGTGACAATTATGGTTACAAATTTTAATGTTTGATATGGTACTAATTTCTTTTATTAAATACTTGCTTATGATTGTCACTCCACCTAAAATTTGAATAATTTCTCCAACGGACGTGTAGGTGTTTGAGAATAGTTTTTTTAATAAAAACATTCTCATAAAGCTCACTTCTTCCATGCATCCTTTTGAGTAACATTGACTACTTTTATGACCTTCACCATAGTAGTCATAAATATGAGATTTTTCGACATGTTTTACATAATGATTTCCCTTTTAGAGAACTTGCATTTGTTTGGTTAATGCGTTTAATCGTGTCTTTTTTTCAACAATTGATTCCAAATACAAGAGGAGGAGTGAATTGTGATATACAAATTTTAAATTTTATTTTTAAAAAATGACGGATTTAAAAGTATATGTTGAGAATAGGAAGAAGAAAAGATAAACAATAACATAAAATATAAATGTCATAAATAAAAACAGATAAGGTAATAATGATCAAACTAGAGATTATTTTAGTTCGACCTTAAACCACACGACATACTTTGGTCTCAAAGAGTTTCCTCCTGGAATTTCCACTAAAACTAACTTTAGCTTTTCATAGGATAGGCTTAACAACCATAAACAACTTGAGTTTTTACACACGATCAACCAAACAACCTTAGAGAAATACCTTGAACTTTTACGTAGGTTTATTCCAACAACCTTAAACCACTTGAGATTTTACATAGGATCAACCTGAAAACCTTACACAAATACCTTGAGATTTTACACATGTTCAACCCAACAACCTTAAACTAATATTTTAACAAATTTAAATTTAAATTTTCAAATCTATTACAGAATCGTAAGATGACTTAGCTCTTGAATAAGCAAATCTAGCACAATAGTAGAACACCAAAACTCTCATTTAAAGCTTTTCAGATTCTTAGCACTAAAGTAGTGACTAGTGAAAAAATTATAAAATAATTAGAATATGAGAGATATAAGATGAGTGCAGACTACATGAAAAAACAATAAGCCTACGATGAGTGCGACGTTTCTTAAACTTCACAACTTCAATTCTTTTTCAATTTAAATTTAATTACCTCTTTCAACTTGAAATTTGAACACTTTGAATTGCACTTCAGAATTGATTGATGATGCTTAAGATTTATTCTCTCTTTTTTCGAAACAAAATTGGTTTGTACCACATCCCTAAAGTTTTGATGATAACAAAGTATTTTAACAACAATTGAGTACATTAATGTTTATTCAAGTGTGCAGGATCATAAATTAAAATATGTGTTAGAAACTAAGTTCTAGCATTGAAAAATTGAACATTAAAGGGAAGCTGAAAGAGCTAGAAACTGAATGATCATAACCTAAACATCAAATTCTAAAAAATTCAACTTACTAATAATAGAGTCAACCTTTAAAGATTCATAATCTGAAGACTTAAACACTAGAGAGGTCAACATCTGAAGATCAGAATCTGAGGAAATCCAACCTCTGAAGACTCGGACTCTTAAGTCACTCAAAGCGCTGGGATCACGAAACTTTGATAGATCACTATCATACTTAGAGAGAAATTTATCTTCTGTTGATCACATGAAGATCTAAGTTTAGAGACAATAGAAGATGGAATAAATAATTCTGGTTGAGGCTAAGGAATTTCAAACGACTTCTTCTATGCATTAACCGTATCAAGAAGCTACCAAATGTCTCTGATAAACGTCTCTAATAATGCTTCTCCAAAATAATCCTTGTGCACAAAGTCTTATTCATGACTCTTTTATGTTTCTATATTTAACGAGATCGAGATCTAATGAAAACAATAACACTACGCCTTGATAACTAAAGAGTTTTTACTCTGTCAAAACTATTTCACAAGCTTAACTTACTATTTCCTAACAATTATATATTTTATCAAAACTAAAGCACTAGGATCAAGCTTAACTTAGTATTTTCTAACAAATATGTTAAATCCCTAACCTTACCTTACACAAGGCATCCAAAATAGTTAAAGATTGGATTTCCGAAGGATCTATCTAGTCATAGTCAAAACCGGACACCGGGAACGGGTTAACCGTCCAATAGATCAGGAAGTGATGGATCCCATCCAACACATACATGACCCGAGTGCATCAATTCCCACTTTTTACCCTATTAAACTTATCTCTGAATCCTTTATAGTTTGTAGTATAAGCCTAAAGGAAGCTTTTTCTTTGGATTCTGTTAAGGGAAACCCAACCTCCATTGTCAGCCCCTTTTAGTTACAAGATAGAAAATAACAAACCTAAGTGGGAATTATGTTCACGACCTCATAAAAAATTTCAAATGCTTTTATAAAACCCTAACAATTTGGGCATAGTTGAGAGGGTACGATATTTAGGGTTTCAAGTAGGTTAGATTCAAAATCGGTAAAAGGGATACACTTGATTAATAAAGGATCCAGTCATCTCCATTACAATTTCCATAGAACTTAATGATTAAGATTCTTAATCAATTTTGCTACAAGATGAAAAATTATATCTGTAAACTTCCTTAATAATATGATCGAATTTTACATGCCCAATATGGCCTTTGCTTTCTATCATGTATGAATCCCAAAGTTCTCTTTTCTCTTGGGCATTTCGGGTTATTGATACATTTTCCACATCATCACACTCACGTATTATAACCATGATAAAATAATTAAGTAGAAAATAAGTAAGGTAAAGAGTAATACCTGAAATTTGTGTGAGCAAAGCAACTAGTAGAAAGCATAAAACTTTGAGGAAAAGCTTGAAAAAATAGGAAATTGGGCAAAAATGATAAACAAAGAAATAAGAACTTTGAGGTGACCTTTATGTCAATCCAATCTGGTTGGGAGTACCTGTCATTTAAAATTAATACTTAATTAGTCACGTGGTCCTTTAACTCAATTTCAACTTTCAATTTAGTCCCTCATCTAATAAACATTACATTTAAGTCCCTTAAAAATCGCTTAGTTAGTTACAATGGTTCTTTCTGTTAAATTTTGAAAAAATAGTTAAATTTAGATGATTGACATACCATATGTCTCCGGCCAAAATGGATTGTCACGTGTCTCATGCCAGAATGGACTATACTATTCTATATCTTCTTCCCTGACTAAAGTTGTTTAATACTCTCAAGTGCGAAATTAATTTTTTTTATCCTATATTAAATTTTGTACATCTCTAAATCATTATGCAGTTGCTTTCACTTAATGATAATCCTGGGAGATTACGAGACTTTATTTTTTTTATAAGCACTTGTATTAAAGGCTTAAGGGGTGCAACCCAATACAAAGGGAAAGACAAACAAATTCCATCAAAAACAAATACCTCCTAAACAACAACACTAATTCCTAAGGTAACATGAAGGGTTAGAAAACCATAACTCCCTATCCAAGTCATGATAATCTCTCTTGGAAAGGATGGAAAACCAATCCCACCCAAGAGTTTTTATCAAAGACAAAATCTCCACAACATTCCACTTAGTATTATTAAACACCGAATTGTTCCTACTGTTCGCGTTAAAAAGTGTCGCGCTAGGGAATCGAATATGAATTCAGATTCTCTGGCTCGAAACAATTTACTCTTTTGATTTGTTTATAAAGATGCCGCGAGCATCAAGCTTTATTATTTTCAACACAAGAAAAGATGATTTAATGATTATGAAAAAGGGGAAAGCTGCTAATACCCTCAATTGATTATGATATGCATAACGACTAGCGCAAACTAGACGTAACACATTGGGGAGTATTCTGGGTAAGGGGGTTTGTTATAAAGGGAATAGATGGAGCACCCTAAATATATATAGTTATCTATAGCTTTATATATGAATATGTTTGATATGTTTGTGTGTTTTAATTGCTATTTCTTTGATTGGGAAAGTTTCTCCTTTGGGATTTTAAGAAGGATAGATTATGTGGGATCCTAGTGTTTGTTATTATTGTGCTCGCAAAGATATTTGGATCTTCTGCATACATATCCCTTAATGGGAATCAGAGCATTTGTAGCTCGGATCTACAGGGATCTATGGTTTGTTTAGTTTGAGGGGGGAAGAAATTTGCTCGGCAAGGATGAGACCTTGTGCCTACGTATTCTCAAAAGGATGTTGAGAAAGTCAGAGCAATCGTAGTTCCCACTTATGCTAGTGGAAGCAACGGGATGTTAGTAAGAGACACAGACAAATGTCATCTTAATGAAAAATGTATCTAATCTATTTCATCACATACATTTTGAAAAGTTTGTCTGATAAAAATCTTTCGTCGTAAGTTATAGGTGTTTTGCTTGAGTGTACAAGCGTTACCACTTACATGTTTAAGAAAGATGTTTTTAAAAAGATGATTGAATCTTTTAACTGTAAGCATTGGGTGTTTTGCTTGAGTGTACAAGCATTACCACTTACAATTAAGAGATGTTTTTGTTTGAAAAGAGTTTTGAAAAGTTTTTGATTGTATGTGATGTAATAGATGAGATACTTCTTCCATAGAGATGATAAACGTATAAATCTCGAGGAGAAATTGATTGGATTAAGGATTACTTTTAAGAAGCCCGTGGGTCCTTGTATTGTAAGCCCAAGAGAAGGCATTCCGAGGGTCGTCGAGGGTCATCGAGGGTCTTGTATGAAGCTCAAGAGGAAGCTATAGGGTGTGGCTGGCTTTGGCTTTAAAAGGGATTTCACCGGGAAACCATCCTTTTAGGATTAAGAGCAATTTCACCAGGAAATTATACTCTCTGGGTTCTATCCTATCGCGGGTGATTCTTTGTATTGGAAGCCCGATAGGAGGCTGTTAAGAGATTTCCTGTCTCTTTCATTGTATGATGCCCAAGAGAAGGCTAAACTCAATGAGGAGTTCTTTTGAACGAAGCCCAAGAGGAGGCTGACTCAACAGGGGAGTGTTGTCTTATATGAAGCCTAAGCGGAGGCTAAACTCAGATGAATGAGTTTTCTTATATGAAGCCTAAGAGGAGGCTAATCTATGTGGGGAGAGTTATCTTGTATAAATCCCAAGAGGAGGCTAAAACTGTGGGGAACCTATTGGTTAGACTAGTTGTTATGCTATAACTAGACAATTGTATAAACAAATGTGTGTGTGATATGTATTCACAGGAGTTTATGAAGAAAATATAAACAGATGCATGATGTTTATTTACAAGAGTTTATGAAGTAAATATAAACAAGTGTCTGTGAAACGAACGTTTAAAAACGAGCGTGACTTGATTATTTACAAGTTGAATTGTGTACAAGGAAGTAAGTATGTACACGAACGAGTATTTATGTACAAGGAGTTGTGGATGTACATAGGAGGATTGGGACTTACACCATAGGGGTGGCCCATTGGTTTAAAAGCAGTTTCACCGGGAATAATGCTCCTTTTAATACCAATGGTGTTCAGTGTATATACAGACGAAACGGAAAACAACCGATCGAAGTTTATCCGTGTTTGAGTATTTACAGAGATATCTGTATTATGTAAAGGTAAAAAATTTGTATGTACATGAAAAGAATTTGATATGTACAAGGAAAAATGTATGTACATAAAGAATGTTGGGACTTACACCGTAAGGGAGGCCCATGATCGGTTAAGAAATTCGAGAGAAAATGAATTCGGTTTTATCCTTTAATCGGATCGATCATGGAAAAAGATGCAAGTTTTGATGAAAAGTTTTGAAGAATGTTATTTGAATGTGTTTTTGAAAAGTGAAATTTACTTGTGAAAATTTTTGAAAAGAATCGGGCTTCGAAAGTTTGAAAAAAATCACCTTTAAAGGTGTTTTGAAAAGTACCCAAAAGTACCGTTTTCGGCTCGATCAAAATATAATCGGATGAAAGTTTTTTCTGAAAATTTTTGCACTATCATAAAATAGATACATTAGTTGACAAGTGTACAAAAAATCACCTCAAAATGAGGAGTTTCGATTGGTTTTTGAAAAAGTCAAAGTTTGCAAAAGATATGAAAAAAATTACAAAGTTTGGTAAAAAAATGGTCCCATGGAGGCTTGAACCCGGGACCATTAGGCAAGGCAAGGTGTAATGACTTAAGAGTGAGCTGGCAACCGCTGGGGCGGCAATACATCCATGTATTATATTTAAACCAACTAAATATATTTTAAACTAATATTTGAATTCAAAAAAAACGCGCGCAAGCCATGTTCTTCTTCCCCGATCCTTCATCAGCCATGGAATCCTCATTTCTTGATGAAATTGAATGAAGTAAACATGAAACTTGACCGAAATTTAACAAGGAACACGATGGCAGTGGTTAATTTCATTTATTTTTAGTTAAACATGATTAAATTTCTGGAAAACATGAAGAACCCTAGAACTGAAAAATCTAATTGAAATTGTGTATGGTGGATGATTTTGTCAATTGATTGAGGGTTAATGATCGTGGATAGTGCAGAAAACAAATGGCCAAGTGTTTTTTTCAATTGAATCAAAGAATCATAGAGTTCGAAGTTGGTGTTCTTACCTGTTGAAGCTGGAATCGAATTCGATGAAGGAGTGTTTCCAGTTGTGATTTTGTGATTTCTTGAGCACCAACGGCTGTTATGGAAGGTGTATGAATGGTCTGCACATCATGAGCTTGCCTGGATCATTCTACCCAAGTCGACCTGCATATGGTTCAAACTGAAACTTGAAATTGATGTTAGAGATGTTACAGATTGTTGCTAAGGGTATGCATCATGTCTATGATGTATGTTGATGATGTTTGGATGATCAGAACTCAAGTTGCTCGAGCCAAACCATGAATTCGAAGTTTAAGGCAGTTTGGGCAAGCTTGTGTACATAGAATGCAAAGTCTGATTTTTAGCTTGGTTTATGTTGATTTTATGTTTCAAACAAATTTCATATGGATATTAAAACATGTTAGACACCAAATTACTCAAAGTTTTTCATTAATTTTCAAAAATGCAAGTTTACTTAATTTACACTATGTTTCATGAAATTTGAGAAAGTAGAGAGAAAGCATGTACTTGCATTGGAAAATAAGACCTCTATTTATAGGCCATGAGTTCTGAAAAATAAGTGAGAAAGTTTGGCCTTGGTAAATTCAACTTGCCTTAGAGGGCAAGGAAGTCATTTTTGCATTAAATGCAAAAGGAAACTTCCTTTTAACCATGGTTAATTTTTCCAACTTGATCTTATCTCTTTACAATTACTCTCCTCTGATATTTATCAGCTCTAATCCTCAATTGGCAAGGTGGCATGCTTCTAGAAAGAAAGAAACTCAAAATGACCTATAATTTCAAAGTTTGTACTTGAAATTCAAAGATTTTGGAGCTCTATGTTTCAAATTCAAAAGTATGGCTAGACTCCATGGATTTGAGAGTTCTTGGACATTTTGGAAATCTTGTTTCAAGGGCTAAAACTTTCATGTTTTGAGTTTTTTCCAATTTAAAGTGGAACTATGTGAAAAAATGTCATGAAGTTTGGAAAAAGTACAAAATTTTAACACTTGAAATTTTTTTTAAGTGTTGAAAATTTTGACTTTTTGTTGACTTTTTCAAATTTCTTGATTTTTTATGATCATGATGGATCATTTGAAGTATTTTGATGATTGAAAAAGTTTTGTCTTGAAAAAGTTGACCAAAAGTCAAAGTTTGACTTTTCTGTGCAGATGAAATTTCATCAGATGTTTCAGAAATTGACTGATGAATCCTGTGGACTTCTGTGATGTTTTGAATCCAGAAATTAGGCCAAGATGTTGTATATAAGATATGAAGATCAATCTCCAATCAAAAAAGTCATCCATTGATCAGAAAATCAGAGATTACTCATCCTCGACCAAAACCCTAATTGGTCGATCCTTGATAGATCAATGAGAAAAGTTGGATATCTGAAGATCAGAGGTTGATGATTTGATCAAGATAGATCAAATGAGGTGAGTGAAACTCAAACCCTAATTGCTTGCCTCTTGAATCAGATGAAAATTTGATGAAACCCTAATTTTGACCTGTGAAAGCTACACCCGATTAATTCTGTTCTGAACTATTAGTGATGCAATGATGCAAATGAGAGGTGGTATATTAGGTCAAAAATTGGGGTATGACAGATGCCCCTATTTAAGTTTATTTAACCTAAGATATGAAGATGAATATCTTCGTTTTGATAGGTGTAAAGAGACTTAAATATCAGAATACGCAAATTTTGGACCTAAGATACCAAAAAATGCGGATGATGCAAAAAGATTCACCCAGGAAATATCAAAGAAATGACATGATGGGGAAACATTTGTGAGGATGACTCGATCTGTTTAAGAAAAGAGGATCCTGTTTGTTGGGAAACATGCAATATGTCTCGTTGGGGAAAAAGAAATTCACAAAACATGTGAATATCTGTTTCGTTTTGGAAACAAAGAGATTACCTTATGTCAGCCTTGTGACAATGTTTAAGGTAAGTGAAGATGATATTACCAATTATCAGCCTTGTGATAGTTTATGGTAATGAGCCTCGAAGATATTACCAATTATCAGCGAAGTGATAACTATAACAAGGTAAATCTTGAGATATTTTTGTTGAGTATTCAGCCTTTGTGAATAACAGACAATGATGGAAACAGATCTCAAACGAGCTCTGAAAATACTACCAATTATCAGCGAAGTGATAACTATAACAAGGTAATATATTACTGAATATTCAGCCTTGTGAATAACAGACAAATGATGGAAACAGTTCTCAAATGAGTCCTATTTTCACAACTATAATCTTGCCGAGGATCTTTCTCTTGAGAAGACGCAGGCATTTTGATTGAAAGACACAGGTTTTCTTTTAGACAGAAAGACAATTGTGGAAATTTTTGAACTGTCATGATTTGAATTTGTTGAGAAGAACAATTGTTTTATGACAAGTTTAAAGATGAAAAGGAAATAAGCGGCTCGGATGATGAGGCTATTCCTTATTGTTTTGTTGGTTAGAGACGAGGTTCTATCCAGGAATGAACTAGAAAGAAACGGTCAATCAAGACTTTGTTCCTAATGAGGAATGATCTCAGCTGGGGGATATGGTAGAGAAAAGATGTATTTCTCTGCTTGGGGACAATCTGTTGGAGAGATGACATATCCACATGAGTAAATGCGATCTAAACCAGTGATATGGAAACAAACATTGAGGAATGCAGAGATGTATTAATGATGTTATTATGTATGATGAATGTTATGAATGTCATATGTATGCTGACGATACTTGACGAGACAACAAAGAAGTATTTGGGAAAAGGACCACGTCATAGTTCGAACAAATACTCAACAAAATCTGCAGCAATGGTGTAGACGTTGCTGTTTGATAAACACTAGTTGCATGCTTTAAACTTTCTGGAAAGGCATTTCATTGGCAACTTTGTTTGAAATTCTTTTTGGATAAGAATACCGTCCTTTGATAACTTTTGCTGAGGAGAAGAAAACTTCTTTAGCAATTGTTTTATCTTTCAGAGGTCGAAACATTTTATGGAGAAAACTGTTGAAGTTTCTTCTGTGTTCATAGTTTGAAGGAAAATTTCGCTTTTATTTCAAAATTTTGAAGTAAAAATTCATTTAAGACTTTTTTGTTTCAAAAAGTGATTTTCACAATAAAAAGTGTTATTTTTCAAAACAACATAAAGCAAGAGTTGCAAACAAATGGGCACAAGGCTCAAATTTATTGATAGAATGGTAATCAGCCAAAGGCGTGATTCCATGAGTTATTTATAAAAGTTGGAAATGATAATTTATTGGGAAAAGGCTACATTGAAATCAAATGACCGCTATTATCCCTAACAACTTTGAATTCCAACTGTGCTTGTTGCTTCGGAAGAGTTGATTGAAGATCCGTTGTTTGGAAGATTCTTCACAGATTGACGAAGTACGGACTGACAACAGTTACTTTGTCATTTTTTGTATCCTTACTTTTGCATAGATTGCCTTTTCAGGTTTTCAATCTATCAGGATAATTTCTGTTTATTGTCTCTTATTTTTGCCTGGACCGCCCTTTCAGGTTTTCAGTCCACCGAGACGCTCTTTTTTGCCTAAGTCGCCCTTTTTGGGTTTTCGACTTACCGATTTGTTCTTTTGTTTTTTTTAGACAAAGTATTTCTTGACTGCATCAGCATTTACAGGATGCGGGAGTTCATCACCGTCCATGGTTGTGAGAGTCGTAGCACCGCCTGAAAAGCTTCTTTTGACGATGTATGGGCCTTCGTAATTAGGAGTCCATTTGCCCCTAGAATTTGGTTGAAAAGACAGAATCTTATTAAGCACGAGGTCGCCTTCCCGGAATTCACGAGGTCGGACCTTTTTGTCGAAAGCTTTCTTCATCCTTCTTTGATATAGTTGTCCATGACACAGAGCGGTCAGGCGCTTTTCTTCGATTAAGTTCAGCTGGTCGTATCTACTTTGATACCATTCAGCCTCAGATAATTTAGTTTCCATGAGAACTCTCATTGATGGAATCTCAACTTCTACGGGGAGCACTGCTTCCATGCCGTATACTAGAGAAAAAGGAGTTGCCCCTGTTGAAGTGCGTACTGAAGTACGATACCCATGCAGAGCAAATGGCAGCATTTCGTGCCAGTCTTTGTAGGTGATGACCATTTTCTGGACGATCTTTTTGATGTTCTTGTTGGCAGCTTCAACGGCGCCGTTCATCTTTGGCCGGTAAGGAGATGAGTTATGATGCTCAATCTTGAATTCCTCACACAGTTCTTTCATCATTTTGTTGTTCAAGTTCGATCCATTGTCTGTAATGATCTTACTTGGAACTCCATATCGGCAAATGAGGTTGTTCTTGATGAACCTCACAACCACTTGTCTTGTGACGTTGGCGTAAGATGCTGCTTCGACCCATTTGGTGAAGTAATCAATAGCCACTAGAATGAAGCGATGTCCGTTGGACGCTTTTGGTTCAATCATCCCAATCATGTCGATGCCCCACATCGAGAAAGGCCACGGAGAAGAGAGAATGTTGAGTAGAGTCGGAGGCACATGGATCTTATCTGCGTAGATCTGGCACTTGTGACATCTTTTGATGTGTTTACAGCAATCAGATTCCATCGTTATCCAATAGTATCCTGTTCTCAAGATTTTTCTGGACATTGGATGCCCATTTGAATGGGTTCAAAGGATCCTTCATGCACTTCATGGATGATTGTGTTTGCTTCTTGTCTGTCGACGCATCTGAGTAGGACCATGTCAAAGTTTCTTTTGTACAACACATCTTCGTTTAGGAAGAAATTTCTAGAAAGTCTTCTTAGAGTCTTCCTATCTTTGTACGATGCCCCGAGTGGGTACTCTCGTGTTTGAAGGAAACACTTGATGTCGTGGAACCACGGTTTATCGTCGAAGATTGCTTCAGTCGCAAATACATATGCAGGTCTTTCAAGGCGTCTGATACGGATGTTAGGCATATCATTCCAACTATTGACTTTGAACATGGAAGATAGAGTAGCCAAGGCGTCTGCCATTCGATTCTGATCTCGAGGGATATGATGTAGTTCCACTTTGTTGAAGAAAGTCAACAAACGTCTTGCATAATCTCTGTAAGGAATCAAACCAAGATGATGAGTTTCATACTTGTCTTTGATTTGGTTGATCACAAGGGCTGAATCTCCATATATGTCAAGGATCTTGATCCTTAAGTCGATGGCTTCTTCAATACCCATGATACATGCTTCATATTCTGCGATGTTGTTAGTGCAATCAAATAGTAATCTGGCGGAAAATGGGATATGAGAACCTTCGGGAGTAATGATGACTGCTCCAATTCCACTACCCAAGACATTAACTGCTCCATCAAAAATTAAACCCCATCTAGATTCTGGATCTGGACCTTCTCCAGGCGGCGGTTCGTCACAATCTTTCATCTTTAAGTACATAACGTCCTCGTCTGGGAAGTCAAACTTGAGAGATTGGTATTCGTTGGCGGCGATCCAAGTGATCGGAGAATGCTTCCTTTGACCGCTTTTTGAGCACGATACTGGATATCATATTCAGATAATAGCATCTGCCATCGAGCAATTCTTCCTGTTAAGGCAGGCTTCTCAAAGACGTACTTGATTGGATCCATTTTGGAGATTAACCAAGTCGTATGATTGATCATGTATTGGCGGAGCGTTTTGAAGCCCATACCAAAGCACAACATGTTTTCTCGAGCATGGAGTAACGAGTTTCACGATCTGTGAACTTTTTACTCAAGTAGTAAATGGCATGCTCCTTCTACAGGTTTCATCTTGTTGTCTTACAGACCCATTGAATCTTCTAGCACGGTAAGGTACATGATTAATGGTCTTCCTTCATTGGAGTAATCGGTATTGGTGGTTCGACGGTATTCCTTGATACTATCAAGCGCTTTTGGCAATCTTACATCACACAACCTCTTGATTTTTGGAGAAGCTTGAATATCGACCCACAAGTAGCGATCATTTGAGAAATAAATCGGAGATGTAATTCAACCGTCAGAAATCCTCTTACTGCTTTTTTCTATGTGGCGTAGGCATTTCTTGAATAGCCTTGACTTTGTCGGTCAACTTCAATACCTCTTTGTGACGATGAAACCTAGGAGTTTTCGGATCTTACCCCAAAGGTGCATTTGTTAGGATTACGGGCTGAAATTTCCTTAGTCGTTGAAACAACTTCAAGAGATATTCTATCGCTCTTCTTGATGTCGACTTTGCTATCATGTCGTCTACATAGACTTGATCTCTTTGTGCATCATGTCGTGAAAGAGTAGTCATCGCCCTTTGGTAAGTTCTTTGCATTCTTTAATCCGGCGGCATTACTTTGTAGCAAAACGTGCCCCATGGCGTGATGAAGGATGTCTTCTCCATGTCTTGGAGCCATTCGATCGATTGTAACGGAGAAACCGTCCATAAAGAAGGCGTTGAACTTTGCAGTGCTATCCACTAGCATGTCAATATGCGGTAGTGGGAAATCATCTTTTGGACTAGCTTTGTTCAAGTCTCAGTAGTCAACACACATTCTGACCTTTCCATCTTTCTTTGTGACAGGTACTATGTTGGCTAGCCATTGAGGATATTCAGTGGTGACGAGGAAACCTGCGTCGAGCTGTGTTTGAACTTTCTTTTTGATTTTGTTTGCCATCTCTGGGTGAACTCTTCTCAGTCTTTGCTTAACTGGTGGACACTCTGGCTTTAATGGCAGGTGATGCTCTACAATGCTGGT